>VZTJ01005121.1:936660-953104 GCA_013397795.1 Orthonyx spaldingii | reverse complement strand
AAAAAAAAAAAAGGAAGAACTATACTTACAAAGTAAACTGCTCCAAAACTTCCATGTCCAATTTCATGCAAACCCACAAATATCTCCTCAGGATCATCTTTGTAGAACAGGTCAGCTATTTCTGGGTCCTTTGGCACCCCTTTGCGCATGTTGAAGTGTGTTAGGAACTGGTTTGTGCTCTCAAGTCCCAACCAATTTCTTCCTTCATCGACAAAGCCGTTTGCAGACAGCTCTCAGCACCTGGTGGGAAAGTTCACCTTTAATCTGCTTCCCTTCCACGTGTTTCTGTTCACACTTCTCTGTCAGCAAAATGAGAGGAAACACTTCCAGCAGCAATAGGCTTCGCTATTGCTTCCTCCAGCTAATTCTTTTTAATTATTAGTCCTATTTAGATAAGAGAGATTAAAATGCATTCAGGGTACAACAGCTCTTTATCTCACACAGGAAGCAAGTGCTGCAGTGACACTGAAGTCCACTTGAATTCAAGAGTCCTGTTGCTATGCAAAACATCCTGTGACAGGAGTTTGTTATTCTTCACGCAGGGCTCCCGATGTGTCAGTTTTTAGACTGACTCTGTTGTTCCTCCTACTTTTCTGGGCTGTTTGCTTTGTTTCTCTACTCCCAATTGCCAGCTGGTGCTCATAGAAAAGTCAGCTGCTATTCCACAGCAACGCTTTGCAGCCTTGTAATTGTTATTTCTCTGTTTATTTACTCAGAGCTGCAAGACAGCCAGCGCTGCTGGACTGTGATCGCTCCCAGGACATGGAATTGCTTTTGAAGAATCCTAAACTCCATCATATAAGGCAGATCTTTGCCTCCTTAACATCTTCCCTTAGCACAGAACTGAGCTGCATCTAAACGAAGACTTTCAGTATTCATCCCCAAAATTTTATTTATGTGGGGAGAAAAAAAAAAGGGAAGAAACATCCAAATATCGGGAAGTTTTCCATTTGTTAACAAAACATCTTGAAAAATCTGCACTGACTCATTAAATACTGGTGTGCAAAGCAATGGTGGGGGCCTTCACCCATCTGCTTTTGGCTTGTGAAACCCAGCAGAAGAGCTGCAGCTGAGCCACCTGGAGCAGTTTCCATCAGTGTGGAACAAGTCTCAGAGCCACTTTCACACCTGTGGTTCAGCACCTCCTTTACTGAGGCCACATCTTGTCTGTGCACAACAGACCCCTGCAAACACACAGTAGAACCTTCAGCCTATGCCATGATATAACCCAGGGCAACGTTTAATGAGAGCCCGGCTGAAGTGTAACCATCTGATAAATTTAAAACTAAAACACTCATAGAAGGCTTTAGCAGGTTTTGCAGTTCAAGTGCCATCTGGATCAAAGCAGAATTTTGCCTTGGTGCTGGGACAGCCTCCCTGGCTCAGGGTCAGTGATGGAGCAGCCAGGAGAGGTGCAGGGAGAGGAGCCCACCTGGATAACTGTGGCACCAACCATGCTCCGTGGCTCACATCCCTTCCAGCAGCATTGTCCCGTGCTCCTGGCCCTCCAGACTGTCCTATTCTGCAAAGAAAAACAAAGAACAGTATTTAGAAAAACGATTTTTCAGTTTTACACCTTATTCTAACACACAAAGCCACCACATCCAGTAAAGGCCAGTAACCACAGGGCCCCATTGGAAAGCACAAGGAGAACTGCCTGGGAATGCTAACGGTGTGTCCTGAGGTGAGGATAAGCACTTCCTGTGCTCCACAGCCCTTGGACTATATATCACTGTAGGACAGAAAACCAGGAAAAGAGGTTAAATGCCAAATTCTCTGGCTTTTATAAAGACTCTGAAGCTTGCCAGGGCACAGGAAGTTCCCTCTCAGACCATGCTTTTGAGATCATCTATAAAAAGCACAAAGCTCAGAAAAAATTCCCATCCTTGGAAGTGTCCAAGGCCAGGCTGGACGGGGCTTGGAGCAACCTGGTCTAGTGGAAGGTGTCCCTGCCCATGGCAGGGGGTGGAATGGGATGGTCTTTAAGGTCCCCTCCAACTCAAACCGTTCCATGATTCCATGAGAAGCTGGCAAAGCTGCATCCATTACTTGTCTCTCTGTGTTCTGCCTGATGACACACAAGATTCCAGGGAAAGTTCTGGGCATTAGTAAGTCAAACACTGCTGAATTCCACCAGGGAGAGTATGAGCAACAAAAAGATGGAAAAGGAGTGCCAGTCAGTGAGAGGCATCAGCTACAATCAGGTGACAGTAAGGGATGTCACCCACTGCAGCCACCCACTCCCACGGGTGCAGGAACACCCCCAAAGAGCCACCGCTGTCCCCTCGGGGGAACGGGACACAGGGAGAGCTGGGAATCAGCCTGAACTCATGGAAAATGTTATCATGTAGCTCCATGCACAGTAGAAATGCTTCCAAGTTCAGCATATTGCAATAGTTAACATTGCCAAAATCTGAATTAATAGGCACCTGATTTAATGACACACTAAGTCATCCTTGCCTTCATTAGGGAAAAAATAAATGAGCAGAAATCTTCCTGGTAATAGCTAACATTACCAAAAATGCTATTTTTGTTACTTTATCTCACCACAGGCCAATATTGAGCTGTTAAAAGGCTATTTGAAGAGCACAAAAAAAATGTTCTGCAATGTTTTGCTTAAAAAAAAAAATCTCAGTATAAACAAAAGCCAGATGAATGAAATGATTATTCATTTTCAGCTGATTGGCCTCACCCAAAGGTGCTATATTTACTAGAGCCCTACAGACAGGGCAAAGAATGCAGTATTTCAGGTCTGGCATTCTTCAGCCAACAGAAAAATCCATCTGGCTTTACAACAATAAAAACAAACTGATGGAGAAAACAATTTATCCATCTCCAGTCAAATGAACCTCTCTGCCATTAATAAAGCCTGTGCAGCTCTAGTATTCAAGGTATTTAAAATGGGAAGCTAAATGTCAATACTTAGAGTTAAGCCCTAAGTAATAATGTCATTTTCCAATTAGGGCAGACATGAGTAGTGAGGCAAGTAAATCTCCTCAGTAAATCTGCTCAGCAGGACTATTATTTTCCAGCAATGAATATCAAAAAACTTAGGATGGAAAGTGCATCAACAGCAAGCTGAGTCCTGCTGATTGAACATGATCACAGAGTGATCCATGTGATCCCACAGTGCCACACTCACTGAGAACCCTCTGCACTGACACCACCACAGCACCAGGTACACAGCTGGGGTACTGGGCAGGGTAAAACACCACAGATACACATCACACCACTTCCATTTGGGCTGGCAAGGTCACAAATCCTTAACATCACAACTCTCTTCTAGATATGTGGAGACTGAAATAAAAATGGTTTTAATCAAGGCAGAGCACTGCCAGAGTCGAGTGCCATTAGCAGAAAAACTCAAGTTCAAGGTATGGTCAACTTGAGCAGGTTCTTTTCATTACTGAACTGCTGAATTAACATAGCAAGAAACAATTTCTATTGGAAGCCTGATTTCTGCTTTTCATCCTTGTAAAGCAGCATTTGAGACTCTGCATGTCCTGAAGACCTCAAAAGGAAACATCATTAATCACACTGGCAGTGACTTAGGGCAGTGACTTAGGACAGGGACAAGTGACTCAAGATTTTGAGGGTTTGGGAGATCAGCATTTTCTTCAGACAGCAGAGCTTCCTCAGTGCTAAGCAGCCCTCCCCTTTAAAAACCATGAATTAACTGCTTTTGTTACAGGTGTCTGCATAAAGATTCTCTCCTACAGCTACGACTTCCAGGTGCTGTATTAGAAATAACAGAAAACACCTTGACCTGATTACAAAGGAAAGAACAAAACCTAACTGGAAGCATCTTTAAGAGGAACTAAACCACCCACATTTCCAAATAATCCATGGATCTAAAATTATGTCTGTCAGTAAGATAAAACTTGAGAACTCAAAGTGTGTGGCTTGTAAAAACACAGTTTGAATTGCATGTCACAGCACCATAGGGCTGTTTTAAATGTGCCCAGAAATGCACAGCATTCATTTTAGTTTCTAACTACACCAGGGTACTTCCCAAAACAAGGACAAAGTTTTCCACTTCGTGCAGAAAAACAAACTACAGGAAACAGGGTGGACCAGCAGCAGATTCCACTCAGAGGAGGAGTAACATGACATGCCTCATGCACCCATTTTTAGATGACTATTTTGAGGGGAATAAATTCACACCAGAATTATTTTCCCAAGAATGGCAAGCACAGAGGCCCCTTTCATCACTTCAGTCTCTCCAAAATCTGGAAGGCAACATAAAGAAGGAAGTTCTGAGATAAATTCAGCTGATAACTGTCCTGAGTAAGAAACCTTTCGAGCTTGAAGTGAGGAAGGTGCTCAAGTTCCCCTGCAGTCCTCACCCACGAACTGACATGGTTTTGTTGGTTTGATTTGGGCATGTTTTGTGTTGTTTTCAAGAAGCTGGAGCTTTTCCCCTTCCCTTTAATTGGTAAATAGGGCTGGCTGGCCAGGCCAAACACAAACACTTCATCCTGGGCTGATTCCCTCACATGATGACCACGACCTTGGATGAACAGCCCATTATTTTAAAAACGTTTTTGGAGAACACTCTTGAACCTCCCTGTTTTTCAGCTCTTCAGTGTAATTTCTTTGATTGTTAAGAGTTACTTTCCCAGCTAACTTGATGTAGGTGAATAAAACATATGTTTTTTCCAGGCACTTCCCTTATTTTAATGCTTAAACCAGTCAGATTCACATATCTGGCACAGAAACTCAAGCTACTGGCAGGGCATACAAAAAGCACCTCTACTACAGCCTCTGTTTGCTTAAATCAATCACCAATTCCAAGACACTCAGGAAAGATTTCGCTCTGGTCTAGAAGCAGCAAGTCCTCTCACGTCCTTCCCTCAAATTTCTCTGAAGCAAAATGATTCACTTGGTACAGAACCAGAACAGAAGGTACCCAGTGACCTTCAGCAGGAAAGACAAAATTCCTGAGCATTTGAGGCTCTGCAGATACCAGAGCAGTGTCCCCAGAGGGCACACAGCAGGAGGAGCAGACTCAGGAATCGGGACACAGTCTGCCAGGAGAGCTGCACAACGTGACCAGAACCACCCGAGTGGTACCAGCAGCAGCACCACTGCCTCAAACACCACCTCTACTGCTCGGCTTTTCCAAGGAATAACTTCCAGAACATCCAAGTCAATGCCACACACCATTCTTATTAATACCTGGGTGCAACCACAGCTCTTCATCACCTCCAGTTTCTATAAAGAAGCGCAAGAATTTCCCTTTGGAGTGCTCAGCTCAGCAATGCACCTGGAATTCCATCCCGGCACTGCGCTCTGGATTCAGGGCTGTCCACAGCCCGTGTGTGCATCAGGTCATGTAGAGTTCACAGATTACTCATGCTAATAAAACCCTGAATCACAACTCTTCTGACCCAGGCCATCACTGCACGGTGCCCCTGGGGTATGAAATCCAGCTAATAACTTGCAGGGCTTGTTGTAGATAAATACCTTAACAAAAACAGCTTTTTTCCCTGATGAGGAGCAGTAGTTTTAAAGCAAACATTCAATTTATAACTCCCTATGACCACTATTTATGCAACAAAAGACAATAAATTTATTAAAAATTTAAAATATAAGACAATCATATTTAAAAAAAAATAAAAATAAATCTGTGGGCTTAAAGTCAAGAAACAATCAGTTTTAGTCATCGGGAATGTTTCAACAAGTATGAAGTCAAGCCACAGGCCAGCCCTCCCCAAAGGAATAGTCCCTGTTGTGCTCTGGAATTCCACTGTTTTGCTAAATATGTATAATCACAGTTACCCAAAATCATGGGGTACAGCCTGGGCTTTAGTTCAAAAGTCAAACAGCACCATTCTCACAATAGATATGTAATAAGAAAGCAAGAGGCGCTGGGTGTTGCTCCCCAATAGTTTTCCTGTTGAATTAAAAACAGTTTACTGAAATATGTACGCTCTTGTTAAGTTTAAGGGTAATTAACATGTCTTGGATTAGAACCTGTATTTTATCATAAAATCTAGAGAGCGTTATTAGAGTTTCTCAGGTTTATTTAACAAGATTAAACACTTTCAGTCATGAAATAAACCTTGCCTAATTAAAAATAAAGAGAAGAAAAAAGGCTTCCTGCTCCCAGCAACAACATTTCATAATATTTCATCATGGCACACTTGAAATAACTCAGCAGTACATCTGGAAGAGAGGAAAGATCCATGAATCATTTTAAACCCTAACGTACATAAGGCCAAACAGCATCATACACAGAAATACAAATTTCATCAGATCTTCTCATCAAAACATCTCTAAAAAGCATCACATATGGGTCATGAAATTGAGAAAATTGCCTCCCTATTTTCATCATTTTTTTCTTCTCCTTACCGTTTTTATCAGGCTCTTCATCATGTTGCTTAAAACTCCACACCATTATAAATGGATTGGTTTTATGCTGTGTGTGCTACTCAGAGGCACAAATAAGTCATCGGATTTGTTTGTGGAAGCCTCGAGAGACACCAGCACACTCAGAGTTTCCTACCTATTAATGTAATGGCTTCCAAAGAGCTGGATCCATTTTGTGGTTTAAAGCTATTTTTAGGTACTTTTTAAAAGAGTTTATATTTTGACCATCACATAATCAAGAAAAGATAAAACAAAAAACCCTATCCAGCAACTGACAAATCTGTTCTCAGAGCTTTCCAGAGTGTCCAGGGTGATGCTGCAGTGAGATCTGAGCTGCTCCTACTCACCTGCATTACAACTCTGAGCTGTAGGATCCCCATGGGGGACACTGAAGCCACCACAGTGGCCACCAGGTAATTTAAATAGCAAACGAGGCTGAAACCTCATCTCCAGTTCAAGTTTTC
Organism: Orthonyx spaldingii; assembly: GCA_013397795.1. Classification (NCBI taxonomy): domain Eukaryota; kingdom Metazoa; phylum Chordata; class Aves; order Passeriformes; family Orthonychidae; genus Orthonyx; species Orthonyx spaldingii. The sequence continues at coordinate 946,268 of VZTJ01005121.1, read as the reverse complement.
CTGAAGTGTAAGAAGTGACTGCTACAATAACTCTGAACACAATAAAATTCTTTGTGTTTTAAAAGTAGTTTCCTTATCATGACTCAGATGGCCTAACTTCTGATTTGTCCCTTAAAGGCAGCAACTGCAGGGACTATTAGATTTAACTACCTGAGGTTAACACGTAATTATGTCACTGGACAGTCACTGTGTGCTAGTCAAGGAAAAGGTGTGCTTTAGGAGAGGCACAAGAACATATTTACATAAGAAAAGTCTGTGATACCATTTGGGGAAAAATGTGATTTCATTATGTAAGTGCAGGGCAATGAGTAAGTGTCCTGGTGTAGCTACATGGATTTTGTCATAACATTAGCTGACTCTGAAAAAGGAGTTTTCTATTTAAAAATCCTGTTTATTCTCTTTGTGCAAGAAAATGTAAACTCAGGTACTGATTTTCTGGAAGCTGCATCACAGTAAAACTGGCCAGAAGGAATCAGGCAGGAGGTCCTTACAAAAAGTAAGGAAAGAGAAACAGGCTGTGTGCATGGAGGAGGGAAAAAAAAAGACATTCCCTGGTCATGCAGGGTGAGAACACCTCTCACAACAAACCAACCTTTAGGGTTTTAACTTTTTTCTTCTCTTTGAAGGGACAGAGGAAAGTACACGTGAAGTATGTTCTTCATGACTCTGAGAAAATCCATGGATTTTCATCATGACTGACTGTTAATAAAACAACCCCAAACATCAGTTTTACAGAAAGTGAGCTGCACAGTGCTGTGTATGTTGTTCCTCCTCTCCATGGATAAAAGGGAAAGGCTTCTGCATCCCGACCTTGTGCTGCTGCTGGTTTCAGAAGCAGAGAAAGCCACTCTGACACATTCCCACAGCATTCCCAGCCTGGCATTCCACGATTCTGTGATCTGTCCCCCAAGACACCTGGTTTGCACTGTGTTATACCTCCCCCTCCATCCCCCTTCCTTTGCCCCACGAATCTCTCCCTGCTACAACTTCTCTTTTCACAGCCCTCCTTCCTTCCTGCCTCCTCTGTGCCAGCCAGAGATAACACTGTAGGAAACTGCCTTTTTGACTACTTCAGTTTATCATTTCTGCTCGGCCTGCCCTCGGTGACTCTGACTCCAGCACACCCAGCTCTCCTCCTGACCTGTTTATAGGCACAACTCCAGCCATTAACACAAATAACAGGATTTTGTTCCACGCTGGGATCAGTAGACATGGGTACACCTGCTTCATTCAGGTGCCAAGCTCTGCTTCAGGAACGGAGTTAAACAAGAAAAAGCTTATTTGGGAAAACCCAAGAAACTCAATTTCACATGGGAATATTATTATTAAAGGATGATAGACTTAGTCTAGCAGGTACCAGCCAAGGAAATATCAGTCATTAATATTACATGACTTACCCACTGGTTTTCTAAGTTTATTCTGTTATAACCTGCAATTTTTATGGCCACTAATAAAAGACACAGATAGAAGTGAAATATGAGTGACTAGCATCCAAAATCCCCTTATTATCATCTAATAACTGTGTCCAAGAAAAGAGTGTTTATCCTCTATGAAAAGAGCACTGGATGGCTGAAAGTCTGGAAAGAAGAAAGATCACGTGCTGCTTTTATTCATCACCCACAAAGAACTCCAAGTTTGCTCTATCAGTCACCATAGGTATTTATAAGAGAGCCCCTCATGGATTCCTCTTCTTCAGGATCATTTTAACACCCTTATGACAATTACACCACTTAATTGCATGCACAAGTTATCACAGTTATCATGAAAGTACCAAAGTATCATGGTTAAAAGAGTAATAAATATATTTTTACCTGCCACAATATAGCAAACCACCCCCAAACTGCATGACACGGACTGTTGAGATGGAAAGAAAACCCACAGTGAATGATGCCAGTTTTCAGGCTGAGGTATAACTGGGAATGATGAACAGCTCCTTCCATGGTAGGAGGGTATGGGTATAATGGGGATCACGCATGATGGGGGGAGAAAGAAAATTGTAAAAGAAAATGAAGAAAAAATAACGAAGAAAAACCTCAATATATTGTCAAATATATCCATTACAAGTTCCAGAGTAAAGCTACGGAAGAATACCAACAAACAAAAAATCCAAACCAAAATCCTGCTGAATTCTGAGCTGAAACAACTATTTTGCTTTAGCACATAAAAAGTTCTGAGTTTAGACTGAAATGACAGCTACCACGCTATTCATGATTCCCATTATATGAGAATATGCAGCACCCAGAGACTCTTTAAATAACTGGATAACTGAGAGGTCCAGGTCTGTGATTTCAGCCTTAAGTTTTGTCATCTTGGGATTTATCAGGTCAGAAAAGGCCCTTAATGTTGCTTTAATGCAGAAAAACTACAATTTTAAATTAGAACTGGAGGGGAAACAAAAATTTGCTTCACTGAGCACTGGAATCAGATGTTTAAAATGAACGTAACATTGTAGGTCAAGTCAGAGCTTTCTTCAGGCAAATACAGTTTTGGTTCCACCAAAGGGAGATTGGCAGAAGCAGGGAAGAGGAGAAAGTCCCCTGGATTAGGATGTGCCACCTGGCAGGTACCTGTCCCCTCAGCATCCTCTCTTTGCTAGTTTTTTAATTAGCATTGCAGCACTGAAGAATCACTACCACAGTTTTAACTGACTTTAACTCTCATTTCAAATAACCTGTGCTTAAATCTCATTTTTCCACTTGAAATTCCAAATGCAAGTTTCAGCACCACATCCTTGTGCACAGGGACATCCTCAGATGAGCTTTAATGTGCTGAGATTTAATATTTCAGAATGTTAGAGGCAGAGAGAAAAAAAAAGATCAGTAAACTCAAACTACTTGGTGTAGAGAAAACAAGGCAGAACTAAGGGGAAAATAAGGATGTGCCTAATCTTCTCACAGGCAAAGAAGGCAGAGTCTGTCTCCCAGGACCTTGTGGGTCCTTTTAGGAAAAGTGGAAGGTAGATCACCATGGAAACAGAGTATTTTATGAGGTACTTTAGCAGAGCAATTTGCTGTGATATGAACATAATCAGGCGAGCAGCAGCTCCCTTCCAACCAGCTAGAAAAGCTTTTAGCACAAACAGTGAGTGCATTTCTGTCTGCTGGAATTCCCAAAAATGAAAAACGGATGCTGCAAAAGACACCACGGGTATCAGCTGGAGTGTTCATTATCAAAGCTTCAATTCACTTTTCTGGTCCCCGGGCTCCCTGACGGAGACACCTGAAGGCTCACAGAGCCCAGGAAAGGAAGCCATCAGGAGGGGAGGGTCAAACTTCCTAATTGCTGGCCCAACTTCTGTGTCGAGTGCCCAAATCACATCAGATCACTGCACAAAAACACTGAGTGACAGCGTTTGGGAGGGGGCCTGTGGGGACAAAGGGGAGCTTCTGTGGGTGGCACTGACAGACACTTATGGCATTTGAGGGCAGGGGGGACAGGCAAGAGAAATTCAGGTCAGAGACATCATTAAAACAAGAAAATATAATGAAAAGGATAGCAAAGCAAAAGGAAAGGCCACCATAATTTAGAAGCATCTCTATTTCTGCATGAGAAGCCAAGGAACTGGCAGCTGATGTTGGAATGTGTGTTCAATGGCTAACAAAAATCCAGGCTTACTGGCAAACACTGCACAGGAAGAACCATGTGGAGATTGCTCCAAGATATGACTGAGCTTTATTTTTGCTCTAATGATAATTTACTATTTTGAATCGCCACCAAAAAAGCCATTTAGCAGTGTTCTATTTTTGAGACGGCTGCTGGAGTAATGACACAGATTTGTGTATATTGAATTAGCACCACCAAACGGGTTTCGGTCACTTATCCTGTAGATAACATTTATTCATAGCAGAGGTGATAAATCATTATGTTAAAAACACACACAGCCAGGTCCACCTTGAGTGACTCAGACCTGAAAGACCTCAGCAGCAGAACAGGGGCTGATGAAATGCATTTGGTACAAAAATAGGGTAACAGACAGCAGTAGTAATATTTTCAGCTGCTCTACACATTGCTGAATTTTAAATTAATTGTAACCACACAGGAAAAAGACCTGGGGGTTGCTGTAGACAGCTCTCTGAAAACATCTGCTCAGCATGCAGAGGCAGTCAAAAACAGGCAAATGGAGTGTGGGGATAAATGCGATGACAAGAAGCCATGGCCAAAAGTATGGATGGACCTAAAAATATTACATGTTTCTGTTCTGATTATAGCAACAAAACCTTCTCAGTCAATGAATTCACGGATTTGCAGAACCGAGTGCGAGGCTGGGAATGCAGAGCTCAGGTAACTGATAATTGCAGTGGAAAACAGAAAAATTTCACATCAGGGAGGAGACCACGTCCTGCCCGAGCCCAGGACCAAGGCAAAATCCCAGCAACACCTCCCGGGGTTTTGTCCCCACCCTCAGGAGATGCAGTTCAGCCTCCCCTCAATGAATACAAGTGCACCACACACCATTTCCCTGTGGATTTACTTCAGGAGTTCTCTCTCCATCCAGAATTTGACAGTAAATCCCCATCAGACTCCCACAGCAACCCAGCACGTTCCCTCCTCACGTCACTCTTCTTTCCTTCACATCCACCTGCTCAAACCATCTGACTCCAAACCTGCTGTTAACCTGACAAGTAACAAAAAACCTGTTTTAAGCCACGTTTATTGTGCCTGGTAAGAAATTATCCTTGCCAAATATTATAGTTCTATTCGATATGGTACTTCAGTGTACTCCAACAACGTCAAGAGTGACAGCTGAAGATAAAAACTCTTGATCTATTTCCTATTTCTGTGGCAAATTTCTGAAGCAAGGAGAGGGAAAACTGCTTTTTCCTCTCTGTAGATTTGTTTTCACCTAACAGATAAATTCCAGTTACACTTTCTAGGGCTCTTTGGAACTGTCAAACTTATTCCAAGGATGTTCTGGGAATCAGAGCCATTTGAAGTATGGTTACTGTTGATAAAACACGGATCAAAACATCATCAGCATTCCCTGGATCCTGTCACCACCAAGGCCGGCTCAGGACTGGTCCCCACTGACAAACAGCTACATTTGACCACAGCCAGAGCTAAAACAATACAAATATTGCCATGAAGCATCCCAGTGTTCCACAATTTCCTAATTTGATCTAAACAACTTTCTCAGAGCCACTTGAGCAACTACAGGCCAGTGCTTTCCAGAGAGAGATGTTCAGGCATCACTTGACCACTTAAAGCTTTGTTTATTTGGACAGATATTGAGATAAAATAGCTCCAAGCCAACATGACTGTGTGAGCAAGGCCCTGGTTACACAAGTGCTTATTTACATTCTCTGCTGCAGCAAGGCTGCCTTTGCAGGGGGAAAAACCCCAGAGCTCAAGACCACCAGATAAGGCTGGGCATCCCTGATTTTAAGACTTGATTTTTGACAGAAAATCCCCATTTTCTATTAAAAAAGTGCTCCACTACATCTTTTTCCTGCAAACCTTGCCTTGGAAGCTATGCTAAACAAAGCAGGCTTTGAAGACTGTAGCAGAATTTCAGTATCGTAATCTTAAATCTCATGCAATTAAGCAATTAAAACTTTTCTAAGAGAAACCAAAGTGGGCTTTTTGCTGAATAAAACATCTATAGTTCAATCACTGATATGATCTTGATGCCCTACTTGTTACCTTTTTAACCGNGGGGGGGGGGGCTGAATGGAGATTAAATAAAACATGAGGTTTTTGTCTAAAGAGAACTAAGCCTAACTGCTACAGTAAAGCTTTCATCACCAGGAACGTCTCTGCCAACAATGTTTTCCCCTGCAGGCGATGTTGTTGGACTTAAATCAGAAAAAACCCAGTCATTTACGTCAGTCTGTTCCAGTTCTGCTTTCTATTAAGACAGACTGAAGTCCTTCCCCACCACCAGGGCTGGATAAATCTCCTGTTTTCCCACATTTCATTCTCCTCTCAGTTCATGGTGTGAATGTCACCTGCTTAGGGGGTGGACACTCAGCTTAAATTCTTCTAAGAAATGTATTTATGTGAGATACAGGGTTCTAAACCACAAAAATACACCCTTCACAGCATTAAGGCAAATTCTTCTGAAATAATTCAACTTCTTTTTCCCCAGGTAAAAATATACAAACATCTATGCTACCACTCCCACCTTGTGATTACAATTTGTTTTCCATTTACTTTTCGTAAGTTAGATTTTGGGGAAGTGTGTGTTGAGGAAAGAGAGCAAGGAAATGAGGTTTGAGGGTTTTGATACCTTTGTTAAGTAAGATGTCAATAGATGAAGCCAATTTTCTCCTGATAAAGAACAGCACCCAACCCCACTGTAGCCCCAGAAGCACCAGACATGCCCACAGGATAAAGGTTTTCTGCTGTTTCATGACATTCTGCATAGCCCTGAAGGTATTTGTGAAGGGGGATGTCAGTGCTCATGAGAAAATACTCATTTTTGGATCCGTAACAAGTTTATGTACAAGAAAAAGATGTTGAGTTTCCCAGAGAAATGGTCTCCTCACTTGACCCTTGAGAGAATATAAATATTATTTTGTTTTGCAGATGGGAGAAATTAAAGTGTTTTGCCTGACAGTGAACATTTTCAGGACCATTTTATCAGGCTTAGCCATCCTCATGCCACAGAAAAGAGCTTTCCTTTTTGTGACAGATACATACTTTAAATGAGGCCATTCTGTGTTTTCTATAACCTAGAATAGCTTTTAAATATCTAAAAGAAAGTCCATGGGAAGGATTCTGCACACACACCTGTCAATTCAACACCCCAAATAACAGTAATTCTCTAAAAACCACGGAAAGGGTATTTTTAAGTGAGTGAACAGACACAAACTTACTCAACTCAAATTCTGGTACATCCTTTGCCTTCCCATTCCCTGAAGCCAAATTCCTGCCTGCCTCCCCATGCTCCCTCAGAAGAGCTTCCCTTTTCATGACATGTTCTGTACAAGAGTCTTAAACATTAATTAAGCCTAACAGTCCTCAGAGATGTTAGCACAGCTATAAAAAGGTTTCTGGATCGAGTGGCTACTGAAGGAACTGGCATCTGATCAAATTTTCAAGAGTTACGCTCCCTGCTTTATGAATAAATCAAGGAATCACCAGTTTTTGAAAGTCTCCAGCAGTTACTCGGTGCCTCGTGTACATATTAACAGCCTCATTTTATGGATTCAGCATCCAAGGCATAATGAACCTAAGGGGATATTCGTAGTAGGACTATGAAAGAATCCAATCCCATGGTCTAAGTGAGGAATATTTTTAGTTGGGGACAGCTTCTCAATTCCAGGGCTCATTATTTTGTTCTGGTTAATTTTAAGCACAGCCGAGGCACTCTATGAATGAAATATGTTTTTCTGCAGACTGAGGCATCTTGCCACTAATTAAAGGAAATTAAAAATTCTAGTATTAGCTAATAAATTAGTGATAGTTCAGTCTCTTACTTTATGGTCATGTCAGCCCAAAATGCTGAAGGAGCTCAGGGGACTTTAGGAAGTCACCTGTATCAGGGTCATTACTGTACAGGAGCTTCTAGACGCCTAGAAAAGGATACTCTAGACAGCAAGAATGGGGAAAAAACTCCTTTATGGGTCTTCCTAATGAATCAAGACCTAGTACAAAGGTATAACTAAATCTAATATGACAATAAGAATGGTCTTAGAACAGCTACCCTGAGATTTACACATATAATTTTAAAGCTGTTGCCTCCAAAGAAGGAAAGCCCTCAGGGGAAGCTGCACTGAACTCTTCTGTTAAGGCTTTTTGTATTAAATAACCAAATTGTGGTGATTTTTCTTTATTATACTGAAGAGAATCAACACTTTCAAAAGCATGACTACAGGAGAAAAACACTGAATATTTGTATACAGACAACACACACCAGAACTGAATATTTCTAACCCAGCCAAATTTAAGTATTGTGTGACTTTGGAAACAAAAATATCAGAAATAACCACAGAATTTATCTTGCAAACTGAAACACAGAAGCTTCTGTGACATCATTTCTGTGAACATTGTTTGACATGATGCTGCACGCAGCCACTGCTGGAAAAACTCAGCGACACGTTTCTTTGGTGAGAAGCAAACTTTCCCAGAGAATATGAGGAGCACTGCAAGGTTACAGAGCAAGCCTATACTGTGCTTAAACTCTCCATTAATCATACATGAAGCCCAGCAGAGGAACTGCCTCTCCTCATCTTGCTCTCTAGGGAAGTGCAGCACGGCGAGCTTCGGCTCCAGGCTTCCCCTTTTCCAGGCACGGCAGGGACGGGGGCCCCTCCCTGCCCCACTTACCCCAGGCTGGGGCTGGGAACAACCGGCTGGGCCTGGCTTTGCAGAACTGGCTCCTGGGCCAAACACAACGCTGCAGTTTCCCACTGAGAGCTGCTGCTGCTGCTGCTCCAGTGCCACTACAGGAAAAGTCCATTTCTGCAACCCAGAGGAGGCACCGCTCGGCGGAACCGGGAGTAGGAAAAGCACTTAAGGACTTGCCCTTTTCCCAGGAAAACCTCAAGGAACAATGTAATTCCATCGTTCCTCAGATATTTCACTGCGTGTCCTGAAAGATCAGGCACACATTGCTCATTTAGTGCCACCCAAAATCCAGGGCTGAGAAGCCCAGCAAGTGTTTTTCTGTTCACTTCCAGATTAGCCCCCAACACCGGGATGGGCGACCTTCCCAACCTGACAAGCCCCACATTAAAATATAAGACACCTCAGGAAGACAAATAGCACACATTCTGGACAGCCAAAGGAGTAAATTCAGGGAATATTCCCCAAGCATGAGATGTGTCTCCCGGTCTTACAGCTTCTACACAAAGGAGCTGGGTAAGGGCATCCCACAGAGCCCTGCACACCAACAGCCTGGCATTCCACTGCTTCCCAAAGCTTTAAATTTTACTCTCAGCAAGCCAACCCTCACTTAGCTACGGAAAAGGCCAAGTCATAAGAACTCTTGGATTTGAAGTGGGTGTGGACACGACAGCACTCCACTGACACTCCAGGGCTCCTCTGGAGCACCATGTGCCTCCAGGCAAGATCCATCCCTGCATGGGAATCCAGACTTCCACACTGGAAGAAACAGGCACATCAGCTGCTGAAGGAGCAGGTTGGGTTTATTTGGGAATGCTGAAATGAGAACTGATTCCTGGACTCTACAAGCCAGCCACTGAGAGCTCATCTTGCACGTTCAGCTTGCAGGAGAGCCACCCCCTGCCATATCCCTGCAAACTGTCCTCTCCTCCTCCATGGCAGAAGGGAGCTGTGCTCCATGCCAGGAATCCCCATCACCTCCAGCCCAGCAGCTCCTTGTCTCTTCAATTCCCAGCATGCTGGACATCCCAGCAGGGCACAGTTCTGGGACATGTTTAATCCCATCCTCCTTGCTGCTGCACATTCAGTGTGATCCCACTGAATGCAAACCTGCACCATAACAGATCCTTCAGAGGCCCTTGAGAGCCTGCTGGCCATGGCACGGCACTCCCAGACTCATTTCTATATCTGGGATCAGCAGGTACCCAGGAACTCCCCAGGAGCACAGACCCACTGCCAGCGACACAATCTGCTGCTGATAAGGGACTGGAACTGCTTGTGAGTGACATGTGGCTCAGGGGTCACTTTCAAGAGTGTAAAAA
>VZTJ01005121.1:918440-936613 GCA_013397795.1 Orthonyx spaldingii | reverse complement strand
AAAAAAAAAAAAAAAGGGAAAGAAAAAAATATGGGGAAGGTTTCTCAGAATTATAAAGGCTAGAGTCACCCCTCAGTGACAGCAGGGTAAAACTGAAATTTCAAAGCAGAAACACATCCCCACAGCAGTGCCACAGGACAGAAAGGGAAGAAAGCACCACCACCTTTATAAAGATTTTGCTTAAGTATCCTCATTTGAAAGGGATAAATAGTAGCAGTGTGTAATCATTACAGTAATCCAATATATTTTTGTGTCCCCAACACTCAATCAAATTTACTGAGACTCCAGAGCTACCATACACAGCTTGAGAGCGTGTAGCGTCTGCTGCTTCCAAGATGAGTCATGGTAGGAAATTCCCCTGTATTTTCTAGGAACCAGTCAGGCAGCCAGTGATTGAAACAGTGATGTGACTATATACAACACCCACACAAATGAGAAGAAATAACTTCTATCAATAAATGTACATTATATTTAACATACTCACTGCAGATTTCAAATAAGAGATTACAATTAGAAGGATTATTTTGGGAAAATATTCCCCAGTTTAATTTTCTTCACAACATAAATTCTGCCAAGAAACATTAAAGGTCAGAAGAGACTGGAAGAAGAGAAACTAATTTAAATAAATTGCAGGAATTTGAGGACATTTTGAAGAAGGGAAGTAAATATTCAACAAAGCAACACCTCATAGCACTTGCCTCCATTTTCAAGTGCTGCATCACTAACTCTATAATCTCATACCACATCTGTCCCTCCCCAAACCTTAAATAATCTCAGCTCTCCCCCTGCACCTTCTGTTTTAGATAAAACCAGAGGCTCAAACTCCTCCTCACCTTCTGATTTCTCTCCATTCCAAAATACCAGACTAGAAATGCCTCATTTTCAGCAGCCTCACTGCTTCCTGCATCCCCAGATGTTCCCAAGCACAGAGATACTTGGTGTTCGCTCTGCCAACAGCTGGATCTGTCACTGTCCCCTCACTCAGACATGTGACAGCCCCATGAAAGCCTCTCCCAGGACACATCCACAGCAGCTGCTGCCTCTAGACTGGCCCCTGGAGTAAATCCTGAACTCAAAAGCATCCTGGTCATGTCCACTTCTCACTTTCAAACAAGTTGCCACTGTAACAGAGGGACTGTGATGTGCAAAATTTAACCTTCCTGAGGTTTGAGGCTGGTCAGTCAGAATAATTTGGATTTTAAGAGTCAGGTCATGTTACCAGATGGCCTCTCAGGAAGGAATGCAGCCTCACTGATAGCACAGAACTAGTTCTTACCTTAGCAGGTACTGAATCTTTTGCTAAGCACAGATTCAAGGTCCAAACCAAATGTGGGAAGTTATTTTATACTGTCTTGACCAATTTCAATATTTTTAGTCCATGATCAAAACAGCTGCAAAGAAAGTGAGTGGATGTAGGACTGCAATGAAGATTCACACAGTTTTGGAGCATTGGTTATGTATTTCAAGCTAAAGGCCCATTTTTGGGTTTGACTTCTAACCTGACCAGAGCTCAGACATTTGTGTGCAAGTAGCCAACTAATAACCCTTCCAGATAAGGCCTGGGGCTCCTAGAATTACCAAACAGCAGCAGTCTCACCTTCAGAGAGCACACCATGGCCTTCTTGAATTACCAGGACTCTTGATAAAAATCCAGTAGGACAAAAGAGAAATTCCACCTCACTTTTGAATACCTGAAAGTCACATCCTCATTCATCAATGGAGAGAGCCTGAAACAAACCCACCACAAACCAGCCACTGCAAGGACAGCTGCTTACACACCACCATGGACACAGAACAAGATTCACTGATTTTCACCAAGTGAGTGACTGCAAAGAGGGTCACAAGCTCCAGGTTTGAGGACAAAAAACTATTTTCTATCCTAATAAAGGGATAAATCCAGAACAGAGAGTTTGGTTTTACTGAGAATGAGTCCTCAGACTCATGCAGGCTCCCCATGCAACACCACACCAGTCTTGAGCTCTCTTAAGACAAAACTTTGTGTAAAGTGTGACACTACCCATTTATCTGCAATATTTATACTGACAATGAAGTTCTCCAAGCATTAACTTAAATATGTATTTCCACCTAGTTTAGCTAAATGTGGCACCCCATTTGAATAGTCTGCCATGTTATTGTAATAACTTAGCAGTAGTATGACAACCAGGACAAAGAGAACTACTAATACACAGAGTTTTTCCCAGCACTCACAGAACCCCCTTGCCAGCATCAGACATCACCTAAAATGATTTTTTTTTTCCCCCAGAGATTGAATTTTCTTTAGAAGATTTCTGGTCAGGGGCTTTCCAGAAAACATCTGATGTAAAGTAAAGCTGGAATTCTTTGCAAATATTTACACTAAACTAAGGGTTTGTTCCAAAGTATCAGATCACTACAGGTCACAGCAAAGTAAGGAACAGACTAGGCTGCAGGAATCCATAGTTGATTTAGTTCTGAAAGAGAATATCAATCTGATCAGAATTTATTCTCTTTTCAGACATCATATGGCCTTCAATTGCACAGCAGCATTCATTCAATACCAAAGCAGAGTCCAAAGATGTCAACACAATCACATGAATATAGTGTCCTGCTTACACCTGCAATCAGTGCTACGAAGAAGAGACGAAGACAAAATCTGAGTATTATAACCAAAACTTCTATGTTCACAAGTCTAGTCAATCCCCAGGTCCCTCCTGCTTGCCCAAAAACACAAATCCAAATTCCCTGAAGCAACAGCAAAGTGCACAGACAGGCCTATGCATACAAGGGCCACCATCAGCCCTTGTGCATTTTAAGTCATGCTACAGGAAGCACTATTGAAACACAAACCAAACTAGACTTGTCAGAGATCTCTGCGAGTCTGAAGAGCAGCTCATGGGCAGCTGTTACAGGAAACCTGCTCAGCAAAATGGCCATAACACATTTGTCATGTGTCACCTTTCTGGTGAAGTGCCAGCTGCATGCCCAGGAGTTGGTATTGGTACAAGAAATGTGAGCAATGTCAGTAATTATGTGCATTATATAAGGTGTGCTTGCAACACCCCCATTCCCTTCTCCATAAAGGTTAACACTGTGACTTCTAAGTGGCTTAACTGTTTGATGGAGACAAGCACAGCACTGCTGCTCCCAAGATCTGCAGGAACCGATTTTCCAAACCAAGATCTAAGACCCAGCAGTGTCTCCAGGCAATAAAGGGCTGCTGGGCTCACGAGGTCAGTTGTGGCCAGAAGCTCCACCTCAGGAGCATCTGCAGAACCCGTGCAGTGACCTGGCTGCCCCAGTTTGAGTTTCAGCTGCCAGTGCCCACGAAGCACAGCATCCCTGAGGGGCCCTGATGGGATGCAGAAGGAGCTCAGTTCTCAGCACAGCATTGCACAGCCTGAATTACACTCACAGGCATCAGAAATCTTACATTGCACCTCGGCACTCACCCAGCCTGGATAAAAGGAGGACACAAAGATTTTACCTGTGCTGGCACTGGATGAGTAAATAGATTTAAAATGCTCTTTTCCACAGAGAATGATTCAGCTACCTCACTATACACACATAGAACGTGTATAGCTCCAAATGCTTCTTAAAAAAACAACAACCCACCCAGAAATACATCTGCATGAATCCTTCAATGTACAGACCACCAGTTCTCAGCACTGCATCATTCATAACTCTGGTAAAGAGCTGAATGTGAGCACTGCCATTTTTACATAGTGTTTTAAAACCCATTTCGTGTCCATGACTGCTGTGTGAGTGTTATTCAGGAAGACACAACAATTCCCACAGCGTGTGCAGAATAATACACAGGCAAACATCCCCCAGCCTGCCACGGGGACGTTTATTAACCAACCACTACACTGTAAATATGACCACTGACTTCTGTGTCCGCAGTGTAAAACAGCTTCCAAACCTGGAACTGAAATGTCAGTATAAATCTTAAAAATTAATAAATGAGTTGAGGAAGCCCCTTTGCTGTGCCAGGGCAGGACAAGGAGTGTTTTGTCACCAAAGATGAGCCAACACACAGGAACACCAAGGGAAGTACAAGCAGAAAGGTCATTTCACATCTGAATGATTAAGACATTTAACCATTTAATTCATTTCTATCATCACAGTACCTTTATAGCTCTTTCAACCATATAATCAACACAAAGGGCTAAGGAGAAGAATCCAAGCGTGCACCCTGAAGCGCAGCATTCCAAACACAGGCTCCCAGAACTTCCTAATCCTCCCCTCCTATCACTCATGGCCAGAAGAGACTGGACTGACTGAGAAAGTGAGATAAAGTAACAGTCAAAACAAACACAAACCGCCCTGTAAATCTCAAAGAGTAACCCAAGGCAAACAACTCAACAAACCTGAGAGATTTTAAAGGCTGCACAGAACACGTGTCCTTCAAAAGGCTGCACTATCTTCCCAAAGAGGGACACACAGAGCCCAAGCACTTTAAGGACAAGGAACAAGATGACCAGCACATAACAGCAAGTGCATTATATTCATTTGATGCACTTCTTTGTCAGCTAATTAAAATATATCATAATTAAAAATAAATACAGGCCAGCAAATGTTCTAAAGCCCAAAAGCTTTTCAAACAAATTCCACAGCAAAATTTGATTTGTTTTCTGGTATGGTTTGGGATCTGGGTTTAAGTCAGTCCCAACACAGGCAGCAGAGCTCTTCAATTGCCTGCTCTGAGTTCCACACCTCAGCAGGTAAATTTGGCAGCCTTACACGTGGGCTCAAGACTTCCATTTGAACCGTCAGAGGCTTCTTGATTCAATTCAGTAAATGTGTCATTTGGCATCTAATTTAGGAGGGAGGATAAAATTTTAAAGCTGCTTCTGAAAACAGTGGAATATGCCCAGATTACTACAGAAAGATCCTGGAAAAGCTACAATGAATTTAGACAGTTACAGGCCCTTCTGCCACAGTCAGCCTGGAAATTGCCTTTTTGCCCTGGAAATGCATTCCAGAGTGGGTTTATTGAACCTGTAGTTGAAAGTATTCCCCATCAGGTCTGTCTGATTTCAGATCAGACACTCTAGACTACAATGCAGCTTCTTAAACAGAAAATGTGAAAGGGCCACCACAAACACTGGCAAAGACAGACTGATCCCAAAGCTCAGCAAGGGAAATGGTATTTGGGGAAAGCAGATCCTTCAAGATCAACATAAAAAAGACTTTGGTCACAGAGAAAAACTCATCTCCAGGATACACCTGTTCTCCCAGCAGAAAAAAACTTTGCTCTAGATCACAAGACTTCAGCCTTTTACAGCCAAACTGAGTCAGCATGAGACAGTTTAAAGCAGTATGAAAATAATTTCAAAACTCTATGCCCTGGTAACATAAACTGTTTGTGTGGTATTTACTGTGGCAAGCAGAAGACTTTCATTCATTAAAACATCCTTCATTTTCTTTAAGAAAGCTGGAATAACCATTATTAATGCTGCAGCAAATGCACATGGCTATGCACTTGACCTAAGGCTTGCTGAGTTTTGGTGGCATTTAATCACATCAATATGGGGGGGAAGAGGCAGGGAGCCAGGAAAACATCACTGTGTGCCTTCAGAAAACTTGTTATTTTTAACAGTGCAGTTTAAGATCAGCAACCCTGAAGCAAAATGGTCAGAACATTTTCTTCCACCGGTGTTGATAGCACACCAAGAGCTTTCAGAGGGCGAGTATTTTAGGCCAGCGCAGCAAAACAGAGATCCCAGGAAGGAAAGCTCACCCACTGTGGCAAAAACCAGCATAGGAAGGGTGAGTTTATTCATCCATTATGCTGAAGAGCTTAAAATAGAAACATTCTATATGTCTCACCTCAGGCCAGGATGAACAACCGAACAGAAGTGAATCACTGTTACAGCAAATGACTGGAAAACACTGATGGAAACTGAGGCTGTCTTCTGCCTCTCCCTTCAACCCATGAAAAAGTTCTTACTGCTGCATGTTTTTACATGGAGGGAACAAAATCAGATCCACTATTTTTCCTTTTTTTTTCTTTGATTAAGCTGGAGAAACAGAGGTTGATCTATAAAGCCTCACCTCTCCCTGCAATCTCTACTGTGCCTTCATCCTTACCCTATGGATGCACAACTGCAAAAACCAACAGCAGATAGAGACCCTTGTGAAATGCATCACACCCAGTCCTGCAGCTTTGGAGGTTTAAAAAAACTTAAAATCTTTGATGAATAAAATTGGGGTGAAGAACTCATCTGTTTAGTGCATTTTGGTGTGAAAAAAACCTCTTTAAAACAGTAACTGAGAGCTTAATTTACCCAACACTCTGATTAACAAGAAAAAACCAAAATTCACATTCACAATGAGATATTCTGAAGCTAAAAATACCCAGCCAGCTGCAATTCCCACCTTATGCAGGCAGGCAGAAGTGCTTTGCTCTCCCCCTCCCCAGGAAGACACACGCTCACTTCCTTCTTCATTGCAACATCAGAGGCTCAACCCGATGCTAACAAGCCACAAAGTCCTGCAAAGTCACACCCCAGTAATTACATAAAATAAGATCTAAGTACAAGTGGTTAAAAAAAAAAAAATCATCCATTTACTCAGCTTCAGTTTTGCTTTTAATTCCAAAATATTTTGACTTGTCATAAAACAGAAAAGCAGTTTTCATTTCTGAGGTTTGCTCTCTCCACCCAGATGTCTCATTAACTCATTTTTTTTTCCAATCTCAGTGCAGAACATTAGATTCATTTATCTCAATGCTATGCCAATACAGGGATCAAACCTCTGAACATGCTACATTTTAAGGAGGACGTTTTAAAGTGTATGTGATGTTTGCTTTTTGCACATAAAACATAAAGGATGATAGCAATAGTGGGGGAAGGAGAGGGAAAAAAAAGAAATGTATGACAATGTAAAACTAAAACTCAGTTGTGCAGATGTCCCACTCAGAGGTGGTCCAAGACATCAGAGCAACCTGCAAAAGCAGCAAAGATCCTCCAAAATTTTTGCAAGCTCCCAATAAAAAGGCAAAGTGTTCTCCCCTGACCTGACCTAAAAAAAAAAAGGCAGCACACAAATTCCTGAACAAGAAAACCCCTGTACACTGCATACAGATTTTCCCCGGAGAACACAGACTACATCATGTGACCGTTTATGGAATCAAAATTTTAAAAATAATAATTTTTGGTCTACTGGTGCCCTGACACCTAAAAGACCAATAAACCCCCACACAGCCCAGGAGAAGGCTGCAGGTGACGGGGCTGGTATCATCCTGCTCCAGAGGGAACACTACCTGCTGGGCAGGGCGTGGACATCCCCAAACAGGAACCAAAACCTCCCCCACTGCACAGACACGCAGCTCCCCAGCCACCTCTTAGCACCAGCTCTTGCTCTTTGGTGGTTAAACACCTTGTTTTACAAAAACCAACCCAACCATCACAACTCCCCCAGTTGTCCCAACCAGCACAGACCCAGCACAGCCATCCCTTCATTCATTAACGAGCTTTGATGAAGAAATCTGAAGGTTTCTTCATTCCGTGCTCAGCTGGGGAGGCAGATTCTGCCCCACACCCCCCTGCTACAAATAGTGGTAGCAAACCCTTGTGGTTCTGCGACATCAGCACTGGAAGTTCCTCCTGCCAGGCCCCCAGGGTAACTCTTCACCTCCACAACCCCACATCTCCCTGTGACACAACTTCCAAGCTGCTGGAACACAAAGGCACGGGATACAGAGGGGGTTTCATCCTGACCCTCAGCCTTTCAGCTCTGCTTTGCAAGAGTTCCTAATTTATGAATGATGACACCGATTAAGCGACGCCTTTGTTCAGAGACAGAGATCATAAATATGAAAGTTTTCTGACTTCCTCTCTGCACGCCCTTGAGGCTCTTACCCACAACTTCACTGACAGCAGCTGCAAACGCTCTCTGGATGGGGAGGCCCTAGCACCAGGAGCCAAATGCTCTTTAAATTGAGGTGTTTTATTCTTTAAACACCCACCACAAATTCCCTGGATGGCTTCGGAAGCCAGGTGGGCTTAGCAGTGCTCAGAAAGGCTTCTCTTGTGCTGCACTATTTACCCAAAATAATGATCTTCCTGAAGAAAAAACAAACAAACTTTCCTCATTTGTATTAATGAAACAGTTTATTTGTACACAATTAATATAAATTGGCAGTTCCTTTTCTAACTTTAGGATCTTGCTTATATACTGTAAGTAATTCTCACACTGAAAAAACAAATAGGATTTAATATTACGAAGTAACTTTTCACCTTCACATGATTCCTGTCATATGGGGCCATGGCCTAACATTTTAAAAAGCCACTGTATACCTGAAATATGAAATACAACTTCATGTCTGGGAATACCTGTGTCATCCTCTAGTCAATACTGTCAGTGCCTTGAGATAGTCTGTTTGGGATTTTCCCCCACTTTTCAAGGCAGGGACAATATCTCCATGTAGGTTATAAAACACTGAGCAGTGAACATACAGCAAAATGTGTCAGCCTTTTAGAAAAGTCTTTCCTCGGTTAAATCTGAACACAAAACTTTAAAAAGAAAAAAAAGCAGGTGCAAGCAATATAAAGCATCAAAATTGGGATTCCTAAAAAAAGCACTTAAAAAAAAAAACCCAAAAAAACCCAACCCAGTGAAAGGAGGGAGTGTTAAAGATTGGAGTCTTCCCCAGGACACCCTGAATGCTGCTGGACCTAAACCATGCCCAAGAAACAGAAAGTGAAACTCGTTAATTTACTCATTAACTGAAATCCAACAGTGGCATGGGAGGGTTTTTGTTTGGTTTATTTTGTATTTTTTTTTTAGAAAGATACAGTATAATGTAGCAGGAGAAGTTTGTACTGTCCAGCCCCATCCTCATCCTCCCTCTGCCTGTTCCTATCTCCAAACCTCCAGCTTTGCTACCCCAGTTATTTCACAGCTGGATCAGTTTCCTAACCTGAGCCACCCTCTGGCAGCACAAAGGTTTGTGCCAACACAGCTCAGTCGGAGAAAGCAGAGGTGGAATAACAGCTGGTTTTGATTCAGCACTAAAATCAGCTCAGAATTAATATTAATTTACAGACTCATGATTTTAAATTCACAACCAATCCATTTCCTGCTCCCAATCCCTGATCCCTACCTCCTCCAGCCCTGTGTTTCAACAGGAATCCATTTTCTATTATTCTTTCAGTCAATACATTTCAAATCTGCCAAGACACAGAAAACAACTTATGTATGTAATAATAAAGAGACGAAACTGCAAAGATAAATAAAACTGTCTGGATTTGGACCTCCAGCTGTCAAGGCTGTGTCTTGACTTTCAAGTGAGTGTGAATTTTAAGAAAGTTATTAAAATTTAATAAGATACTATTGCTAATGACTAACAAGGTTACTTGGTTTAGGAAATAAACACTGGTATCTAGCCTTCCCAAAAATGGGGATTTCTCCTTTTCTTGCATAGTTGCAGTATTATAATGGTGGCCAGAAGGGATAAAATTCTGATAGGTGCTTTCTAAATATACCATCAAATTAATTTTAAAAACCACAACATGAGCATTCACAGAAAAGTTTCACAGATCATCAAAAGACCTGAGTTTGAAGATCACCAAATCTATGAGTTTGGTTGGTTTACACATTTTAATACTAAAATTTCTGTTGCCTAATACATTTTTTTTAAAGAATTTGTTTGATTTTGTTCAGTTTACAAAACGAAAGCAGGGCAAATTCCGAGTCAGGCAGGCACTGAGGAAAAATTCAGCTGATTCTAAAGCATTTCTTTTGGCATGAAGGTGCTAAGGGCTCACTAGTGGCAGAATAAGTCATCATCACGATGCTGAACTGCCAAAATTCACTGAGGCTACGGCATGACCTGCATGCAAACCCAGCCGTGAAATCGCCACGAAGTGCTCAGGGCAGGCTCAAACATCCCTGCATATGCTCCAGTTCTGCTCCAGTTCTGCTCCACAGCACTCCAGAGCCCCGGAACTGCAGCAGCCAGGATCTACCCAGGGTAATTGCAGGTGAAGCCAGGGAACAGCCACTATCAGAGCTTCAGCTATTAAGCCTCCTTAATGAATGGTCTAACAATAACCCAGGCTTAACCAGTTCTCTCACTGCAGGACCTTAACCATAATAAGCCCCTTGAACATTCCTACAGTGTTTTCCAAAGATCTTACAGCATGAGGCTACTAACTGTGCTCTCACAGCCTGTGAGGCAGGTATTAGTCAGCCTTTATTTTTTTTTTTTTCATTTAAGTACCGATAAAAAGTGAGGCAGAAAGCTGGCAAACAACTTCCCTGTGGATACACAGCTGACTAGTGGCATACAGAATCCAGATCTTCCAGATTCCAGCCCTGTCATCAGCCAAAAGGCCATCATTATGAGGAAAGAAATTAGTCTGGTCTTATAAATAGCATTTGAATATAAGCCTTGCTAAAATATTTGCAAGGAGTTGACCTTAAACACCAGCAGAGTTGCACTGGTAGCCTGGGGCTCCAAGCAGCAGCTTGCACAGCACTGGCCCAGGGATCCTGTCCCTCTGCCTCCCTGGATGTCTCCAGAGCCTGGATCCAGCAGAAACTCTCCAGCAGATCAGACCACAGCCTCATCTGACCACCTCTGGTTTGAGCTCAGTACAAAAAAAAAAAATGTAAGACTGCTGTAAAAATATAAACAGTGTTGCTCTAAAATACTCAGGTGGGCAGGAAAAAGCAAATTAACAACAAGCCTGAGTCAGCAACTTTCTGCTACTTTAAGGCACTAACTCAGACTGGCAGAAATCTTCCTGTAACTTAAGAACTGGAAACCTGCAATGTGGAAAAGGTGCCCAACACACCTAAAATCTGGAGCACTTGTCCAAGTTAATCATTCAAACTGCTCAGACTGCATTATCACACATTTACCTATAATTTCTGCAGGTCTCGAATGCCTAAGTGAGATATCTTTTGATTTATGCCATTTCCATATGGCACTGCAAAGAAGCAGATCTTTTTCTGCACTACAGCTTCAATACCTGCAGCAGGTCTAACTCCTGGTCTACATTTCCTGCAGCAAAATACAAAGCCAAATACTGATTTTGCAACAAAAACCCTCTTATGTCTCATTCTGTAAGAGTCTAACTTCATTTGAAGTTATGTACTTTCTAGTAAGGCAACCCTATGATACCAAGTGGAAAACTGCAAAAGCAGAGTTAAAGCCAACAAAGGAAAAGTAAGACTTTGTGTAGCAAAAGAGTAATTCCAGTAGTTACTCATTTATTCTGGTTTTAGGTGCCTGTGCTGCTCCCTCCCACCCATGTGGGCCATGCCCAAGTGCTGAACACACAACCTCTAAACCACAACAGGAGCTTTCAGTCCAAGGGAAGAGCTGAAAATGGAAAACTTGTTATCTTCTGTGGGGATCCTCCACAGAGAAAAGACACCACAGATAAAAAGCACACAAAAAAATTTGAGCAAAAAGCTGCGTGAGTGGAACAACAAGTTGGAAGGTTTTTTATTTCTATTCCTCACTTTAGCAGCTAACTGTTGTTACAGGCAGGAGAGCCATAAAATCCTATTTTTGGCTGCCTGCTTCCCAAATGACAGAAAACTCCTGACTCTGAGAACGCGAACGTCTCACACTGGAACTGAAGGCTCGTGTCTCTTAATGAAAAAGCAGCAGAGAGAAAATTCCCTGTGTCCTGCCCAGGAAGACCAAACTCCCTGGATTATTATGCATTAAAGCACCGCTGGACTGTGGCACAGCGGATGAGACCTGACTCTCAACAGAGCCACTTTCCATCCCAGCTCACATTTAGGGCTCAATTATCTTATCTGCTCTGCCACTCGCATACTTTCCAGATAAGAAATGTTTTTCCCCTCTTTTGAAGAGCTAAAACTGACACCACTGCCAGTGTTGAGATTAGAAATGCTATAAATTAAAATTCATTTGTGCTAATGCTTTTAAAAAAATATTTTATGTGCAGGCTAAGGCTGGGAATTAGAGTTAAATGAGATGCTGTGTGTAAGTTTTAACACCAGCAGTATTTTCCACAAGGGGAAAGGGAGTGTGTTCCCCACTTCAGTTTCCTCACGGGGTTTAGGTCAACCATCAGTTCATCTCCAGTTGAGAAACTGCTCAAGAGTTGGGAGGGAGGGAAAAAAGCCTGTTTTCCTCTTCCAATCTATGACTAAGAATGAGGCAAGCAAAGGGAGGATCTAAGATCCTGAAGGCGATGGTAACAAGAGGTCATTAGTTAATTCCCTCAAGGATAGATATGACTTCCTTTTATTAAATAACAGCAGTTTTTAATGATGTCAAATATCTGTTGCCATTCTAAAGGGCACAGCATTCTCCAACTTTACCTGAACCACGCAGAATAAGCAGAAACACGCAAGAAACCCTGAACTGAGAGGCAGATTGTCACTAACCTAGCAAGGAGGAAATAATACATATTCTTTCTTACGTACTTTTGGCCTAACAACAGCAAATTTAGCATAAAGACTGTTTTAATCAGTGCTTTAAGGTGTACAAATAAATTGAGTCATTAGAAAAAAAGACAAAACAAACACAAGCACCATTCTAGGGTTGAAATGAAGTTTCTTGCTTAAATCATTTCTGAAAATGCTTAATCAATGTATTTTTATGACCAACTATTAATTACCTGTATGATCATAGCACCTGGGAGCTTCAGTTACTCTGCAGCAAGACCCTACAGAGCCAGAGCAGAAGCGAGAGATTACAATCATCCAAAAGATGAATAGTTAAGAAATGCAGGAGAGCACGAGGAAAAAGGTGACTGGAATTTATGTTCTCTGTAGCTGCACTTTAGTCCACTTTGCCTTGTGCACTGGAAAGACCAAGGTGTGTGTTTGTTTCCTCTCCCTGCCTCAGTAAAAAAACCCAACCCTTCAGAAGTCACATAAAGACAAAAAACAAACCCCAAACAAAACACAGAAAGAAGGTGTTTTAGGTAGTAAGACTGGAAGAAAACTGTTTACACATTTCAATACCTCTGCTTCCCATCTGAGAGAGAAAGGATTTCATTTTTTTCCAGGCTTTTTAAGCTGCTGTCCCGCAGAGCAAGACTGAACCGTAGTAAAAAGGCACACACACAACTTTTGGAGGCATTCTGTTCCCATTTAACGGAATCCTTTGAAATTACCACACAACACAGTAGTGCACCCAACACAAACCAACAGCCAGAGCTGTTTACAAGCTTTCTGCTCAGTGTTAGACTGAAAACCCCAACCCTTTTTGCTGTGTAATAAATCAGTGCTCCACGTTTAACAATTTTCAGTGGTACCATATGCTACGTAGTCCCATATGTTCCATTACAAGGGAGAAAAACATCATCTCAACATGAATCATCACTGACTGTGCTCCTGTAAATCTGGCTTAAACACTCACAACGTTCAAGGGCAACCCTAAATAAATGTGCTCAGTATTATGCCAGATTCTGTGCAGCAGAATCACAGCTCACATCTAAAAATTAGGGGAAAATGAAGTTTAATGTAGGAAGTGAGCACAGTTTGCATCTCTCCAAAAACAGGCTCACCACAACGTTTGGCACACATTCATCAGTTCCAATCTAATAGTGACATCCTGCTCACAAAATACTGATGGTATCTGGTAGTCCCAACACCTTTCATCCTAAACTGCTTAATGTGTGGAAATGCATACACTGCACACAAGATTCATTCCTCCCAGCGCCAGGGTCTGCACCACAGTGATCCTGGGAGTACTTGGTAGAAAAGTAACAATCCCAAACCAAACCCATGTGTGTGTTTTAGACTCCAGGGGAATGCAGCTGGAAGTGTAGGGTTTATCCAGGATTTTCCATTAACATCTCCACTCTTTCAGCGATGATTTCTTAGGGAAGCACAAACAGCTTTTTCTCACTCTTCTCAACGACAGAGTCACCTGCAGCACAAAACCTGCTTATCCCAAATCAAAGTTATGGAACACCAAGGTCATCATTTTCCTTTCTTTTGAGGAATTTCTTGGGATCTCAGGTAATCCAGCACCGTAATTAGCAGTGACAGCAGGAGGAGGTGCAAATGGAGGCCAAACTGTGAGAATGTCGGTATTTGAAAGCCTTTAGTAGCCAAGGAGGGACCACGAGCAGCCACACGCTCCCACGGAAAGATTGGTTTCATTAAATTCTAAACAAACCAAAGTCCAGTTTGACCTAATATTCAGGGTGGGGAAAAAAAATAGTAATTACATCAACATCAAGCTATTACCTGTCCAAGGGCATAAGTGCCTAGTTCATTAGCAACTCAGAAAAACTTGTTTTGTAAGCTCCCTATATTAAATTTGAAATTTCCCTGCCCTTACAAATTAAACTAACGATTTCTGACACAAAGAGAAAATCCAGTAAAACTACACAAACATGAGTATATAGGCAAAAAATCTTCCAACCTGCTCAAATCCAATGTGTTTCTTGCCACCCTGAATAAGAAGAAACTTATTAGCCAACCTAATTTCAGTATTTAATTCCTTTAAACAAATTAAAAAATAATAATAAAAAATAATACTAGCAGTACTCCAGGTTTCTTGAATCTTAGAGCAAAACCTACTGATCTTTAAAAATTCATATCTTTCATATTTCCAACAGGAAGTGAAAAGTGAATTCCCATGGTTTAGTTCTACAGAATAAGGGCAACATGTCATGTTAGGAACATTGCTCTTTAATGCTGGAAGTGGGGCTTTATAAAAATTGAGAAGCTGCCCCAGTACCATTAACAACTTGGATATCCAGCATCCTTCAGTAGCTCAAGAGATGGATGACCATGCCCAATTAATTTACTTGAATTTCTGCTTCAACTTTCCTCCTCATTAATGAGGAACTGAGGCTCTCACAGATGGGAGTTCCTGGCACGCAATGCCAGTGATGACTTTTAATGAAAAGTCACAACCTGTGCTGCCCACGTAAAAATCAGAGGAGAGGTGTCCTTCTTTTTACCTAGAGGGAACCCTGAATTTACCAGATCAATACCTTCTAAAACACACTTCACTCAGAAAATTAAAACAAAGCTACCAGAGCAATTTCAGTGAGTGATAAAAAGACTGTCAGGGAAACTCACTGAGCTGCCCCTGGAAGAACTGATGACCAAGCAGGCACCAAGCAATTGCATCATGTTTATTACACAGTCAAGGGCAGCCAGATCCTTCTGGTTTAATCAATGGCCTTCAAATAAGGAAGTAGTTTGAAAATAATAATAAAACAAAACACTCTTTTGGGTTCACTTTTTGAATTTGTCCCCAATGTGTGAAAGCATGACTATTAATTAAGCTGAGCACATGCTGAAACAGAATTTTATAGAAATCTACTACCTTTGATGCCAAAACTGCACTTTTATTCAAATTCAGTTTGCTGTAAATACTGTGACTGAACTGTAGAGGGGTCCTGTTAAGACTCTGAGCTCTGTCTCAAAAGATCTGTTTCCTCTTTAAAACCATTTACCTTAAACACCTTTTTTTTTGGTGTAAAATCAACAAATAAAATTTAAAGTATTCCACAAACACCTCCTCCCCTGGCATTTCTCATAACCTGGATGTTGCAGCATCTCACGAGGCTGCAGAACAACCTGGAACAAAACCCTGTAAGTGGAGGAAACAACAAGTCTGTGTTCCTGGTCCAAACTCACTGACCACTGCCCTGTCCCTGCTCCCCCTCTGCTCCCCAGCAGTCCAGCAAACTCCAGCCCAGCTCCATACAAACAGGCTTTTTCCTTCACAATTAGACAGCAGGTTACTCAGAAGGGACAGAGCTCATTTCTGCTCAAAGTTTCCCCCATCCAGCAACACATTATGGAAAAGCAATCTAACAGTAAAACACTGTCGATGCAAGATCGATATTTAGAATGCACATGAGTAGAAATATCTCATCTTTAAAAGCTTTGACTTGCTAAGATCCTTTTTAACTGATAGTGATGCAACAATATAAAAGGGAAGTACTTACAGAGAATCACTGTAAGCAATACACACACACAAACAAGAATTAGTTTGCAATCTGAAAGTCCTGGTACAGACAAGTGTGGATGGAAACAACCCAGCTCAAGGCTTCCTCAAATCAGATGCCAGAGGAAGTTATATGATGAGTTGGAGAGCAAATAAGAAATCTGGATTTGATAAATGATACATTTATGTAGATAGGAACAGTTTGCAACCTCACTGTGGGTGCATGAAAGAATTGTCAGATATTTGTATGAAGCTCAGTGTTAAAAGACAGTTTGCAGACAGATGTTTACATTTAAAACATGCCCTGCATTGTTATATTAGCCCCTGAGAACTCAGAAATACCTAACTACCAGAAACAGCCCAATTTAGAGCCCATAAACAGAGAGGACAAGCATGGTGTATTATCTCTCTCCACGAACAATCCACTATCAACACAGAAACACCAACATGTGTCCTCTCATAAATCTGGTACAGGATACATCAAAGTAATTACCACTGGCAAAACAAGCTGCATCACTCCCAGCACTGCAGCATTCTAAACACTTGTTAAAGTATGTCAGCAACCTCAGAGAGCAGACTGGAGCCCACTTATCCTCAAACAACATGAGCACCACAAGCCACAGCCAGCACTGCTGTACCCAGTAACTTTTAAATCACCCTGTGTTCTGTGGCACAGCACCCACATGGATCCAGAACCCCGACTGCTTCCACCTTCTTATGTGGATCACTATGCACAAAGGTGGGCAGGGGGATTCTAAATTCTTCTGGCACAACCAGGGCAGGAATCAGCACCGCCTACTTTGCTGTTTCTAAACAAACTCGGAGCTGCTGTTGGACCGTGTGTGAGCCCAGCATTCCACACACCTCCCAGAGCAGCGTCCCGCTGGCTGCTCCCCCACCCTGGCGAGAACAGCCCTGCTGGGGACAGCAAACCCAGCACGGAGCTGCTCAGTTCTGCCCAGGCTCAGGAACTGACCAGGGAAAACCTGGATGCTACCACGGCTACTCAGTGGCTACTGAAGTTTAGAACTGCCACAGTTGCAGGATTAGGAAATTCATTCCGCTCACGTTCCTGGGGAAGGGGGGTGAGGACACACGAGGAGATGTATTTATAAAACACAACTCTGAAGGCTTAGTACTTGCCTCGTGTCCTCCTTCCTTCTCCTTCCCACGCAAGTACGAGTGCGGCTCGATGGCATCCAGCACCTACAGCAAATCATTTCTCCGTGTCATTAAAAGGACAGAGACATCTGCTCGCACCAGACCTACGTCATTGCTCCCAACTCCGCTCAAAGCTGACAGAAACGCAGCTCCCTCTTCCCTGAATTCACCAGGTCACATTCCTGCTCACAGACGGCTCCCGGGGTAATCCCGGTGGAGCAGCGCCGTTCATCCGAGCCGTGCGCGGCTCCAGGTGAAGGCAGGCTCCTTCCTCCGCTCTCCCTGCTCTGCTCAAACTCCCACCGGGGCGTTCCCGTCCGCTCGGGGCTGCTCTCCTGGAGCTCCGACTTCCACGGAGCTCCCGGGGACAGCTCCCGGCACACGGGAGAGAGGCACGGAAGCAGGGAGCGAAGGAAGGAGGGACGGACGGAGCGGCTGTCCCCGGTCCCCCGGAGCCGGCACGAGGTGCGGGGCACTGCCCCCATCCCGGCCCTCCGGGGGCTCTCAGACCCCTCCGAGCTTACACTCGCAGCCCCGCGGGAGCTTCCCCGACCCAGGGCAGCCCCGGGCGGGCCCCGCCGCGCCGCGCTGGAGGCGGCGAGCGACCCCCCGCCCGCAGCCCCTCGCCTGGAGCAAGCCGCGGCCGCAGTCGTACCAGAGCCCCANCGCCCCCCGCCGTGAGACACCGCGGCACCCCCGTTCCGGCAGCGAGCGCCCACAAAGTGCCTCGTCCAGCCCCGAACGCGCTGCCAGCCCCAGCGCTGCCCCGTGCCCTGCGCGCCCCGCCGGGACCCGCCTGGCAGCGGCGCCGCTCCCTCTGCCGGTCCCTCACCTGGTGCCGGCCGGCGGCAGCGGGCCACGTCCGCGGGGCCCGGGCGGGAAGGGACGAGAAGGAGGAGGAGGAGGGGGCGAAGGGGGACGGAGCGTGTCCGCCGGGCCGTGCCCGTCACCGCCGCTTCCTGCCNCCCCGCCGGGCAGCGGGCAGGGCCGCCGGCCGCCCAGGACAGCGGGGCTGCCCGCGCTGGCCTCGCAGCAGGAGCGGATCGTGTTCGGAGCCAGCGCCCAGCCCGCGCCGTGCCCCCGAGCTGCCGAGCCGCCGGCGGGCCCGGGGCAGCGCCCCGCG
>VZTJ01005121.1:846884-914442 GCA_013397795.1 Orthonyx spaldingii | reverse complement strand
GTGGGAGGGGCGGGACCGCTCCGCACGGGGTTGGGGAAGGGCTGGGTCGTAAAAGGGTTCGGAGCGGCGAGAACACGCGAAGGAAACGAGGACCTGTCAGGCTGCAGCGGTTCCCCGCGGAAGAGTAGAACAGCGAAGCCGCTGGAGAGGCGGAGTTGTGGTTTCACAGGTGAGGAGGAGGCGGTGGGACACGGGAGAGCGCTGAGCAGGGGGATGGAGTGGGACAGCAGGGTGAAAACAGTGGAGAAATCCAGTGTGTTGGTTCTGTTTCCGTGGTGTGAAGGGGAGAGGAGGCGGCCAAGGGAGGACAAAGTGTGGACAGAAGTACAGCAGTGCAGGAGGGTGTGAGAAGCAGAACCAGAGAGCGGGGGAGAAGAGGACATTCAGTGAAACCCAGAGTATCCAGGAGCGTAGACGACATAAAATAACAGATAAGGGCGATGTAGAAGGACTCTTGGACAGTGGCTGTTACTGGCCACAGAGTCCTCCATCCCCTCTGGCCTGGTTATGGGTGGGATGATGTATGCATGCAGAGGGTGACAGGGTCAGTGAGGGCTCTCCCAGCAGAGAACAGAAGTCCTTTGTGGTGGCCCAGACATTTAAGTACATTTCTTGCAGTTAAAAAACGTCATAGTTTATTTTTGGCTTGTTAAAATTTATCTTAAGCTTAAACTGTTTGTTTATATGTAAGAAAAATCTGAGAAAGGTTTGGTTTAAGGATCTGGGCCCTCCTTTCACGTGTAGGGAATTAGCTGTGGTTTGGGTTTCTTAGCTGTACCCTATAAAGTCTGGAGACACTCACCTTTCTTTGGAAAGGTAATGGATTCTTGGCTACCCATGTGTTATAAATAGAAGCCTGAAAAGTCTTAGCAGAAAACTACCAATCCCACAGTGATTTACTTTATTTATAGTTTATACTATTTATAAAATGCAGCTATCGTTATGGCAGTGCTGGTATTTGTTTGGATGTTGAAGTACTAAGTGAAGTGTAGCTGAGAAGTTCAGATCCCAGCCAGTAACTGCTCTCTTCAGGGAGACCTTTGTGGTCAACCCGAGCAGCACTGAGTGGGTGGATCTCTAGTAACAAGCTTGTGAAATGTCTTTCAGAGCCTTTAAAGAGGCTCTTTGTGTCTCACCTGTGTGTGAGTGTTAATGTAGAGCCCGTTGTCTTAAATGGGATGAAATTCCCAGGCTCTCTGAAGTTGAAGTTGTTCCGACTTGATGTAAAGCTGCACTGCAAAACTCACAGCTGCAGGAAGATGTTTCATTTCACTCCTGAATTCATCTCTCAGGTTGTGACTTTGATGTTAAGTTGCCTGAGGTTTGGGGATTGTTTTTTTTTGTTTTGTTTGCCTGTTTCCTTGTCTTTAAATAATTTACTACTTAGTTTGGGGTTTTTGTTAAATACTTTTTTAATTTTAACAAGCTGGGTTTTGCCTCATTTAGACACTGAGGATGCCAGTGAAACAGACCTAGCAAAGCACGAGGAGGAGGACTTTGTAGAAATGAAAGAACAGTAAGTAACTAGTTCCAATCACAAGTAAGGCAATGTTCTATTTATTTGTGAGTTTGGGGGTGTTTATTCCCTAAAACTTGGCGAAGTTTTAGGCCAAGATTGGGAGTTTTAAGTGCTCATGAGTCCATACACTTGTATTTCTGCTCTCCCCAGTTACTTTCTCTGTTTTACATAAATTCAGGAAATTAAGGGCTGCTGCTGTTTTGAGCAAAGAAATGGTTGTGAATTCTGGGAGCAGCTGCAAATGGATCCTGCTGCAGACAGAGCCTTTAAATAAAATAAAGGCTCTGCTTTAGATAAGCTAAGGAAAAGTAAGATGCCAATCCAAATGCCTTAAACAATTGAATTCTAGTTCTGAACCAGAAATG
Source organism: Orthonyx spaldingii (assembly GCA_013397795.1). NCBI lineage: Eukaryota > Metazoa > Chordata > Aves > Passeriformes > Orthonychidae > Orthonyx > Orthonyx spaldingii. The sequence continues at coordinate 912,558 of VZTJ01005121.1, read as the reverse complement.
GACTTTTTGGAGACTTGAAATAGTTTCCCCATGGTGTTCAGGAGTATTTGCAGTATTTTGTGTTCTTGCTTACTGGTAGAGACCTGTTTTTATACAGGTCAGGAAGACTTGGCCAGTGTTAAACCACAGATGTGTGGTAAAAGAAATGCAAGTTTGCAGCAGCACCAGGAATAGACTTTGGTGGGTTTTTTTGTTAATGTGGGGAGATAATACACATAACAAAACTTGACATAGTGGAAGAATGATTCTGCTGTAAAGTTTTTTGTGTTTTTAGATCTAAATATCATTTTAGATTTCAACATAAAAAAATCCTATTTTAATCCCAAATTGTAAACCCATTGTAGGACCAAAGAAGTGCCAGAATGAAGACAGAATGAGAACCTTTCATTTGACTAAAATTCTTTTACTTTCTAGTTCATTTGTTTCCTGAAGTTCTGAAAAGTTTTTGATTCCGTGTAAACATGTAACTCAGAGAGATGGTGGAATAAACTGTGTGTTTAAAAGTTTCATGCTGTGTTTGCAGGATGTATCAGGACAAACTGGCATCTCTGAAGAGGCAGTTACAGCAACTGCAGGAAGGTAAGCATTGAAGAGTAGCTTTGTTTTTTATTTTCAGCACTTTTCAAATGTCATAGAAGGATAGGGAGGGGTTTTGAAAGATGTGAGCAGCATCTTTCACTGCACGTTGGCAGAGTTAAAAGTGTCAGCTACTTTCTGTGCTTTCTCCATCTTAACTCCACTTGTAGTTAAGTGTCCGTGCTAAAACATTTCTTAAAAGGAGCAATCCACTTTTTACAAAAGCAGGGAATGTGCTTTGAGTGGTGTATGGCTCCTTGAGGATATTTAGTACTTGGGGGAAAAAAAAATTCAGTAGGAATCTACAATTTATTTCCACTAGGTACACTTCAGGAATATCAGAAAAGGATGAAAAAGTTGGACCAGCAGTACAAAGAAAGGATACGAAATGCAGGTAGGTGGAATTTCTCTCCAAGACACTGCAAATAACTTAAATCTGTGTTTTATATAACATTTGAAGTGAAAAAGAGGTAGTTCTCTCCTTAAAAGAAAGGAACTTTGTGGAGCAAAGGGATCTTTGGATACATTATAGGGTTTTTTCAGAGTCCACCAAACATGACAGGATCTACCTTGGTTATTTTCTTCCCTGCATCAGCATTGTTTGCTGGCTGATGAACAGTTTTACTTTCATTTGTGTGAAACAGCACGAGTAAGAGATGATTCCATTTTTATCTGCCTAACCCACAGTCTCCCACTTTGGTTTGTTGTTTTGTGGCCCTTACTGAAGCCTTTGGGTGCCCTGTCCCCTTCAGTTTGCAGGAATGGGAAGTCAGGAGCACAGTCTTTGCTTTCCCAGAGGTCTGGTTTGTGCCCTGGAACAATGAGATCAGAGGATTTGCTGCTGGAACTGTTGTTCTACATGGCTGTGACATGGAATAGGCTGCCTGGACTTTGTGTCCTGCTGTGTCTCAGGAGCAAAGGCCCAAGTTAATTTTTAAAGTGCCCAGTGCTTGTCCTCCTGGGTGTTTTTATTGTGTTGCTGCAGAGGAATGGTTTGGGAATCAGATCCATCTGCTTGCCCTCCCTCTCTCCTGTTCTCTTTCCAGTAGTTTCTTACCTTGGATATTGAAGCAGGGCTTTTTATAGAAGGCATTATATGGAAATAGGAAATTGAGCTGCTCCTCCTTTAGAAAAAGAAAGAAATTCTGTATTTCTGAAAGTGCTTGGGAAGGTAAAGGATTTACCTGAGGAGCTCAAGTGGTTTGAACAACTTCTTGTTAACAGGAGTCTGTCTCCTGAGATGGATTTCACTAATGATTTAGGTTGGAAAAGACCTCCCAAAAGACCTTTCCTATGCACTAGAGCTGCATCTTGGCAAGCCTGGGCTGGTTTGATAAAATTAAGCCTCAGTGCAAACTGGTATTTCTGGCTGGCCACGAGCAGTGCTGCAGCAGCAGAGTTCTTCCACAGGAGGGCAGGTGGTGATCACTTGGAATTTTATGATTAAAAAATCCAGCTGCCTTGTACTACAGCAATTTTGGGTTTTTATGTCTCTTATCTTTGTCCTTGCTGTTGCTGAGGTTTATTAAGACAACAGTTTAGATTTACCTGTATTTGATTATCTACATAATACTGCTTTCATGCTTTGCAAGTAGAAAATATGGGTTTTATTGCACCATTCTCATATGTGGTATATATCTATGACTGTTTTTTTAAAATATTTTTTTAAATAATGGAGTAGTACAGTGTTGCTACTGCAGCCTTCTCCAAAACATGTTTGAAGCTTGTGATCTTTACAGAAGTTTTTATTATTCCAGGTATTGCCAAAGCTTAATATGCTAGTGAAATGTGGTGACTTGAGGGCTGATCAGGGGCCTCAGTTTGCTTTTGCTGCCACTATTTTGAGTAAAAATTTTGGTTTGGGCATTAGTCCTCCAAGAAATGCAAGAAGGGTCCCATCCTGCTTAATCTCAAGTTGTTAGAGATGGCACAAGCAGCAGTAGCAGGACGATTTCACAGCCAGAAATCCACTCCCCTCATCCATAGGCCTGATGTGAACTGATCATTGCCATGTGTTGGCACTTAACCCTCAGTGCTGCACAACAATTCCCCTGTTTTCCCAGGCTTAACCAGCCTGAAATCACACATTAGAGTTGAGGAGATCAAGCCTCTGACAGCTGCAGAATTATTTCTGAACCAGTCACTGCTGGGATTCATGAGGTTGGCTAAAACTGTGAATATTTAGCTGCATATTTCAAGTTTCTATTATTAGTTGGTTGTAATTAAACTGGAAAAAAGATGGACTGCCTGCTTAGTACTTCTGGGAATAGTGGCTGAACTGAACAGTGGAAGCTTTTCAGTGTGGTGACAGTCTGTAAAAACCCTCTAGTAACTGTATTTTTGTGGAACTTTTTCATAGTCACTTTATTTTCAGCATAAAGCTGTGAAGTCAGAGTAGAGGTTGGATAAGTACATGCATTATTTGGTTCACTGCCTGTCTTGGCTGCAATATTCAATGGCTTAAAATGTTAAGGAAGTCATTTTGTGCAGCTTTGAAGGTAATAAATTAAGTCTTTCTTGTGTTTCAGAACTGTTCCTGCAGCTGGAAGTAAGTACTCTTGATTTATCAAAAATATGCATTAATTAGATGGAAGAGGCATAAACCTTGTTTCATCAACCAGTATTTGGGCTTGTTTTCCCAGAAGGCTTAAAAGAAATTTTCGTCCTCTGGCTGGCTTGTTACACTTGAGATGTAGTAAAGCTTAATGCTGGTATTACCTCAAGTAACTTCTGCACTTTGTTGTTAAAATATAATTAAATATTTGCTATTGACCTCTTGTATCTGGCTGTGCATTGGGCTTGTCTAAAAAGGGTTTTTAAGGTGATAAGAGCTGTTTATAAATCTGCAGAGCTCTCTCCTAGAGACTTGATTTGTTATGCAACATTAAAATGTCCTTTTACAAATAATTCTTTTGCCAATATAATAGCACTAAGTCATATTTAGACGTTTTTCTGTAGATTGTGAATATCGATAATCTTCAGAACTCACACCAGTTTTGAACTGAAAAGCTGATCAATAAAGCATTTGAAAAGCTGTTGTGATATCATTAACTGGAGTCCTTAATTAACCTTCTTGCTCTTTGGGTTTGCATTAGACAGATCAGGTGGAGAAAAATTATGTGAAGGAAAAGAAAGCAGCAGCAAAGGAGTTTGAAGATAAGAAAATTGAGCTTAAGGAAAATCTGATAGCGGAGTTGGAAGAGAAGAAGAAGATGATTGAGAATGAAAAGCTGACCATGGAATTAACAGGAGGTAAAGGAGATAAGCACCTGTCATGTGTTATCCACTCTGCTGCTGCTTAGGAAAAGAGCTGTAAAGGTGGCAGTGCTGGGGCAGAACACAAACTGAAGGTCTTTTAATGGAGAAAGCAGCTCAAAATTCAGTGACCTGAATTGCTAACAGGTGAATCAAGCAGTGCCAGTGGAGCAGCAGAGTGAATGATGGGCTTGCTTACATGCAAGGAAAGAGGCTGCTTTAGTTCCCTGATCTGGCAATAAAACTCTTGAGATATGTCACAATACTGACCCAACCAGCCATGCCAGGTTGTAAAGCTGTGTCCTTTTCTTCCTACAGGAATGGGTGGTCAAGCAGTTGAAGAAAGGCAAACAATAAAGGTTGAAATATGCTGCTTAAAGCCAGAAAAATAGATTCGTGGGTTACATTTGTGTCCAGGCTCCAGAAAATTTATGTTAAATGGACAGATTTCTTTGAGACAGTTGGTACCCTTGAGCCTTGCAGCACTCTGTGGTAATGGGCATGGGGGAACTAAGTCAGGGGATAATTATTCCTGCAGAATTCTGTTGCTGATACTGAACCAAAAGTCTGATTTGATGCTCTTTCTGAGAGCAACTCCCTCATTTCATGGACTGATAGTGTTGGTTTTGTTGCTGAGGCCTGTCCCTGAGTTACACCCTTCATATACTTCTTGCACAGTATCTATGGGTTTTATAGAAACTAATAATTTAATTAATACTCAGAAGTGAGAATTAAACCCTGTTTTGGCATATTAAATAATGCTCTTGGCTTAGTACAAACTCTTAGGGCAGATGTGGACTAGAAATCAGCTGGAGTTACGCTGTTTCCCTGGTAACTACTTTCATTTGTTTGTGAAGTCTGGTCTCATGGTCATCCCTGTTCACCCTTGAGATGAGGAGAGAAGGAATTTGGTATATTTTGCACATGCAGAGCTGCTCAAGGGTTTAGTGTCCAGAGGGAGCCAAAGGGGCTTCACAGATTGAAGTGCTGCCCAGGGTGTGATTCAGGGGTGCTTAGAGGTGAGCACATAAATCTCAGCACATAGAAAGGGAGGTGGGATGATGTGTTTGGCATTTATGATGTGGTCTCTTGGCTGCCAGCTCAACATATCGTCACAAATTAAGGAATGAGTTGTGAGAGTTGCAGTGAAGTTGTTCAGTAAAAGTTACCTGTGGACATTTGGACAAACTAAGTTCAGATAACTACTTGGTGATGAGACTGGTGTTTCAGTTTTTAACAAATTTTCTTTTTCCCCAGTGCATATGTTGCAGTTGACTTCCTATCAACTGCTGCTCTGCGTGTTATTAATTAGGCTCATTTCATTAATCATTCTTAGATAATCTGAATTTAAATACTGTTTGTTTGAAATCACTGCAGCAGACTTGTATCAGTCTTCAGTGCAGAAATTTTCTCTAATCTTTCGACAAAGCTGTTTTTCAGCCTTGAAGATGAAAGAGCAATTGATTTGTAGCTGCTGTTTTACATGCTGTTAATGATCCAGGTTTGGTTGGGAAGGAACTCCATGAACTTGGCCTTTTAAATCTGTTCCCAAGCAGACAGCATTGGCATGAAAGGAATTTACCTTGAATCCTTGTAGCATCATTGTACTGCTTATCTGCACCTGGAGCAGCTGTAACCATGGCATTGCAGCACTGTCACTGAGCAGGGACCTGATGGGAGGGAGAACCTGGAGTCACTGTCAGCACTTCCATGCTGGAAGCTAACACAAAAAAAAAAAAAAAAAAAAAAAAAAAAAAAACAAAAAGGGGANAAAAAAAAAAAAAAAAAAAAAAATCCAATTTGCTGTATGAAAGAGGAAAGATTATTTTCCCTGTGCCTTGTGTAGAAAGCTGCTGCTGCTTACTCCTTTCTCTCTGGTCTTATCAGCTCTCCAACTTCATTACTCTACAGATTCAATGGAAGTGAAGCCTATTATGACGAGGAAACTGAGACGGCGACCAAATGATCCAGTTCCTATCCCAGACAAGAGGAGGAAACCTGCCCCTGATATCCTTTCATGGAGTCACTGCTGGGTTTGCAGCCCCCGTGCTACCCACACCTTTGTTGTTTTGTATAGCAAGGAAAATGAAATGAAATGCCAGGATCAGATTTTAACCTGGGAAGTACTGAGGCACAACTGTCGTGTATAACGTGTGCTACAGCAATATAGCAGTTATATAATTCAATGCATATATGGGAGCCAGTGTTTGGGGATCCCTTGGCATCCTGACTTAAACCTTACAGGATCATGAGATAACTTTTTTTGTTTGTCTGTGAGAATAGTTTGAATTCTACAGGCAATTTGTTTCACAAAAGAAAAACTTTGAAAGAACATTATATATATATATATGCTGAGATAATTGATTCCATAGATAGCAAATGGCTTTTTACATGAGCCAAAGCTTTTCTCATTTCAAGATGTGACAAAGCATTTACCAGAAAGATCATATTTGTCACATCAAACTAGTTTTTCTATTTCTGATAAAGGCTTCAGATCTCTAATCCAGAGATGCATAGCAAAAGCAAGGAATGCTACACTTGTTCTTTGAATAAGAAAAGATGAAGATTCATCTTGTTTTCATGTATCACAAGAGACAGAAAAACATGTCTGTGTAATCCTTAGGATCTGCCTTGCTGCATGTCTCGGAATTAAAATGTTCCTTGGCTTCTGGAAATATGTTTTTAGCTCCTCTGTGATGATAGGCACTTTTTCTATTTGTATATTAAATTCACCTGGAGAGGAAGGCAAGGATGTTTGCTTTGCAGAGGCTTCTTATTAGATTCTAAACTTGTATGTCTTAGATTAAAAAAACTTCCCTTAGTGACTCTCATTTTCTGAAGGCAGTATCAAACCTTGAACTTTTGGAGTTCATGCAGGATGGTCATGAGCATCTCCAGTTTCAATTAACCTCTTTCTGGTTAGAGATTCTGTTCACTCTTCCAGGAAAAAAAAAATCATTTATTAGTGCCCCTATCTCATCCAAAATAAATGAGTTTCGTGGTGAACATGACCTGCTAATTGAGCATGATACAGCAGCCAGAGTATGAAACTCTTTGCCTTTGCTCACTGGGAGAGGATTAAAGTCCATCAGAACCAAAATCCTTGAAATGCAGGATTTCCCAACAATTGCTAACTTTACTTTAAGACTTTGAATACTTTTGACTAAGCACTTGTTTTGAAGAAACAAAAACACAGCAGAGCTCTAATAAGACTATAATACACTAACTTCTATTTTCTGAGGTTTTGGGTTTGTTTTCAGGTGCATTGTGGGCTCTTATCACCAGCCTCACAAAGTTTTATTTAACTAGGTTTAGGTGGGATTTAGCTTCATTGTAGAAAACATGAAGTGAGTCTGTTGTTTCAGCTCACAGATTGTTCCCCACAGAAATACAAGATGAAAAACACTGAGAATGCTGGTGCTTGATGCCTGCATGAAGTAAATGTCAGTGCACTAAAGGTTTTTCATTGATGGTTGTGTCTGAATAAGTTAAAATGATTTTGCACTCTGCTGCTAAGATGGTGGGGATGGACTTGTGTTAATTCCTGTGACCAAAAGCTCAAGTAAGACATTTATTAAAATCCTGGAAACCTTTTGGCTTACATTTAGTCAAGTGAAATATCATTGACCTTTAATTTTTAGCCTTGCTTGTCAAGAGCTTATGGAAACCTTAATTGTGGATACCTCAGCTAAATTATTTGTTGACTGATGAGCAAATAATGGAGGACCTAAGAACACTGAATAAGGTAGGGATTGTTGCTTGACTGTATTTCTTTGTTTTAAAGAGAAGGCAAATGCTTTCCCCTGAAGGGAACAGAGCTCTCTTTTATGTTCCTTTTTGAGATGTGGGACTATTTCATCCCTGCAGGCTTTCTGAAGTAGCACAATAAAAGATTTAGCAAGATGGTATCTCCTCCTTTTTGTTTAGGTTTAATTAACCTAATTAGAATGACTGTCATCTAAAAACGTTACCTTTTGTCTGAAGCAAGGGATGAGCTATGTTAAGGAGTTTCTTTCTCATGGCTGAGCAGATGTCAGTGTGTTTTTCTGGGAGATCCCAGGCTGCCTTTGGTTTAGGCCTTAGTGTGGGATAGGGTTTTTTATTAATTTTTTTTTTCTCCCTGCTGTCACAATATTTCAGCAAGCTGGATGGGGGCAGTGTGCATGTTTACAGTTTTTCTAGTTTTGATTTACATAGTGTTTTCTTGCTGAACACTTGAAGGCTTATCTAATTTCTTAGAATATAAGCTGCTCATTAAGACATTTGAGGATGGTTGTGGAACACTGGTTTTGTGCCAGCAGCTGAGGTTTCTCTAATGATTTATCTCCTGCATTTTGTGTACCCTGAGAAGTGCTGTATCACATTCAGAAATAGTGTGTAAGGTGGGTTTGACTCGTTTGAGTGGGTTATCTGAATGCTCTGAAATTCAGGTTTTTGGCCTTTTGTACCACTATACTGATTATCTGCACCTTTGGCTGTTTATAGCACACTGCTCTGGTTATGTGTTATGCCACTTAACAGAGCATTTAAAATAGAAATACTCAGAGCATGAAAAGTAAGGTATCTGAAATTACCACTGCAGCTTCTGTGGCTCCTGTCAGAACTCTAACACTGCTTTGCTCTCTTCCCATGTAGCTTAAATCACCCAAGAGACCAGGTGAGTTACAGATGCATTGGAACTTGTTCACAGGGGTGCTGTTCTGAACAGGGAATGCTATTGTAGACAGCAATTTGGCTCTATAATTGGCTGTATAATTGTCCTGGGTGTGGAATTGCTGTTCTTTGTGTGGTGCTGGTGTTTGTCAGGGATGGGAAGGGGGGCATGTGCATCTTTGGTGGCTGAAACACTTGGGCATGGGACAGTCCAGCTGGGAGAAGAGGTTTTCCATTATATTCAGGTGCATCTGGGCACCTTGTCTGCTTGTCAGCTCCCCTGAGGGATTGACCACTTACGGTTTTATGCCTCCAGCTCTCTGGATGTGCCTGTACACTTTATTTCAAGACAGAGTGGGACTAACTTGCCTGAGTAATTTTAACTATATTTAACTAATTAACTGTGGATTATAACTAGAACAAAATCAAGGACATATTGCCCATCACTTACCCCTGAATGTTTTTCAGATAAATTCTGTATTTCGGTGAATATTTTTATTCAAGGCAGAAGTTGAGTTACTCATCACTGTATAATATTTTCCTGATGGATATTCGAGTTTGCAGCTTTCTGTGCTTTTTATTTCTGCACATATGACCTTACTAACTGTAGTTTTGCAGTCAGATGTGCTGGTCTTTAACCAGAGTGTCTCTCCTGTCCCCAGCCTCCCCCTCCTCTCCCGAGCACCTCCCAGCCACACCAGCAGAGTCTCCAGCACAGAGATTTGAAGCTCGGATAGAAGATGGAAAACTCTACTATGACAAGAGATGGTGAGGCCTGGGGAGTTTCTGTTTTCATCAGTCTGAGTGTGGTGTAGCGAGAGGCAGAGGCTGCAGAGAGAAATGGCTTTGATCAAAGAATTGGTGGACAAAATGCTTTTGGGCAGAGGTTGGCTGCTCCCTCCATGGGCTCATCACTGATCCAGTAAAGCAGAGGTGATGATGGAGTGTTTACACCCTGCAGGCTTTCAGAGATAACTAGTGGCTCCAATAAAAGGAGACCTGAATCTTTTGCATGGCCCACTGTGGCACTTAGGAAGTCAAACCTAATATGAGGTAGGAGAGGCAGCAGCAGCTACAGTGGGATGTAGCTGAAGCTGCCCAGCTTGGATACAGACACTCCATGGTTTGCTGTCAGCAGCACTCACATTCCTGAGCTTCAGCTTTGTGGAGCACGAGCCCAGCATTCCACAAGGTGGCAGAAGAAATGTCATCCACCAGCTGCTCAGGATGAAAAATGCTTCTAATAAATCCAAATAACCTTTAAAGATCAAACCCACCTGGGAGAGGCAACTTCAGAATTGCTGATTGGATTTATCTCTGTTGAGTTTTATGGCCATACAGCTGTACAAGCCTCACAAAACACAAGGAAAATATTAAATTCTGCAGAGGAATCTTAGTGGATCTTAAACTTAATCCATGAGACTTGCAAACCTGGATAATCAAGGGGGCAATCTTGAACTCCTTGAGCAGAATGCAATTTACAAGTCATCTGCCTATTTGTAGCCTACTTCAGTGTTCTGGTGGCTGGAAATGGCAAGTGATGAGGCTGTAGTTTTATCATAGAAGTAGGTGTGAAGCTGGTGTTTTACACAGCAATCACCTTGGCCAGTTGGTCAGTTTTTCCTTCTGACTGAAGTTTAATTGAGAGTTCAGTGTACACAGCTCTCATAAAAGCTGCTCCTTGCACTTTAAACATCCATGAAACATAAAGGAGATAAGAACTGAACAGGCTACTTATTCCACAGATTCATCAAATTCTTTATTTTTTGCTTTCATAATTTTTTTTGTGTGTAAAGTGACTATCCCCGGGATATATTTGGATGAATAAACTCTTCTTCAGAATTTTGAAGCATATGGAAGTACTTGAAAAGTGTTCATGAGTAAAAAAAGAAAAAAAAAAATCTGAAGTAATCTGTCAGTAAAGCTCAAAACTTCCCATTAAATTTAAACCTGGAAGAGCTTCAGAGAGCCCAGATGAATGTCACCAAAGCACCAGCTCTCTCTGAAGGGTATCTAGCATAAAACACTTAACAGACATTTTCATCTCGCTGAATTCAGTTGTCATGGGGGTCTTGCTGTCAGGAATTCCAGCTGTTGTCTTTCCTGGCTGCCTTGTTCTTATCCTGTTTTGAGAACATTTTTTTGGTTGTAGCAATCCTGCTTAGATTTTTTTTGATTGATAGTACTTGTGCAAAGTAGCTGGTGTTTTAAAATAATGAAGTGACTCTTGGTAGTGGGAGGGTAATTCTTCCTAAGGTGTATAAAGCTCGCTGGCATGCACAGAAATCCTAAACCTGACAGCCCAGGAATGACTTTCTCTGTTTCTTGATGCAGCCCTGCATGACAATTATCTGAAAACAGGGAATGTTTAAGGCCAGTAATGAACCCCCTGAAGTCTTGCAGAGACATTTCACAGATGTCTCCAAAGTGGATTGCTTCAGGTGAATGTGGAATTAGACTCAGTTCTTTATCCTCAGAGCTCTGTGCTCCCCCATCAAATCCTAAAACACAGTTCACTGTAAAACAACCATCTTTTTGCTTTTAGCTTTGCTGCATACAATAATGCAGAGGGATTTCTTTCAATCTTCTGGTGGAGTTGCAGTTGGAAATCTTGGCCTTTCAGCAAAATATTTCATAGCAGGAAATGGAATTATTTCTGCTTGCCTCACTTGGTGTGTTTTACCTACTGCAACAGCCAGAGTTGTTTGGCTCTTTGCTTTCTTGAAAGCCACCGTAAACCCCATTGCATTTTTCATCTGAGGTAATTTCCTCAATTCTGTCCCTCTCTGGATATGTAAACTTGGCAAAAGGGTGAGATGTGAGCAAGTAACTGATGCACCAGGGTGCTGTGGCTTCAGCTGCCCTTCCCTGGGAGCGTGGAGCGTGAGACAGCTGAGACAACTCCTCAGTGAAACACTGCTGACTCGGTTCTTTGCCTTCTCTGTGCACAATTAACATTCATTTACTGATGGAGAGTAATTCATGATGTCAAATCCAAGGGCTGAATGAAGCCTCTGACACGTGTGCCGTCAGCTTTGGAATTCACTGGTAATCAAAAATTGAAAGTGGGGAAAAAAAATTTCATTGTGTGGCCACAGGTAACACTTGAGAGCTGTTGTTTGCTCTAGTATCTCCTGCACTTGTGATTGTATCAAGATCAAAACTCCCCTTGCTTAAGTACTCACAGCATGGCAGGGCACTGCTGGACTGATTTTTGTCTCTTCTTGGTGAGGCCTGGGACTTGTAGTAGCTTATTGAGCTCCTTTGTATCATTTAATGACATCTGGACTCGCTAAACTGAGATTTTTTTTAGCTCAGATCATTGTTGCTCTTGCATTGCCCTGGAGCCCACTGACATTGTTTCTGTCAAAATGAAGGGGAAAGACACCTTTGCCCAACCATTGTTTTAAAGGTTGCAGGATTTGGGGATTTTTTAATTTCCTAACCCCCCATGGGTAATGAGTATGTTTGGAAGGCTCAAAGCTGACACTCACTGCAGTTACTGGCAAGGACTGTGAAAATTCTGAGTGCATAAGCCAGTAGGAAGCAACTGTGGAATAAACCACTGGAAGGCTTCCACATTTACAGTATGGTTATTGTAGAAATAACTGTAAAGATGAAATAAATCCATGCATTTTGCCAATGGCAGTCAGGCTGCAGGGGGTTGCACTGGGTAGCTACGGAAGGAATATCTGTGCAGGGATTCTGCAGCTTGGATTGCCCAGATAAATCATGATTAGGGGAAAGGTGGAAATAGAGTCATGCTTTTATAACTGCAAAGTATTTTGGTGCTTGCTTGATGAAGATGATTTACTCACAAATCACCTGTTCCAGTGTAATTAGTTCTGCCTGTGGAACAGAATGAGGCAGAATGAACAGAAACTGGGGGCTTGGGGCAGGCACACTGCAGCACTTGGAGAAATGTGGGCTGTGAAAGAGGCAAGTTCACGGAATCAAACAATTCAGAGTTATGAATTTAAAAGTCTTTGTTTTATACACAACACATTAAAAACGATACAGAGCTTAAAATGTGATCTAAAATGGGATGAAATGGATATGCTTAGTCGTGGCCTCCTTATGGCAGATATTTACAGCTCATTACAAAGTCAGTTACCCATTAGTTACCATTCTGGGTATTTTCACAAAATAGGACAGCATTAGAAATCTGAGGTCTCACTGAACAATGCACAGACTGCACTGATGGAGGGTAATTCACTTGTGGTGGTGGTGGTGCTCTAGTAATTGGTGGAATAACTTGAGTATCTGTGATTTGCTCTGTCGTATTTTGTCAGGCATAAAAAGGAGTTGCCTTCTGAAACCCGTCCTGTGTCTGAAATGGGCAAGGCTGCTTGCATTAACCCTTGAGGCCTGAGCACGTTATCAGTCACTGCTCCCCTGGGTTGTGGCTGGGGCTCTGCCTCTCCCCCTTACAGTTGTGAAATCTGATTTCAGTAACCTTCAGTGCAGAGTTGAATGTGGATTAAGACCCTCCTGCATTTCAAAATATCATTAATTCAGAGTGTGTGTGTGTGTGATCAGATCACCCACTATGTTGCAACGATGGAGAAAGTGGTGTGCAAAGAAAGGCAGACTTCAGATTTACTCTGTGCAGCTGCATCAATAATGCTTTCATGCATTTCCTTTTTTCTTTTTTTTTTTTCTTTTTGCAGGTACCACAAGAGCCAAGCTATTTACCTGGAGTCTAAGGAGAACACGAAGATCAGCTGTGTGATCAGTTCCGTGGGCGCCAACGAGGTGCTGGGCTGCTTTTATTTGTCAGGAGAGAGGGGAAAGACATGGGTCTAGCAAGGGCTAAAGACAGATATCTGTCTGCTGTGTACAGAGCTGAACCCAAGATAAAACTGACTTGAGAAATCTCTTTTTGAGATGGGAAGAGACTTGCTCTGTTTCTGAAGGATAATCCTACATTTTACAAGCTCCTGCAGCACTCGGGCAAAGGGAGCACTTTGTTCTTTGCTTGCAGATTCCAGACACTTCAGGGAAAGAAATAATAGACTTGAGTGCACTTCTCCTCAATCAGCCAATACAGGAACTTTAATTTGTTGTGGTAGCTAAGGGAAAACACTTTATTTTCCCCAGAATGAGTTGCATGTGGGCTCTGTCTGTGTCACAGCTGTTCCCTTGCAGTGGCAGTTGTGGCACTCGGTTGGGTGTTCAGATAAAAGCAGTGGTAGTGTGCTCATGGATGCATTAAAATTTGTTAAAAGTTATTACTGTAATTTAGCAAAACCAATGTATCATTCCATCCTGCTGTGGTAGAATGTAAAATTGTACCTGTTTGTTTCCTACAGTTGCTCAAAGTTTGTGGGTTTTTGAATTCTTTTGGCAGGCAAAACACGCCAAATCCTTGGAAATGTTGCAGTTGGGAGATGATTATCAATGAATGTTGATTTTAATTTCTCTGGAGGAATAATTGAAGTAAAAATCCAAGCAAATACTAAATTTATTTTATATTGAGAGGTCTTGTTAATAAAGTCAATTTATAGTTAAAATAATAAGAGTTAAAGCAATCTACTATGCCAGGCCTGTAGCTAATATATATATAAAAAAAAAGTTTAGGGTAAATCAGAGGCCAACATACCTTTATAAGCCTTTGCAGTAGGAAATACTGGACTTTCCTCTTAAAATACTCCAGTACTAAGAGCTGGGTAATTCTTACTCAATGTATTTATTTAAATATGCTGAAATGCATTAGAAGGGTATAATGCAGAGGAAATTGCTCAGACTTGATTTTTAAAGTACAGGTTTTTAGATCTAAACACCTTGAAAGTGATTTTGAAAACTGTCTGTAGTGGCTGCCTCGGTGGCAGCAATTTGTCCTCTGGAACGCGTGGTGTGAATCCTTCCATGCAGGTGTTTCACAGAGAGCCCCTTTTATCTCCAGGCACAATTTCTGTGGTACATTGTGGGAAATGCTTCATGGAACAGAATCAGAATGAGCTTTTCATTTGACTAATAGTTACTTGTCTGGGCAAATCCCAGGACAGATAATTTTATGATCTGTGGATCTAGAGAGACTTATTCTTGATTAGGCAAAGCTCAGTGCCACAGTTCTGTTGTGAACTGCAGCAGGAGGAACCTGCTTTCCTGATGGTGCTTGAAAGAGTAATTTTTCTTGAGGACTATTTTGAGCAGGAAGTTAAGGAGGTGAAGTTAGAAACCTTATTTCATTTTCTACTCAGGTTGCAAATGCCTGGTGTGGGGAGGGAGAAGGGATTAACCTCATTGATCTGTGCCCCCTGAGGAGTTCAGCTCTGACACTAAGATACAGAGTTAATTTGTCTGTGTACTGCTTGCTGCGAGTTTCCCCTTTTTCTCCCCTAATTCATCTCCCTGCCCCATTCTTTTTGCCCTTTCTCTCCTGCAGATCTGGGTGAGGAAAACCAGCGACAGCACCAAGATGAGGATCTACCTGGGGCAGCTGCAGCGGGGCGTGTTCGTGATCCGCCGGCGATCGGCCGCCTGACTCTGCTCTCCCCGGCCCATTCCTGGTTTTTAACAGATCACCAAACCTCTGCCAGGGGCTCACAGGCTGCTCAATCCTCCCAGCAGCAGGGAACAGTCCTGACCTCTGACGAGACACTTTGTGGCTGGCCACATAATCCCCAGTCGTCCTTAAACCTTTAGTGATGCCCAAGCACTGCCCTGGACTATTTCTGGATTTTGCATCAAGCTTCTGTACGCTCTCTTTGTATTTTGGGTGACTGTTTGAGAAGACTTCACACCGTCCTCCTTCTCATCGTTGTTTCGTGGTGCACAGATGGGACTTGTGTGTCAAAAACATCATCATGTTTCTCTTGGGAGTCAGACCAGTGGAAGAAGCTCTGCTTGTCAAGACCTGAGGTTATTTGTGCTTTTTGGCCCTGTTTTCCGGCAAGACTCAGGATTTTGGGCGAAAGATGAATCCTGCCACGTTTTAGCTGCAGCTGAGAGGTGCCTCCAGAATACCTGGTGCACAACATCAGCTTTATTGGATGGACTGTTCAAAGACTGGAGCACTGAGACTTTTTTAGGGTGGTGTGAACAGCTCAGAAACTGCTGAAAATCCAGTGATTTTAATGTAGCTCAGAGTCATGCGTGGTTAGTCAGAAGCTTCTGTTTCTCTTCACATTAAAAAACTCTTCAATGAACAAGCAGAGTATGTCTGTTTGCTGATACAGATTACCTGGAATAGGTGGATGGCTAAATTGAAGGAATAATTTTTTATTTAACCTGGATTTTGCAGATAGCAAGGCTGTATGAACTCTGTGTGTGTTTATAATCACTCACAGATGCAGAGAGGCAAAAGATCAATTTCACTTTTTTCATTGATGTTCAGAATAACAGGTTATGGTGGGATCCTGCTGACAGGAGATACTGCATCTGTAGTATCTTCCAAGGAGCCTGGTACAGAGTGGAATGTGGCATTGAGATGCTGTTAGCTGGAACCTTCACTCTCTGAAATGCTGTGCAAAGGGCTCCCCTTGAAGGCTGTTGTAATTACTGGAGGTAACACTGGGTTTCTACACTTACTCTCCTGCAGCACAAGTGAAAATGCTCAAATAATGACATTAAGGTACTCCCTAGGTGTTTAAAGAGCTGACTCTGGCATTCCTTTATTATTCCCAGTCATTTGCTGATGGCTGGAACCACCAATGCCATGTGTGGCTGCCTTGGCAGGAGCCACATGGTGCCCTGGCAGTGCTGTCACATCTCTGCCTTCTGTGCAGAACAACTTTGTGCTTCTTTTAATTACTCGTCAAAAAGTTGTAAATGCTGTCTTTCTCAGTATCTATCACTTTGAGGCATCTTTTGGTTTTGCTTTTGAGCTGCCTTCTTGTTAACATCCCTCCAGCCTTTCTTTCATGTCTGGATGAATGGAGTTGCAATTTCTGTGCCCATTTCTTTCCTGCAGTTGGGTGGCAGTCACATCCCAAAAACTGACGCCTGTACGTGGGTCTGGAGTGGAGTGTGATGGCTGAGTTCCTGATGTGGCTGAGACACCTGGCTTGATTTTTGCTGTGTTTGGAGTTTGGATCTGGAGCTCTGGCAAGGAAGGAGAGGGTGTTTCCCAGCCCTTGACAATGTGCCATCTCTGCTGCAGCTTAGGCAGGCAGAAAGCAGCAGGCTGGATTTTGTCAAGTTAACAGCTTACTTAATATAACTTAACATTCTCTGCACATGTCACAGGTTTTTGATAAGGTGATGATGTACCAGACAGGATTTGTCAAGAGTCTTTAAATGAACATCGTTCTAATAATAAAAAGTGCTGAGGAAGTAGCAGGATTTATTTCCTGTCTCTATCACTTTATCAATACACACATTTGTGGGAATAGCTGGGACTTGGTTTCAGTGTTGGGGAGATACTTTGCCAGCAGCCATCTGAGGTGTGCCCTGCTCTGGGGTAATTTTGGGTGTTAATGGATGTGTGGATGGGTGGCATCCAACTGATGGGATGTCAGCGTGTGCTGGATGGGGAGAGGGGCTCCCTCAGCTGATGGTGAATCAGGGCTCTGCTTCCTCATGGAGGTTGGCAAAACCTGATCTCAAACTCTTCCACACCAATCCTGTGTCTCCAGGAAGGATGTGTGAGGTTTCTACAACTTCCTTCTGTCAGAATTCCTTGCCAGTTTCCCCAGTGCCTCCGGGTCAGTCTTTGACCTGTTAATTTCTGCTTTTGGCAGCCCTGAGTAGGGGTTTGTGCTGTTGGAAATGGCTCAAATTTAACTGCTACACTGAAGGAATTTTGTTCATAGGCTACTTCACCCTCAGTTTCCTAATGAAATGAAAGTCTGCCTTGCCTTTGTCGATCACCATAAAGAGCAGATGTGTCTAACAGAGTACATGAATATTGCATCCTGTTTTTTTTATCCTGGCAGGCTGTTCTGTAATGGCCTGAGCCATTTGTGAGGCTGGAAGTGATAAAGTGCAGTGCCTTGCTGTGCACTCAGGGAAGCAAGTGCATTTTTTTTTTAATCCTAAAAGGATGCACAAGTAGTTCTGTGGTGAGGGTGAGGCATGTGGAGATCAAGAGTAGAGACATCAGCTGTAGAATTGAAGATTTCCTGCCATGGGTTGGAAAAATAGGGACAAGTTACTCAAGGAGATGGACAAGGTCTTGCTGGAATTCTCAGAGAAAATTGGCTTTTCTGTCTGCTCTTTACCTGCCTATCATCAGTCTTGAAGGATCCCAACCCTCTGAACAAAAACAGTTTTGCTGCAGGTATGAAACAATTTAATCCTCATTATGAACAGCATTCAAACTAAATTTAGGAAATGGCTTTAACTCGCCATTACAGTAATTTTAAAGAAAGGTGAACCTTCTGCCAAAAATAGACTTTTATTGAGGGTTAAATTGCAGTTGGCTGTTGACTCATATTAAGCTCTTTTTTTAATTGCCTTGAGAAATGGACTGTGATGTGGATATGTGTAAAATAAAAAAGACATCCCCCCCCAGCCATTAGATGTTCCAATGGAAGGAAGCCAGATCAGGGAGCCAAATTCCAGGGGCTTTTTGACATCGTGCTCAACAGAAAGGTTTCCAAAGAGGCTTTTTCTGAGAACAAATGCTAATACACGAAATTGTCTTTTTTAGTTTATGTGCTCTGCCTGGGATTTTGTAAAGAGACAAAGGGATTTATTGACAGAAACCTTAATTGTTTGCCTTGTTTTTTGTAAATTTCTGGGGAACTTAAAGAAAATAAAGCCTAAAAGAGCAAAAAACAGCTGTGAGTCTTGTGAATAACTGAGGTTCTTCCTCCCTCAGAAAAAAGGAAAAGCAGCTTTTGGGTTCTTGTTCCACAGAAGCAAACACTGAAATACTCAGAAGATCTGAATGGGTGTCTAAGGTTTGCTGTTACTGTTTTTAGTTTGCCCAATTCTAAAACTAAGAATTTAATACAGAGTGAAGTATTTAGAGAACAAAACAATGCATGTTCCTGTTTTTCTATGATTCACTGAAAACCTATTATCACTGGAGCTTCAAATTTCATACAGTTAAAGAATTCCACTATTGTAATGTTTTGCTGAATGTGGAAAACCCCTTTAATATTTAACATCAGCTCCAACTTTGGGGATGCTAAAACATCTTGTAATAGTTAAGTACCTATCACTTCACAGTGGAGTAAATCTGTTTATTTAGAATCCTCCTTTTTATGCAAGAAAGCTTTTCTGTAAAATATTGATTTTAATTTTTAACGAAGAACAGCTTGGGTTTACGAGAATCAAACCACTCCCCCTCCCCCCAAATATTTGAGGGGTTTTTTTCCCCCTCCAATGTGATGCTAATAAATAAGCAGAAGGGGAGAGTGGCTCAAAGAAACCTTGGGACCAACATTTCAATAACATTTAGGTGACAAAAGAAATGCGAAATATTCTCCATGGTGTGTATCTAAACAGGATGGGTGTCTCAACTCCCCTCACATAATTAAAATGCTGAACAGCAGCACAGGAAGAGTTACTTAAGCCTTTGCTTCTAAAATAGCAATGCTCTGAGCAAAGCCAGGCATTTGTAGGGCTTTGGAACCGAGAGCTGTAACCCACGGGAAAGCTGCTGATTTATTCCATCAATCTCACATTTGAAAGCTATCAGTTCTCTGGATGCCTCAGGTAGCTTTGTCATTTTTCATTTAGTTCTAATTTGCATCCCCATGTTCTGCCCCAAATCTTGAGAGGGGGAGAAAAGGCAGAATAGTGATGAACAGTACGTTTTTCATTTCACTTTATTAATGCTCTTTATTTTTACTGAGTTTAGGATTATTTGGAGGGTGGTCACTGCCTGCACATCTCTGCAGGTTTAATGGCTAGCCCAGGTCATGAGAGCTTTAACAAAAATAAATACAAATGCAAATCCAGGGGAAAAATTGGAGTCTTCAAGTCAAGGTTTCTGCTCGATGGTTTAAATCCTGCTTGGAATTGGTGACTGAGGGGTTTTAAAGTGAACAGGCTGGTGGCACTGGCTGCCATGGGTTTGGAGGACAGATCAGAACACATGGATGGAGCTCCATGTCTGCTTCCACTACATGAGGAGGTAAGTCAAGGTTTTTTTTTGTTTTTCCTTTTTTTTCCCCAGGGTGTTTGATAAACAATTAATTGATTTCTCTTAAACAGTTGAAGGCAGCAGCTGATCATGTCAAGTTCCTGTTAACACTGAAGAATTACTCATTTTGGAGAAGAAATAGCCTTTTGCCCATGAACTAAAATTTAGTAACACTGCCTAACAGCCACAGGAATATTTTTTTCTGATGTGATTAGAGAAGAAACATTCCAAACCTCGCACATCACGAGGCATCACGTAATGGGGGAGACTGTGAATACTGATGATACTAAATCATGTAATGCAGTTGCACAAAATGAGTATAAAAGCAGGAGGCAAAGATTCTGTTGGAAAGGGTTTCTGGGGTAGTGAAAATCTCATCCATTGAGATTGGGAATTGCTAAAACAATTGGTGCAAGACTGAAAAAGTAAGACATGAAGGAGGGTTTGACCTGTAACCTGGAACCCCGGATGCTCAGTCTCTAGTGGTATCTCAGCATTAGAGTATTGATTGGGTCTCATTTTGGGCCAAGCCTGGAGTTTTGCAGTTCAGGGAAGGGAAATAACTTGTCAGGGTTGTTACCAGCCCTGCCTCAGCCTCTTGGTCTCGTTCTCCCCTGAGAGAATTCAAAACTATTGATTTGTTTCCTCTTTCATTGAAATAACTAAGCTGGGAAGAGCTTTGGAAGACTGGGTGAAACACAAAAATGCAGTGTCTGTGCCCTGAAGATGGATAAACCCTGGTCTGTTCCAAGGAAGGGACAGTTGGTGGCAATCCAGTGAGTGGCTCTGCCACAGCAGGGCTTTGCTCCCAGAGGATTTAATCCATCTGAGTAGACACAGATGCTTGTCTGCCATTTCCAGGTGAAGGGGAGTATTTAGCAGATATTTTGGGGGGAAAAGCTGCAGTGTTGGTGCTCTCGTACCTGGGTTGCCTGTGTGGTGTGTCTGGGTGTGGAAGGCAGATCCTGGAGTGTCCTTGGAGGGAATCATGGAATCCTTTGGTTGGAAGGGACCTTAAAGATCATCTTCCAGCCCCTTGCCGTGGGCAGGGATGCCTTCCACTATCCCAGGCTGCTCCAAGTCCCGTTCAAGCTGGCCTGGAACACTTCCAGGGCTCCAGGGGCAGCCACAGCTTCTGTGGGCACCCTGTGCCAGGGCCTCAGCAGTGCAGTGAGGAGTCTCTGGAGCAGTGAGCAGGGCTGGGCACCTCTCAGTGCTAATCTGGCTTTCTCAAAGAAGTCTGAAGGTTTCATTTGCTCTGAAATCCCATGAGGGCCAAAGGATGCAGCAGAATGTGCCGGGCTGGCTCATGCCAGCCTCTGCCACGCCAGTGCTGAGGGCCTTGGGGAGAATCTCATCCACGTGCCTTGTAACAGATGTGAGCAGCCTCAAACACTGGCTGTGGCCTTCCCGAGGCCTGCAGTGCCTCTTCATCTTGTCACCCAACCAAAGGTATTAACAACCCGCACAGCCTCCGAGCAGAGGGGTTTCTCCCTATCCATCCTGCCTGGCAGGTGCTCCATCTCGATTATGCCTCAGCTCTGCTCGATCTGTCATGTTCCTGGGCTGAATGGCAGAGCAGGAAGGTGCTGCTGGCGGGAGCGTTTCCTGCCTGCCTAATGGGGATGTAATTAATGGCTGCAGCCAGTCAGAGCCCTCTCCTGCAGCCACCCGCCCGTGCCGTGTCACACGCCCCGTTCAATGGTGGTGTCGCGCATTCACTTCAATTCTGAGGCACTGCTACCTTTAATTAATGTATTACAGTGAGCCTTTTCACTGCTTCTGCAGCCTTTTATTGCCAAATACCTGGCGGAATGGCTGTGGTGCCTCAGACGAGGAGGAAGGTGGTGCATGGCCAGGCAGGCTCTGGGTTTGTCGCTGGGGGTTGCGGGATGTGATGCCTCTGACCTGGCAGGTCTCCCGGTCCTCGACCCTGCCTGTCACTTGTCTGGCTGCACTTGTTCCCTCGGTGAGCTGAGTGTGCTGTGGAGGGGCTGCCAGGACAATCACAAAAATGGGACTGTTCCAAGAGCTTGTTTAGCTCTCACCCTGCTCCCCCCGAGGTCTGCTTTAGGGAGCAGATGCGTCCCCAGTGCCTGCAGTGAGGGGCAGCTGTGGAGGCGGGCGGGGAGGGTGAGTTTTGCTGCCTGGGCGTTTAACCCAGCCACCACCATCATCATCAGAGCACATGGAAAGCCTCGAATGGGGTTTTTGCCTTGTGTGTTTTTGGGATGTGCTGCCCGCTCTCACAGCTGGCACAGCTCGCCCGGACTCCTGAGGTGTCCCTCAGTGCTCCAGCCCGATGCTCGCGTCCTTGGCGGTGTTGTTACAAAGGAAATTCGGCGGCGCGGTGTCAGTGCTGCTCCTGCGCCATTAACTGGTTTAATGAGCCTCTCAAATCGTTTTGGGGCGGAGCACAAGCTCCTGCTCGACCTTGCTGCCCCTATTTGCTGTCTGGTCACACGGCTCGGCTGGCAGTGGGGCTGGAGCACCAACACTGGGGTCTGTTTTTGGGAAGGCAGATCACTGTAACTCAGCTCTGGGGTGGAGTTTGGGGACGGAGGGGGTGAGCAGCCGCAGCACTGCCTGCACTAGTGACAGGGTTTCCTGAGTGCTGTCTCTGGATCCACACCTGGCTCAGGTGTTCCATCCCCTCACCCCGCGTGTTGCTCACCGAGCCAAACCCCTCTCGCATTTCCAATTTCACACCGACCTGCTCTTGACGTTTATAAACAACCTCTCCTGTGTTCATCCACTTAAAAGCAACCGAATCCGTTCTGGAGAAATACTTTTCTCCTCTGTTTCCCGTTGCTGTGGCAATCGCCGGCTGCTGAGCAGAGCGGCCGGGGGGAGCCAGCCCAGCCATCAGTGCAGGAGCATCCTCCGTTCCTGCATGGGCCCTGCTGTGACGGGCATCCAGTGCCTGCTGCTGCCTGTCTCGCCACTGATTTTACCCCCATAGTGGTTTCAAAATACAAATCTCAAAGGTTTCTATAGAGAGAAGTAAATGAGAACAAACCTGATGACTCAGTCGGGGAGGCTGAGGCACAGGAGAGCAGTGCTCAGCCAAAGGCTGAGAGCTGGCTCTGTAATTCAGCCAGAAATGACTCTCTCCTTCCTCAGCTTAGCTTTTACTCTGGGCTTGAGGGCAACTTAACCTTCCTTAAGGCTTTGCTGTAGGTTTTTGGCTATGTCAGAACTTCACCTACACCTCTGAGCACATCATCTCTTCTGTGTCACCCTCTTGTCCCTTCTCCATCCAGCTGGACAGGCCGAGGCTCACCCGGAGCGGGTGACTGGATGGTTTCTGGATAAAGAGCTTGCCAGCCACATTTGGTAGCTGAGTGTGAGAAGCTGGTTGCATAAACCATTGGAAGGGAGCACATTTCCCTTGGCAGTAGGTGGAGATCACGGGGATGTTCTGTTCATCAGATCCCTCCGTGATCGGCTGACAGATGGCAGCTCCCTGGGGATAATTAATCATTTGTTTGTCCAGGATGTTGAGTGTGGAATGGCAATGCCCATACAGATTTTGGTGAAGCTCAGAGAGGACCTGTGGCCCTTGGGAAGGAAGATCTCACTCTCCAGGGTGGAACTCATTAACTAAAGGCAATGAAATCCATCCTGAAGGGATCATGGACCTTCTCCCCATCACCTTTGGCTCCCCCAGGGCATCAAGCAGCTAAAGGATTGCAAAAGGAGAGGAAAAGAAACTGTCTGACATCTGTGGGCTTTGATGTGCTGTGAAAGATTTCTCCCCCCAGCTTGGGGGGAGAAGGGAATGTATTCAAAACCAGCAAGCAAATGCTTGTAGGTCGGGTCTGTAAGGAGCAATTCCCTCAGTCGAGTTTTCTCCTGGGGAATGAGCAGCAGCAGCAGCAGCAGTGACCCAGCTCTGCTGGTCACTGTCACCGGGGAGCTGAGCACCCTCTGCCATGGGCTGTGCCAGGGGGACACGTGGCACCACAGCATCAGGCTCCCAGCACACCTCCAGCCCCAGGAGGGAGGGGAGAGGTCAGGCAAAACCTCCCTGTCGAGTTTTTTCTTTTAAGGCTTTCCTCTGGATATCTTCTCCAAATCCTGCCTTCCAAAGGCAGCTGTCTCAGCAGGGAGGAGGAAGCACAGGCAGGATGGGGATGATCAATGAGGGGAACCCCCTCCCTTCCCCTGAACTTTGAGACCTCTGTGTGCAATTTAAAGTGGGAAAAGAGACATCTGTACTAAGGATTTGTCAGGCTTGTTCCTGGCAGATAAGTTGGTTTTACCGAGTGGCTTGACATGTAATTCCACACAGCGTGTAGATGTTTGTCTCCTGTTTACCTAGAGGAAGAGATTTTCTATCAATCCTAAAAAAATTAACCTTGTGTAATGGTGCTTTTCCTCGGTGAAAAAGAGTGTGAAGATCTGTCAAAATGTCAGGCTTGCCTGGAATGAGGGTTCTGCAGAAGACAAGTGGCATTAATGTCTTTGAAGATGTTTCATTTAGGAGTAATGGAGTCCCCAGGCTTTTGGGGGCCCCATTAATTGAACTGAAGAGGTTATAAAGCCTAGAAGGGAAATGCTGTTCAGAGCTGGGCAGGCAGAGACACTCTCAGAGGGAGAGGGTAAGATAGGTTATTTCTAGTGTAAAACAGCATCAGAAGGATGTGAAGAATTGGTCCTAAATTACACTCTTCTGCCTGGATCATTTCAGGGAAGTCAGTAAGACTTGGAGGTTTTCTTCCAAGGGAGAAAAGGACTTGGGTCTGAGTTTTAGTTTAAAGGTGTTCAGGGAAAGAAACACAACCCTCCCCCCTCTGCTCTCTGAATCATCAGGCAGGTTTGCAGGACCACAGAAATGAGTAATAATGAAAAAAAAAGTCAGGAAACTTCTTGAAGCTCCCATATTTGTAATGCTGCAAGTCAGCACACAGTGTCTCCTCTCTGAGGAAAAACTCACGTTCAGAAAGTGCCTCCTTTCAGAACCTGAAAATGGATCCTTTACAATGTGTGCTTTTCCTACCAGGGACAGAACGTTTGGATGGAGAAGTGTTTTCTGCCTGAGACGCTGAGCAGAGTGTTCCTCTTGACAACTTCATGGTGGTTTTAAAACGTTTTTTGAAATGACGCCATTTCTCTTCTGTAGGCTCTCAAGCTCTTACAAAAGTGGAGAAATCACAGTTTGTGAGGAAACAGGCACGGAGCTGTGGTGCCACCACTGCTGGCAGGTCCTCGCTGTTTGCCCCAACTTGCCAATAACCAAACACAACAACATCTGTTAATTGCCCTTTCTTTGCAAAATCCATTAATTCATCAGCACCAGGGACTAGGAGGGTGACTCTGTGTTGCTCACGTTGCGGTTTGACCTCGTAAATCCAGGTTTCCTGCTGGAGACCTGCTGCTGGTGCCAGGGCTCAGTACAAACAGCGTTCAGAGTTTGCTGTTTCACAGAGGGGCTTTCTGTTGTTGGAGACGTCGTGTTGGCCTCGGACACCTCCTCTTGACAAGCTCCTTTGTCCTTCTCCGGGGAAGCTTTCAGACCCGCCGGAGGTTCCGAGCTGGCTTTCAATAAAAGGTGTTGTGCGTCTGAAGTGCCCGGCCCGAGGGCTCTCCAGCAATCCAAACAGCCGGCACACAAAGCCATTAAACCTGAAGTGCCCGGGCACGATTACCTGGAGACAGTTTGCAGCCGAGTCCCGCAGGAACCGGCTTTGTCTGCAAAACCACCCCCGGCAGGTGGAAAAAGTCCAGGTAGGTCTTGTTGATTCATCGGGGTGGGTGGTTTAGTCCTTCAGCGCAAGGGAAGTGGGAGCAAGCAGAAATGAGATTAGGGAGGTGGGAGGGAGGTGTTTTAAACGGGGTTCTGTGCTTCCCCCCCTCTGCTGAGGCATTGTCTCCCTGCGTGGTGGGTCTGAGCCACTGGAATTTCGTGTGACCGATGGCCCTGGTGTGTGGTATCCTGAAAAAAGATACACGGCCTGGAGGAGCCAGATCTGACCTCTTTCGTTCCATTTGCAGAGTGAAACCCCAGAAGTGCAACTCCTGTGCTGCCTCTGAGCTCCTCCATCTCCTGGCACCTCTTCCACGTGAAACCCAGAGCTTTGTTTTACCTCTTGGTGCTACACCAGCCAGAGCAGCTTCTTCCAGGGTGGGGAGTCTCCTGTGCCCGCCCTGCAGAGCCAGGACACTGCTTGGAGTTGAATGTGCACTTCCCTCCTGTGGCTTAGAAGTCTATATCTACATTTTTAGGGATTTTTTTTCTCCAGTTTACTGAGGTATGAAGGGAAGATTATGGCACTTGATGATTTAATCAACATAATCTCTAGATAAAACATGCTTATGTTATACTACTGGGACATATTAATTTATGCTGGTTTGCTTCTCCTAAGGTAAATTAAATCATTAGTTTTAAGACTGGATTAGTTGCACATGTGCCCTGCCTCTTAAAAAGGCAGTTCAGGAGTTCTTAAAAGCTTCTTGGCTTGGCATTTCTCAGGAGTCTTCAAATCCCTTCAGTGTGGGTTCCATGAGAAGAGGAGCTGTGGTGCAGCCTCCAGCTCGTGCTGACACGGGACCTGCTCCTGCCTTGTGCGCCCTTCTTTACCCAGGAGCAGCATTTCACCAGCTCAGTGGTTCAGAGAGAAGGTTTTGCCCCGGTTCTGGGGAAGCAGAATTGCTCCTTTGATCCAACCTGTGCCTTGAGCACTTGAGCTTGTTCCGTGTGCGTTGGAGGAGCCCTGCCTGGAGCAGTGTCCTCATCCCGCTGGAGAGAGCACCGGGACATCCAGGATGTGTGAAGTGTCCAAGGCCAGGTCGGATGGGGCTTGGAGCAACCTGGTCTAGCGGGAGGTGCCCCTGGAATTACAGGAACTTTAAGGTCCCTCCCAACCCAAACCATTCTGGGATTCTGTGCTGAGGTGCTGATGTGCTTGGGTGACCTTGGAAATTCAGTCAGCACCTCTGGACTGCCTGAAAATCCCCCAAAATGTATCACTGAAGCTCCGTGAGTGCAGAACAAGAATTAAGAGCAGGAGATATTTGCCGAGGTGGGTGGGAGGTGTCACATACAGGCAGGGAAACTGAGGCACAGTCTGCCTCTCCTCACAGAGGGCAGTAGCAGTAAAATTGGGATGCTTGATGGCAGCGGCTCCTCCTGGAGTCGCTGGATTTGGAGCAGATGTGCTGAGCTGAGCCAGCGCCGCTCCCCTTGGGAATGCCCGGTGCGGAGACGCTGGTTCCAGGCACGGAGGTGCCCTGACGGGAACGGCTCCCCCCCACCCAGGGGGAGGAGAGCTGTCAGAGGCCCTCACAGCAATTTCAGGGCTATTAAGGATGTGCTAATGAGCTTTGCCTGCATCGTTTTCCAGCACTTCACTCCCCCACCCCCAGCTCAGCCCATGCATTAACACCTCCATCCCGGGAGGACAGCAAACACTCCGTTGGAGCTGTAACTCCATTTATCGTGGACCCGGACATCGGCAGGGCTGCTGCAGGTGAGGGGCTGAGGAGAGGACTTTTCTCAGCTCTGCAGCAACAGAGAGAGCAGGTGCTCAGGGCACCTCAAAGGAGCAACTGCTGGTCCCCTAGATCTCAGAATTCCCAGATTCAGAACCTCACTGAATTAATGAGCTGGTCAAATACTGCAGTGGGTAAAGAGAGAGGCAGAAAGTGCAGGATGCTCTCATCCATCCACGGGCTCTGTGCTTGTGGAGGATCCTGTGTGGGATGGGCTCCGTGCTCCCAGGGAAGGCCACGTCCATATGCTGTTTGCCATGAGTTCCTGGTGCTATTTTCCCTGGTACAGGCAGTGCTTTGGGCTGGTTCTGCACCATCTCTGGGATGGTGGCATCTTCCCCCGCTCTGCTTTGCCTCTCTGGATCCCGGGGCCATCTGCTCCTGGCTGGGGTGGGTGTGCTGGGGGCCCCAACAAATGTGGGGCTTTGGCTCTGGCGCAGCCGGGATTGCTGTTCCCTGGGGGACAGAGCCAGCCTGCTCCCGGAGCTGGGGGAAGGAAACTGCCACATCTCCGTGGAGGTCAGGACAGGGATGAATTCACGAGGTTATACATCACGTGAAGGGTGGGAAGCAGGTGTGGAGCTGCCCTGAAGCAGCTTTTCCTGGTGTAGCTCTTCCCACTGCGCTGCTGGACGTGGGTGCCTGTGCAAAGAGCACAGAGAGCCCTTCTTGCTTCACGACTTCATTTTTTCCATTTGAATATTCAGAGGCATTTTTTCTGCTTGACTATTTAGAGGCGAGTGTCTCCTCCTGTGCACGGTACTCTTGCAGCTGATTTCTGGTGTGATGCTCTGGCGCTGGGATTAAATGTTAACGCAGGAGGCTGATAGAGTCTGCTCTGAACTGGGCACCTCCTGGAGGTCTAGAGGCATTTGGGGAATAAAACCAGCTAATATGGCCCTTTGCCACCCTATAGATGTGCCTGTTGGTGTGTCCAGCTCTTCTCCAGCCCCTCCTCAGGCCACAGGCACCCTTGAGAAGCATCCCTGGGGCTGAGCTCTTGCCCTTCACACAGAGGCCCTGTGTGATTGTGTGCGTGTGTCCAGCTCCTCAGGGGCTGAGCTCTGGGGCTGTGCCTTTCCCCTGGGTGATGCCCAGGCAGGGGAGGCCTCACACAAGGTGGAGATCACCTCCCTGCTGCCACGTGGGTGGCTGTCTTACCGGGAGAGGAGATGGAAAGATGCCCAACTGGTACTTGTCACTTCTGACTGCAGACATCAAGGATGTGTCACCGGCAGAGCAAAAGGGGAACAATGTTATTTTTGGCTGGATCGGGCTGTGTTCTCTCTCCAAGTACCACAGGCTGACATGAGGTGCTGCTGAACACTCACTCTGGTTTATCTTTGCCTTGGTGAACAAGGGGGAAAAGTGTTTTTTTAATTATAAAGAAAGTATTTGTAGCCTTTCAGGCTGGCAGAGCCTTGGCAACAAAGCTGGTATGCAAGATATGTTTTGACCTGGTTTAATGTCTCTTTCAGGCTGCTGATGCCTCTCCTGCATCTCCCATCCAGCCACCCAAGGCTTGTCCTGCAGCCACAGAGGATCCAGGTCAGTGTTTGGGAGCAGGGACTTTGCTGCCACAGGGATCTCCCCACTCCAGTCCTTGGCCTGCAGAGCAGGTTTGGAAGAACAGAAGAGGTGGGAATTCCTTGTTCCCAGGAGGGCAGGCACACTGGAAGCAGCAGTGGGAGCTGGGGGATCCCACTGATGCTGAGCCATCCGTGCCACTTGCTAACACGGAGACATCAAACCCGAGACAGCAGGATTCTTTATTGAGGTGTTTGTTTGAAGTTGAATGGACAGAAATCACGTTTCAAAACTGTAAAGAAAGAGCTTTTTAGCCCTTTTGCTTTCCAAAAAAACAGCAGCCACATCTCAGCAGGGATGTCAGGGCGAATCTGTTTCACTGACAACAAGATTGTGCAGTCTAGACGGGGAAGCGCCGCCGAACCGAGGGAGGCTGCGGAATAATTTCAAGTCAAAATACTTTACAGACGTTAAATTTAAAAATAAAAGCTGGCTTGACACAGATGATGCTTGATGGATGGCTGGTGTGCGGGTGGGACGGCGGCTGGCTCTGACACGGGCGTGGCAGCAGGGACTGGCCGGTGTCACTCGGGGTGACCCGCTGGCTGCTGACCTCTCACCTTTCCCGGATAAGTTTCCACCTGAATAGGTCCATGGAGGCATCTGAATGGCCTGTGGAGCTCAGTGCAGGGATTCTCTGCAATATCTTGAATTCTGTGGCTCCGAGGCAGCTGCCCAGCACTCCCTGTCCCCTCAGTGCCACCTCCTGACTGGCACCAGAAAGGTTTGGGTGGGTGGGAGGTGAGCCTTGCACTCCCCATCTGCCTGGAGGGGCTGGCAGTTGGGGCTGTCTGAGGCACAGGGGTGTGGTGGTGAGATTGCAGCCCAGCTAGCATAAGGAATTTCCTTTTTTCTGGCAGAAAAAGAAAGATGAAATATTAAAAGCATGGCTCAAAGACTGCTGTATATATATATTATCTTTTTTTCCTTCTGCTCAGCACTGCTTTGGTGTTGCTCAGAGAGACAGCAGCCAGTCAGAGCTGGAGGGATGCCAGACTTCAGGAGAGAGCAGGGAGTGGGGCTGAAGCAAGGGAGGAAGAGGATTGTCTAAGGTGGGTTGATTACAGGGCTCAGGGTGAGTGCTCACACTTCAACTCCACCACAGCCTTTAGGTCTTTAGTTTTCTGTTCAACATCAGGAAACAAAACTTGGTTTTTTGTCTCTATCTCTATAGGTGAGGGCAGTGCCCCCTGAAGCAGGAGGACACCTCTGTGTGGGCCACTGTCCTTGGATGAGAGAGGATGTGAGATAGGAGGAGCAGAGCCCAAGGCATCTGCCAGCTCCCCCTGGAGAAGTCCTGCAGGCTCCCAGATTGCCATTTGTGCCATCCTGGTGAGTCCAAGAGTGCCTGACCACTTGCTGAAGTGGCGGTGGTGGTGTGAGGTTTATGTGAGGTTTCTCCCAGGGCCAGGCTATTCCATTTCCTTCTGCTGATGACCCTGGGATGTGGCTGTCGGGCAGCAAGACACGCTGCCAGAGTGTGCTGTGTGCTACACTCACGAAAATTTGAGGCTTACCACGCAATCCCCAGTGATTCAGCTGCTGGGTGGGCAGCAGGACCCAGCATCTCAAAGGAGCATTCACAGGGAGTGCAGGGGGAGAGGCTGCAGGGAGGGAGAGCTGAGGGCTGCTTGTCTGCCAGGGGAGGAGTTGGAGGGATCCCATTCAGGGTGTTTAGAGCTGTTCCTTCCTCTTGTCTGCTCCTGCTCTGTGCCAATGGGTCTTGATCCTCATGGAGGGTGGGAAAGGGAAGATGCAGGGAGTGGGCTGGGAGCAGGATTGACTTTACCCCTCTGCAGACACTGACAGCAAGGGCCGTTTATTTGCTGATCTAGGACGTGCCCAAACGAAGCAGGCTGGGGACACAGGCACTTGCTGGAGCTCACAAATTGGGATGAGCTGTGAAACAGAGCTTGACCTCGACTCCAGCTCCAGCTGCTGCCTTGTCTCAGCCCTCGGCTGCTGTGTCGCCTCTGGCAGGGCAGGGTGGGGACAGGCAGCAGAAGGGGGCTTGATGTCCCTTTCCCCACAGCCTTGTGCATTCCCCTGCCTGCTGCTGCCTGTAAACACCCTGTGATTAATTACACCACTCTGCAGCCGCCGAAAATTTGTTTAGAGTGTTCTGTTTGCTGCTGCTGCCACTTACACAGTGGCAAATGTGCCGTGGCTGCTAATGGGTCACTGAAGGGGATCACACCACTGGAGCTGCTCTGGGAGCAGGGCAGGCAGAGGGAACACTGCCGGGAAGGTGAAACAGACCTATTCTAGCAGAATGGGCTGTGGTGCTTGCAGGAAATTGCTTGCTTCCCTGATAGCATCCACTACTTTAATAAATCAATTTTTCCACTAGTTTGTTTAGCTTAAGCTTTTTCCTTCCTGTATCTTAAAAATTAGTCTAATAGGACTTTTTTATCTGCGAGAGGTTTGGAAGTGATTTTCCTTCAAGGATTTCACTTTCCTTGGGATGCTCAGAAAAAGAGGGGCTGAGGGAGTTGTCAGCTGAAGAAAAGAGCCCCAAAAAGCCTCCCTAAAAATGCTACCAGAGGCGTGCAGAAATCAGCCCAACCTGAAACGACTGACACTGTTGAGCTGTAAGGTTTCTGTGGGGCTGCTTTGTGTGACCTGAAGCGGGTTGTCTTTATTCTGTAGAACTCTGTGGGTATCTGGCACTGGATGTCGTTCCCCCAGTGCACTGAGAGCAATTCAGCTCAAGGAACCATCACCAACACTCTTATCTTTTTTGCCAGTCCTGCCCGATAAATCTGTTCCCTCCAGGATGGCTGAGCCCAGTGAGTAGCCCAGACCTGTGTGTGTGTTCAGGAAAATGCAAAGCTGGTGTTCAGGAGCTGCTTGCAGGGATCCCAACACCAGGCACTTCAAACAACCCCAAGGGCTGCTTTAAAAACATGGAATTTGCAGAGCTCTGCACAACCAGTCCCTGGGTTTTTCCAGCACATTGGGATTCAGGTGGTTCTCAGCTTGGAGGGGCAGAAATGTGCTGTAATTCCGTGAGCCCTGCTGTCCTGCCCGACATCACGCTGCAAATCCATTGCAAAACTCAGCATGGAATCGGTGACTTGTGCTGGGCTTTGGCTTTATGAGCCTGGGGTTGCTTTACTGAGCTGTGTCCCATGTGGGCAAGTGCCTGGTGTTCGATGTCCTGCAGGGCAGAGCAGAGGTGCAGGTTCCTGGCACGTGGAGCCCCTGTCACAGAACGAAGCTGTGGTTCGGAGCTCCTTGTCCGTGGTGGCAATTTCCCTGGATCTCAGACAGCCGTGGGATTCAGGAGCTCATCTCACCCACACCAGCTTCCTGGCTGCCTGCTGGCTGTGGCAAACAGCCTTTCCCCTCCCTCCTGCTGAACTGCTGGTACCACTTTTCCCTTTAATTTCTGCCCTCACGGGGACGTCCCCGGGTCTGGGAACCGCTGGAGGTGCGGATCACAGCTGGCTCCTCATGGAGTCATGACAGCTCCCGGGGCAGAAGCAGCTCCCCTGCTGCCTGCACAAGCTGGTTTCTATCTGCCATGGCTGGTGGCACCTCCGAGCTGTCCAAAACCACCAGGGTGCTGTGGATGCTGCCTCGTCTGCCCCTTCCTGCTGGGAAAGGGAGCGCTCCTGGTCTGGAGCATCCGAGGAGAAACAAGTCGCATGCCAATGACTGCACCTGCTGAGGGATGGAAACAGATGGAGAAGGTGCCCCTTTGTCCCTTTCTCTGGGCAGAAGGGGCTTGTGGAGCCTGGCAGGGGCAGAGGAGCTCTCTGGGGAGCAGGGGTGTCCCTGAGTGCTGCAGGAGAGGGGCTGTCCCTGCCCCAGCAGTGCCCTGGCAGCAGTGGGGTGGAGGAGGGACACAGGGCAGGCACTTCCAGGCTCTGAGCAGGCGCTGGGGAGTGCAGAGAGCTCCCTCCCAGTTCCCTTTTGAGGCCACGGGATGTGGGAGAGAAAGTGACTTTTACAGAAATAAAGGAGACTTCCTTCTGGGTCAAGTGCTCTGGAAAGGAATGATTTGGAGATGAAAGGCTTTTTGCTCTGGTAATACGGATTCACATTGCCTAGAGGGAAGTCTGCCTTATGCCGGGGTGTTTTTCCCTCTGGGGGCATTACGATTGCAATTGAAGATGAATTTTCAACATACAAAAGAGAAGAAGAAAGCTGAGAGAAGACTTTAAAACATATCAGGGGTTCTCATGGTCTGTTTTAATTTGTCAGCTTGTCTCTCTCGCTTGTAACATCCCTGTTGGGTGCAGGGATTGTTCCTCCTCTTCCCTTTGTGACTTGCTCCTTCCCTCTGGCATCTTCATCAATCCCAGGCTCTACATTTAATTTTTTTCAGGTTCTTTCTTTTTCTTTCTTTCTCTCCCCCCCCCCCCCTTTTTTTTTTTTGCACCCAGGGCTGTTTGACAGAGCAGCAGGAGCTCCTGTGTGCTGCCCTGGGTGGGGATCACCTCGTGAAGTGGGCCAGAAGAGATCAGAGAATCACAGGATGGTTGGGGTTGGAAGGGACCTTAAAGGCCATTTAGTTCCAAGCCCCTGCCATGGGCAGGAATGTCACCCACTGGATCAGGGGCTGAGCAGAGACCAGCCCCCAGCCTTGAGAGCAGCCAGGTGAAGCCCCCTCTGAAAGGTCTGGCAGGACCCTTTCCCTGTCAGTTTATAATGTGAAGGGTCTCTTTTGAAAACACGTTATGTTCGGCTTTGGTGAGGCCATGGGAAGCATCAGAGTGTTTAATTTCTCTGCTTTCTGCCGGTTTCTCCCCCTGTGCCCTGCAGGGATGAGGAGCACGCTGGGCTCTGCTGCTGCTTAGTGTGAAGTGCTGTAAAACCCCGGCATTGATTTCTCAATCAAAGGTGTCTGTTTGCTCCTCGGTCTGTGCTTTAATGCCTGAAAATCCATTTTTCACTCCCCAACAGTTTGCTGTAAGGTTTTTAAATCAACTGTTGTGCTTCAGAGCTCTAGGAAGGGAATGGATTCAGTCGAGCTGGCTCACCAGTGAGATTTGAACCAGACAGGAAACAGCCAGAGCCTGTGGCAGCTCTCCAGTCTCAGGTGAGACCTTTGCCTGTGCTCACTGTGGTTGGTACAGGAGAACATTGTTCTCCTTATTCAGCTCTCTTTTGAAAGCTGTGGGTCTCCCTCCTGCCCCAACAGTGACCCTGGTTCAGCCGGTCTGTGCTCCCCAGGCTTTGGGGATTGTAGGCTGAAGTTTCAGGGTGTCCTGAAAACAGATGACAGAAAAACCTCCAGACTTCTATATAAAAAAAAAAAAAAGAAAAAGAAAAAAAGGAACACCATGTTCCCACCTGTGCTTCCTGTATTTTCTTGGGAATCGCAGCGTTTGCTCCCTGTTTCCAGAGCATTGTGCTCTGCTGCTCCTCAGGGGCTGCACAGCTGACCCAAGCCTTGCTGAAATGCAGCTGCTTTTGGTGAGGAACAGAGTGGCTTGGGGCAGCAAGGAATACTCTGCCCTGGACTGTGCTCCTGCAGGAATTGCAGCTGGGGAAAGCTGCTGCAGCTCCTGCCTTGTCCTCTGCCCCCTCCATCAGCTCTCCTTGATTACTGGCACTGTTTAACCCCATCTTTCCCCTTGCTAGAAGAGGGCGAATGCCATGGAAAACCCTTTCCAAAGGTGGGAGTGGGGTTGCTCTGCAGCCCTGGGAGGTGCTGGTGGAGGCTGGAGTGAAGGGGAAGGCTGGTGAAATGCAGGTGGCTCCTGGTGCTAATTGTATGCAGCAGATTTATCTGGAAGGAGCTGAAGGATGTGCATCAAGGATGTCTCAGCTATTCAAGTGAGAAATCAAATTAAACTTCGCATCAAACAGTGGAGCTGCTCTGTGCTGGGAGTTGTGTCGGATCCATTAAGGTTTCTCCGTGCCGGGCCCCCAGGAGTTAGTGGAGAGGAAAACCAGTGCTCAGTGTCAGGGGCTGTGTTTGCTGCTCACCTGGATGTGTTAATGATGGGCAGGAGAAAAGGGGATTAGTGCTTTAACCTTCAAGATACCTGTGTGAGGAGTGGGGAGGGGGACAGTGGCTCCAGAGCAACGCCAGTTCTGTGTGCCACAGGATGTGTGTCCATCAGCCTCTGCACTGAGGGATCCTCAGGGATCAGCCCCAGTGAGCTGGAGGTCTGGAAAACACTCTTGTCCCAGCTGTCTGTCTCCTGATCTCTCAGTAAAAGGCTGGGAGATGGAGCCCCTTGGGAACCCTGGGAGGCAGCTGGGAGAAATTTGAAGGAAAGCAAAACTATCAGCATCACACAGAAGTGTGGCTCTGACTCCCTTCTCATCAGGCACAAGTCCACGTGTGCTCCAGGCAAGGGAAAGATCTGGACAACACATTGCTCCCTGCACAGGGACAGATTGCTCGGAGGCTGGATGGAGCAGACTTGGCGTGGGAGAGGTGGCAGCCCAGAGGAAGCTGCCAGCCTGGTGCCAGGGGAATCGTCTGCTGGGAATCTGTGCAGGATTTTGGCTGCAAAATGCTCCCCACACAGCACCAGAAGCTCTGAGTGCTCCCAGGTAACCAGAGCTCATCCAGCTCTCACCGTGGCGATGGTGGGACACACCAAAGAGCTGTCAGGAGGAGGAGAGGAGCACTGAGCTTCCTCCAGTGCAAATGCTGAATGCCAAAGGGTTCTGTGCCTCGTGTACGAAGGCCCAGCTTGGCAGCTGCTCTCTGGTTTGGTCTCTCTTCATTGCTGGTGCTCTCCCTCGGAAGCACTCGAGCTCTAGTTGGTATTTAAAAGCCATTTGCAGCACTGCTGCTCTGCTGCCAGGAGTAAAATTGGTCTGACCCCGGGACATACAGACATATCCCAGTGCTGGAGCGTGACAACCCCGCAACAGGCAGGGCTGGGGCTCCTCGGGTGTCCTGCCCACTGCTAGGGCTGGGTTAGGGCTCTCCAGCCAAGTAAATATCATCCCTTCTTCCTTTTCTGTCATCTCACAAGGATTTTCAGGAATTTAAGATGCTAAACCCCAATTAGGCAACACTTACTAATTTCCGAGATGTAATTTATTTACGGAGTGTTGCCATTCACAGCAGCAAGAGCCGGTAATTGCTGCAGTTCGCTTTCCAGGCTGGGATCTGAGAGGCTTGAAAAGCCTGAGTGTGGCAGCCAGGGCTGGCTCTGGGTGGATCCTGCCTCCCAGGGGTATCAGGAGCTGATTCTCACCCAGACACCCCAGCTTTTGCTCAAGGCAGTCCCTGTCCTGGGGCATGGAAGGAGGCCAGGGGCAGGAACGCCATCCTCTCTTCATGGCTGTGGTAACCCAAACGTCCCGCGGTGCCTTTGCTGTCTCAGTTGTTCCCTTTCGTTTGTCCCAGGAGGATGTGGGTGTCCTCAGCCTGCTCCAGAGTTCCTGCCAGGCTGGACAAGCCACCTCACTGTGGATCTGAGGGCAGAGCTGCAGAAAATCCATGAGGCCAAAGCAAATGAGGCCCTGCACGCTCGTCCTTCAGGCCGCCAGCACCGGGGAGGCATCTGTGCAGCGTGATGGCTTCAGGCTGTGTTTTCCCCTTCTCTCCCTGGCACAGGCTGCTGCTCAGAGCTGCAGAGATGCTGAAATGAAGCTCTGTTGATGTGCAGCCCTGTGACCAATTCCTCTAGGCTTGGCTGAGCTGTTTCCCTGGGACACTGGCTCCTCCAGGATGGGCTGCGCTGTGGGGCAGAGCCCTCCAGCCCCATGCTGGGAGAGTGTCCAGACAGGAACGAGGAGACTGCAACACCTGCCACCCTCATCCAATTTTATCTGCATTTTACCTCCAGCTGGGGCCAGACTGAGAGAAGGGAGCAGCCTCCTGTGTTTTGGGGGTGGAGCAACTTTCCCTTCTCCAGCTCATGGACCACTGGGCTGTGTCTTGCCACCTACACCAGCATCAGGAGAGGCTCTCTGATGGCTTTTGGGGAAATAAATTGGAGATTCATAAAAGTGCCAAACCACTGCCTTCACCTGATGCTTCCCAAGGACCACTGGAAAATGGGGCAACAGAGCTGCTCCCCTTTCCCTCACATGGGGCTGGGATCTGCTGGGGGTGACTGTGTTTGTGTTGTATTGAAAAACATCCTGTGTCTTGTGGCAGCCTCATGTCCCTGGCCAGGCCCTGCTGAGCCTGCCAAGGAAGCAGTTGTACCCAGCCACCACCTCCAGCTGAGCCTGATCCACTGTTCCTGTTTGTGGGCACAGGAAGTGTTCCACGCTCCCAGGAGCGCGTAGGGATGGAAGCCTGGATGGATTGGCCATCTGGAATGAAACCAGGCCATTTGTCACGGAGGATCTTGTGGGAAGAGCCTCTGGTGCTGCAGTGAACTCTGTGCTGTTGGGATAATTTCTGGGAGCTCGTGCAGGCAAGTCCTGGCTTCTGAAATGCCTAAAACCAGTGAGCTTGGACCAGTGCCTGCCTGCTGTGATGATCCTCTTTAATATCCTCATCCAAGTATCCGTGGAGAAGCGTGACCTGCTTCTTCCTAGGCTGAGCGTGCCAGGATGCTGCCAGAGGGTTTCTGGTTTTGTTTCCTGATCCTGCCCTCTTCCTTGTGCACTTGGTGATGCCTCGTGATGTGGTGAGCAGGGGCTGCAGGGAGCATGCCTTCCCTTTCCATGGCTGACCTGCAGAGCAGGAATCTGGCCCTGGAGCATCCCCTGCCCTTTGTAGGGCAGCTCCCGAACTTAAAATGCAAATGAAATGGAAATCTGAGGGGCAGAGGGGCTGCTAACTCCTTCACTGCTGGGCTCTGCTGCCTGCAGGAGAACAGTGTTCTGGCTGGTGCTTGTGTTCTGCTTCTCCAACTAGCCTGGGCAAGGCACTGGCATGGCAAAGGAAGGCAATTTCCTCAGCTCGTGCTGAGATCTTATTATGCATTTCCGTTAAGCCATGGGAGCAACTCAAGCTTTCTGGAGCTGTGGCACTGTGGAGTTGTGCAGCCCTGGGGGAGGCTGGAGTGGGCTGAGAAAGGGTTACCCAATCACAAGGAATCAGGTTCATGTCTTGGAGCTGGGATCTTGGCTCTCTGCCGGCTCCTGGACCGTGCAGGCAGCTGAGGAGCAGAGGCTGAGGATGCAGATGAGTTGGTGAGGAGATCAGGTCAGACAGCAGGGGGTGGAGAGCAGGGTGTTTTCCTCCTTCTCCCTTTTCTGCCCAGTTTGAGTTGGTTTTTGTGTGCATGACCAGGGCAGGGTCTCCTGAGAAGGGTGGCAGTGGGGGGTGGTGAAGGCAGATGCTCCTAAGGGCCAGGGGGTGGCAGGGTAAATGTCCATGCTCCAAGGGTTATTTCAAAGTGCCTTGGAGGTGGCTGGAAAAGGTCTGCATTGTCCCCTGGGCAGGGATCTCCCCAGCACTCCCACTCTGCAGGGCTGCACCGTCCCACCCTCACCTGATCCCACAGCCTTCAGCCCAGCTATGTCCTGACCTCAGTCCCTGCTGTGTCTCCCAGTCCTGAGAGCTGCTTTTGGGCTCTAGAATCCTCTGGAATCATGCAGGAGTAACCTCAGCCAGCAGCTGTTCCTGGCTGGGCCTGAGGTTGTGCTGCCTGTTCCCGTGAGGGGATATTTCCCTGGCAAAGGGCTGATCGTGGAGCACAGCTTTGCTGCTCTGTGCTGGGGTGGTTTGGAGCTCAGCTTTAAATGTGGGTCACTAATGAAAAAGCTCTTCTGCAGCTCATTGCACTTTACAGGAACAAGTGCCTGTGCTGTTGGGGTGGCTTTTACAGCCTCTGACCACTGTGTTCTTCAGCAGCTTAAGGCACATGCACGATAAACCCCTGAAATGGAGTCAGGCTCCTAGGATAACAGGGAAGCGTGAGTTTGGAATAGACTGAAATGAGAGGAGCCAGGGGGCTGGTTCCTCACAGTGCTGTGATTGTTTCCCCAGGGAGGTGGGCTGGTGGGAGCTCTTGGCTTGGCTGAAGAGTGGGAGGTGGGGTGGGAGTGATTAGTGTTTTACAGCTGCCTCCCTGTGACCTTATCCTGGGGCTGGTCAGTGGGAATGTCAGTCTGATCCAAAATGATTCCAACTGCCCAGAAACCATTAGCACTGGCCGTGCCATGAGGACAAGCCCATCATTTCTGCTGTGGGGCACATGGGTGCATGAGGCAGCAGATTCCACGGGTGCTGCCTGGCCGCCCCTGGTGCCCACCTCCCTTTGCATTGTGCTGCGAGACCAGAGGGGATGTGTGGCTGGAGACCTGTTCACTCCCTGGCAGAGCCATGGAGACGTTCCTGGCCTTCAGCAACACCTGGACAGGCAAGACAGACCCTTCCCTGGGCACACCCCTGGCAGCAGCCCTGGATATCCTTTTTCCTCTGCACTAATCCCCTTCAGACCTTGTCCTCCACTTCTCCCCGACAAGGCTGCAGCAGGCAGAGAGCAGCTGCCTTGTTTAGGGCTGCCTAGATTAGCCCTGGCCCTCGGGGGCAGTCGCTCAGTTTGATCTGGAGATAAACGAGGCTGTCCCCTCCCAGCTGTCCCGTTCCTCACCTGCAGGGCTGGGACTGCCCTCAGCCCGTTCAGGCTGGTAACCAAGAACCTGCAAGGACCAGGGATGGAGAAACCACGTAATTTTTGCAAGCAAGTAATCCTGTTGTGCTACACAGAGAACGCTGTCCTCTTGTTCTCTTGTGTGTGGTGCCTCTTAGAGCTCCACAGCATCTCCAGACCCCGTGGAATGTGTCAGGCTCGTAGCCAGAGGTGTTGCCGTGCTTCCAGTACCGTGTGCTGTTCACGCAGCTCTGGGCACGAGCACGGCTGGGCTCTGGGGCTGCTGCTAGAGTTGACAATTTCTAAACCTGTTCAGCTCTTGTTTCTTTCCCTGCTGCTTGTGGTTCTCTGCAGCTCCCCTCGATGTCCTGCAGCAGATCCCCTGGTCAGCGGTGCGATGGGGGCATGGCCATGAGGAGCGGGGGCTGTGGATGTGAGACCTGTCAGAGGGTTCAAAAAGGGCTTAACGCAGAGGAAAGGAAATCCTGCTCTGCCAGAGACCTTGTTGGATAACCTTACCTAATTGACCTCGGAGGTGATTGCTTACAGTGCCACTGTGTGCCAGCAGAGCCCAGGGACAGTCTCTGTCAGGTGTCTCCCCCCTCGGAAAGCCTGAGCAGACCTGCAGACAAGAAGGGCTGGAGCAGAGCAAGGCTGAGGGCCATTGCCCATCCAGATATTTGACTCCAACTGCAGGGACGTTGTTGCACGGCTCCAGGTCCCTTTCCAGAGATGGCAGAGCCTCCTCAGAACTCCCTCAAAGTGCTCCTGGCAATGGATCCAAGCGCCTCAGCTTCTCCAGCCGCCTGATCTCTGCCCTCTGTGGGTTTGTGTGAGGAGCTCCAGGCAGGAGGAAGCGGAGGGGTCTGGATGGCTCCTCTCGCAGGTGATTCCCCCCCTTGTGCCTGGCCCTGGCACATCTTTCCCAGCAGGCAGGGCTGTGTCTGGGGGAGGCTGCCAGAGCAAAAACCCCTGCTGTGTGTGAGCATCTCCAGCCCGGCTCTGCTGCAGCGAGGAACAAAGCCCCGGTGTGTCCCAGCCGATGGAGGAGATGTGGCTGCACACCCCGCACGGGGCTGTGCCCAAAGAGGGCACTGCTGGGCCACATTCCTGCCCAGCACCCTCCCTTCCCAACAAGTGCCTTCCCAGCCCCAGCTGCTGACTGGGAGCAGGGCTCTCCTCCGCAGAGCTCAATGAAAACACCGAGCCTCAGGGATTTCTTGAGGGAAAATCACCTTGGCTCATGATAAGGTTTTTTGGTTTGTTATTTGTTTTTTCCTGAGGTGTAGCAACTACATTAAATAGGAAACTGTCACTGCAATGCCTGTCCTGCCTTCTGACAACCTGCTTTTCTCAGGAGCTTAAGTGAAAAAACCACGTATATCAGATGTGTTTTTCCTCCTCTTTACATTTCTTCTTTGCCTGGCTGCCTTGACTCACCTGTAGGGAAGGCTTCGGGTTCATCCCACTGCTGAGGGTCTTCTGAGCTCCCCTGGAGCTGTCAGTCCTCGTGTGTGTCCCCAGCAGCTCCCCCTTTGCACACACCCTCGGGTGGCTTCTGCAGGGAAATGCAGATTAAATCTTGCTTGTCCAGGGAGAAAACCAGGGAGAAATAGGTTGGGAAGCCTGTTCTGACAGAGAACTGTCAGAGAAGGGAATGGCATTCCGAGGCTGCTGCTCTGCTCCATAGGAGGAGAAGCTTCAAACAGCAATTAGCCTGCACTGCCATTTCCAGGGAAACAGCTCTTGGTGCGCCGGACAATGGGCTGCAGGAGGCAGGCAGGTTAAAAGCCCTAATTCTGGGAGGATATATTTAGGTGGGCTTTTTTCCTTTCAAAGGAAGGTAGGTTAGAAAGGCTCTGACTCCTTTAAATAGATTCTCCCTCCACAGCCAGCTCGGAGCTGCGTCAGGAGCACTGGCTGTTCCCTTCCCTGGTGCTGGGGACAAAGGCCCAGCTGGGGTATCTGGGAACCTGCCCTTGTGTCAGAGCTGAGGAACTGAAGGAAACGGGTCTGGGTTCCCTCGGCAGCTGTCACAGCAAGAAGTTCTCTGCTGCTGCTCACCAGTTGTGTTATTTATTCTGTTAGCTGGAAAAGAGCAGTGGAAGTGATAATTTAGTCTGGGTTAGTGCAGCACAGTGCAAAACTCAGCACCAAGCCAGAACCATGTTCTCCTGCCACCATCCCTGGATCCCTGAATGTCCCTGATCCCCTCTGCTGGCTTGTGCTGGGGCATGGGGGCAACTCTGGGGCTGCAGAGGGGAGCTGATGGCAACAGGCCAGGGCTCTGTTTCACCCCAAGGGGCTTCCTTGCCTCCACCACAATGGGATGCAGAGATGTCTGAGTGAGGAATTGGGGAGTGCAGAAGGAGCAGGGCTGCTCTGTAATGCTGAGAAGCACAAGGAATTCTCTCCCTGCTTCTCAGGGTGGGTTGGCTTTGTTGTGTGGGAGATGTCCTGGTGGTGTTTGGGCTGTCACCCTCAGAGCCACGAGGTGCTGACACCCTTTGTTGGCTGGTTGGATGTGTTGTACTTTCCCAGAAACTTGTTTTCCCCCATGTGGGACGTGTTCCTGCCCCACTGAGCTGGGCAGGCTGTGATCCCAGGCAAGGAGCTCCCAGGGTGGTGTTTACAGAGGGTGAGAGGAGCTGACAGAAGCTTTTCCCATCCTTTGCCTTGGCATACCTGGGCCTGCTCATTTCCCCAAATATTGCTGCTCT
Organism: Orthonyx spaldingii; assembly: GCA_013397795.1. Taxonomy (NCBI): domain Eukaryota; kingdom Metazoa; phylum Chordata; class Aves; order Passeriformes; family Orthonychidae; genus Orthonyx; species Orthonyx spaldingii. Next base: position 870,760 of record VZTJ01005121.1, on the reverse strand, counting down.
TGGTTAACTTGTGGCGTCCCTGCTCGTGGCAGGGGGTTGGAAGTAGATGATCTTGAAGGTCCCTCCCCACCCAATCCATTCTGTGCTTCTGTGAGCTCCTGGCAGCCGTTTCTGTCTCCTGTTCCCCCCTCTGAACTCCTTCCACTGACGTTTGTGTCCATTCCCTGCTGCCATGCTCGGCCTGTTCTGCTCCCTCAGGTGTCTCCAGCTCAGCCACCCTCTCCCACAGCTCTCCTGGCCAGCACAGCTCATTCCCAACACTGCTGGGAAGCCTCCCCTGGGAGCAGAGCCCCCCTGTCACGCTGTGCCCACGTGCCCGGCTGTGGGGGCTCCGTGCTTGCCCCCCTTTCCTGGAACAGTGGGAAGGGCTCGTGCTGTGCAGGGGAGGATGAGGTGGGAGGTGGCACCAAGGCCCCTGTGACTCAGGCGATTGCCACGAGCTGGCAGCTGTGCACAGGCTTTTTGGAGTGGCCATGGTGAGAGCTGCATCCTCTCTGCCATCCCAGGAGGGCTCAGGGCAGGCTCCTGCACGCCTGCCCTCCCTTTTGAAGGGTGGGGAGGATTTATTGCGGTTATTCACGTGGCTTTTGTGGTGTTTAGTCTGACAAGAGGACTGCTCTCACTGCTCAGCTGTTGTTTGCTCCTGTCTGTGCCTCACAAGCACCAGTGAGGCTCTTGCTGCCCTCCAAAACCCCTTTGCCAAATGCTGCAGGGACAAAGTGGGCTTTGCCCTGGCGGAAAGGAGCCTCTGGCACTGGGTCCTCTCCTCGTGGCTCCTCTGGGCTGTGTCCAGCACGAGTAGTGTTTGTTGGCAGGGATCCCTCCCTGCACTGCTGCCTGCCTCGTGCTTGCTCCTGAGAGGAACAAGCAGCACGTGATGGTTTCGGAGATAAATCGGGCTCCCAGGTGTCAGGGCAGAAGTGAAGGATGTGGAAATCTGAGCTTCACCTGCCTGCAGCTTGTTCTGGGCTTTGCTGAAGCAAGACCTGGCTCTGTGCAGCTGCTTATCAGCTGCAGTGGTGCTCAATTCCCTCTGCCATGGAACAGAGAGGTGGGAACAGACCTTGGCAAAACAACCGTGCTTTTCCTGGGGAAACAGCACGGGGAGGGAGAATGCTGGGGCGTGGCTCATCAGCTGCACCCACGGGGCTGGCAGTGGGAGATGGGAGTGACAGCGCCAGGCTGGGAGGGCTGGGAGGTGATGCCATGGCTGTCCAGGAGCTGTCCCTGTCCCCCATGTCCCTGAATGAGTGGGGGACTGGCAGGTTTGAGCCCAGCCCCACACCGTGGGCAGCAGGGCTGGTACTGCTGTGTGCTTGAGCAGCTGACAGGTTCGAGCTGCCAGGGGCTTTTCCATCACCAGTGACGCCGGCCAGCCCTGGGGACAGCGTGACTTGGGGTCCCTTGGAGAGGGGACAGCCTCCCCTGGCTCCCTGCCCACCCTGCCCCACAGCAGTGCCCAGCCTGCTCACCCCACTCACTTGATTTGTCCACGTTGGTCGAGGATGAAGTCACAGATATTTCTGGGCAGCGATAGGATCTCGCCAGGCAGCTCTCCTTTAATAAGATCCCAGGCACTGGAGGTGCCCCATTCCCTTATCTCCCCCCTGCAGATGTGCATTGCCCCCCTCTCCCTCCAGACTGGGAGGAAGCAGCTGAATCGCTGCCACGACCCCTTCTCTACCCGTAAATAAAAGGGGAGGTTGGATGCGGAAGGGAGGCACGAACACAGCACTGCCCACGTTTCTGTGGCTCCCAGGGCTTCCTGGAAGCTGTCTGATGACAAGGGAATGTTCCTAGCCAGGGAAGTGAGTGCCAGAGCATGTCTCCTGGCCTGAGTGGCCACCGCGAGCCAAAAGTGTGGATGAATAGGTAGAAAGAGGGAATGGACAGCACTTCATCCAGTACAGAGGCTGGGAAATGTAGAAATTGTGAAGGGAAGGAAACAATGGGATGAGAAACTTCAGTGGAATTACTAGCGGTGAGGAGGAGGAATTGATTTTTAGCATATGAAAAAAAAAAGGGGGGAAAGAAAAAAGCTCTCAGCAATGCTATTAGACTTGGAAAAGCTGAGTGCGTGGTGTTCTCTGTGGAGAAGGGATGATGCCTTCAGCTCCTTTGACAGCGACCCTGTGGGAATCTGTCCCCACTCCTGCCATGGCCCAGGGCAGCAGCATTTGGGAGCGTGGGGGGCCTGGGGAGGGCAGGTCCCCCAGCTCCTGCCCCGGGGCTGGAGAGGAGCGAGGAGCAGCTCTCTGGATGAGCCGTGAGCCCTGGGCTGCTCTGCAGGCTGGGTTCCTGGGCAGTGCTGGATGAAGGCTCTGTGTGAGGTTATGTAATGATTGACCTGACAGGAGCGGGTCTGCTTGAGGCAGGCAGCCAGCTCAGCTCCCAGCCGGGTCAAGCTGTGGTGCTGATACCATCACTGCTTAGAAAGGGAGAGTTTTCTTTGAGCAGAAAGTCTTGAACGTGGCACGCTGTGGAAACTGGTCTGGGTCACAGCTCCGTGCCTCCCCAGCGGACACCCCCGCTCCCCAGGCCAGGCTGAGCTGTTGGAACAGCACCTGCAGGGCTTGCAAAGCCTTTTGGGCTCTGCCCACTGGTGTCAGGCAGTGCCACCTCCTCTGAACCGGAGGAGCCCCTTGTCCCCAGGGCTCTCTGCCGTCCCTCGGCGCGGCGCAGACGAGCCCACACCTAATTGCTGCCAGAATTCCCCGTTGCCATGGCGATTCCCCAAGCGCGGTGCTCTCGGTGCTGTGTCTCCACTGCCAGGTCCTGCATCCCCACCGGAGAGCTGTGTGTGCACCCCAGGACGTCCACGTGCTTCGTCCCAGCTTTCAAAGGTGCTTCATAATCCCCTTGGGGCGTGAGTGGAATCTCTGCTGAGCCGGTGAAGGGTTTACTTGGGAGGTCTGATAAGAAGGTTAAGGAGAGGCCAGCAGTGCTCACCCCACTGCCGAGAGCTAAACTTAGCCCTGAGTCACTCATGAGTCAGCAGTTCGGGGGCAGGGAATCTTAATTTCTCCTTTCTTACTTTTTTTTTTTTCTTTTTAACAATGATGCACCAAAGGTTGGCTCTGTATTGGATTGGTTTTGGTCCTAACCCAGCACATTCCCTGCCTGCAGTCCTTTCCCCTGGAGCATCCCTGAGCCTGATGCCTTGGGATTTTTAGTTTCTATTTTTCATGTAACTCTGGAGCTGCTGTTCTCGCATCTTAGACAAAACAATTTCTCTCCAGGTCTGAAACTCAAGGACACCTCACTGTCTTAGGCCCCAAAAATGTAAACAGCAGAGAAATTGGGGGGGCAAGCTTGGGATAGATGACTTCATTACCTGAGGTTATACCTGGAGGTCTGACCCCGATATGCAAATAGAACAAAAATTATAAAGCATGAAAAACCCGTGACCCGTCGTCCAATTTGGGTGTAGCCCTAGGAGGGTTCTGACTGCCTGAATGTACTGAGAAGGCCTTTGAATAAATATCTGCTTTTATTCTCTTAATTTTGTCTGGCCTCTGTTTTAGGTAAGCCCAGGAAAAGGCATCAAGCCACTCCAGAAAGGTGAGCCCTGTCCTCTGACGCCTGCCATGGCCAGTGCCCGTCTGCAGCCCAGCAGCCTCCTTTGCCACCATTACTGGCCCAAGATGTGGAAAGCTCTGCCTGGTCAGCGAGGTCTCGTGCTGGGAAAGTGCTGGCAGAGGCTGTGGGCAAGCAGAGCATCCCTGGAGCTGCTTGGAAACACAGGGAGTGAAGATCCATCCAGATGCTCTTATCCCAGCATGGTGCATGAGTGCTGCAGCACTGCCAACAGCAACAGAAGTGCTCTGAAAAACCCACATGAGGGTTAAAATAGGGAACATCAGGAGATGCAGATGTGCTGGACCTCCAGAGCTGCTCCGTGCGATGCTCAAGCCTCCTCCAGAGCAGCCTGTCCCTGTGCCATGTGTGCCACCAGCCAGCCCTCTCTGGAGGAGGTCCCTGGGGGCTGTGCTGAAGCAGAGCTCTGTGCTGAACACCCTTTTCCAGGATGGAGCAGGATGGCCAGGCAGCTTCCCACAGTCCCCAGAAAGTAAATCCTGGGAGCAGAGTCCCCACTGTCAGCTGGCTGTATCCATTTGTGTGAGGTCCCACTGAGTGTGTTTTGCATAATTTGTTTCCCAGAATGAAGTGTTTTACAAGTGCAGCGTTTAATCACCTTGCAAGACATGGATGAAAAACCATCCCCGTGCCTGGGGCTGGGAAATAACCAGAAAGGAGTCTGGAGAAGGGACCATGTGCTTACCCCACCGTGTCAGCTGGGCTGGAGAGCCCAGAGGAGCTGGTGTGTGCTGGCGGAGGGCTTGGGGCTGGACAGGAGAGCTGCAGACACCAGACATGGAGATATCTTCAGGAGCCAAGCCCCAGCACCTTGCCCAGGAGCTGGATCTGCTCCCCAGCCCGCCGTGCCTGCCCTCCCAGAGCCTGACTGGAGGAGGAGGAGGAGATGTGGGTGCTGTGCATCCCAAGGCTCTGTGAGCCAGCTCCATCACAGCTTCTGAAACACGGCTCTTCCCTGGGGCCCTGGCGCTGCCCCACTTCTGTTCTTACCACAGACACCCCAAAACTTGGCAACTGAAGTATCTTCCCAGCTGAGCGTGGGCGTTTCTGGTGACCAGGTGAATCCAAGCAAGCCTGTGTTGGAGGCAAGGCTGACAACACCCAAGCCAGGAAACTGCTCCTGGGCTCTGCACAGAACCTGGCCCTTCCTCCAAGCAGAGGTACCTCTATTTTGATTAAGGATTGCTGGCCAGCTGCTTTCTTTTTGGCACCCGGGGATAAATGAGTGGCTTGCTGGACTGTGAAGGGCACAGTGAGCAGTGGGTGCTCCTTGCCCTGCTCTGGGGGGTGATGGTGGGTGTTGGGCTGGGGGGCTGCCACTCTCACTGTCATTTTTTTTTATTATTCAAAGCAGGTGAAGGATGAAAAATCAGAGTAATGGCCAAGGATCCAGCATCCACTTGACTTCTCTTGCCCATGGCAGAGCTATAAATCCAGTTAAGGCATTGCAGCGGGGCGAGACCACAAGGTTACCCAGCCCAGAGCCCACACGCTCCAGCAGCTGAGGATGGTGCTGGACCAGCAGCCTCAAGGTGTGCTCCCCCTCCCTCTCCCTGCCTCGCCTTTGATCTGCTGCCGGCGGGGGACAGGTTCCCGGCCGGGAGCCGGCTCAGCCCGGGCTGGCAGAGCAGCAGGAGCCTCCCCGAGACTAACGAGCTGTGCTGAGAAACCGAGCGGCTCCTCCTGCTGCAGGCCTGTCACCCGCTCCCTCTTATCCAAAGGATCTCTCCTGTGAGCGCTGCTTCTGCCTCTTCCATAGCAAACAAACTGCTGAGCTCTGATCCCGCTGCCTGCGGTGGCTCTGAGGGTGGGTGGTGAGCTCGGAGCAGGGCAAAGGGCTCCAGGGGGCTTCTGGCCATCTCTGTGGTGAGGGGTGTGGCTGTCAGCTTCATGGAGAGGGTCTGAGCTTTGCACCTTGGCTCTGGAGACCACCCTGCACCGAGCCACGTGCCCCTCATTTGGCTGTGAAAAGATAAAAAGCAGCTCGGAAGGATGGGTTTTGTTGGTGGTGCCTGTTCACTGAACGCTGCTGAATAGGAAAGGGAACAAGGCCTTGGGAGCATGACCTCCTGTCCCTCAGCACGTGTGGAGCAATGACATCCGGGGAGGAAACCTGCAGGGCTGGGCTGGAGCACCACAAACGGGGCTGAGGGGATGGGTGCCTGCCTCTGCCCGTTATTTATTGTGCCACGAAGTCCAAGGCAAGGCACAGCAGTAGGAGCTGTGCAGGGTTTCACACGTGTCGGCTGTGCGGGTGTGACAGAGCAGATGCTCCTCCGAGCCAAGGGGCCCCGTGAGCAGGGGCTGTGGTCGATGGGGCAGCCTTCAGCTGCCTGTGCCTTCTCTTGGCTGTGACACGGAGCTGCTTCCCCATGAGCTGGGGCAGCAGGGTCCCTTCAGGAGCAGTGTCCCACCTGCGAGGGCACCTTCTGTGAGGGTGATACCGTCCCAGAGGCAGGGCTGGATGCCCAGGGAGGCAGAGAGCACTGCGGGGCTTCTCCAAGGAGCCGAGGCTCCCGCTGGCTGATTTCCCAGGAAACAGGACATGTGCCATGGCCCTTTCTGTGTGTGGGTTCGTCTGACAGCTCCCGAGCCCCTCAGACGGTCCCGGCTGCGTGTGGCAGCAGAGCTGTCACCGGTGCTGGCAGGAGAGGTTCCTACATGGAGATGTTCCTGTGGAATGTGCAGCCAGGTGGGAGAGGGTGAGCGTCTCTGCAGGGGGACAGGCCAGCACACAAACCCCCAGGACGTGCAGGGATGAGCCTGACGTGTGTGGCCCGCTCATGGGTGAAAGCCTGAGCAGGCACTGACAGCCTGGACAGCAACCCTGGGTCAGCCAGGAGACATAAATCCTGGTATTTGGGATTAGCGCAGGTAATTTGTTTTAAAGACAGACAAATCCCTTTCCTGGAGGTGCCTCCTTGTCACGGGAGACGTTCCTTGTCTCCAGAAGAGTTACTCCAGTTGAACAGATCCTGCTCTTTCAAGGGAAATGGACTCTGGGGTTGCTAATCACTGGGCTGGAGGATTTTTTTCCCTAACACTTGTTGGTGATTGCTTCCTCCTCCTCCCTTTTGTGTTTCTGCAACACCCCAGGCTTGGGAAGAACCATCTGCTGATTTGATTAATGGCCCTCTTCTGAAAAAGTAACAGAGACAAATGTCCTCCTGAACATGGCAGAGAGAAATGGAGAAACAGGCTGCTAATTTTCAGCCATTATTTTGGAACCCAAACTCCTTTCCAGTATCAATTTACCTATTATTTCAAAAACTAATTAATCTTCACTCAGGCAGCTCCAAGAGACCTCAGTTTAGATAATTAACAGCCCATAGATTAAGAAAATTCCTGCTTTTGGATCCCACTGCAGTGCTTGCCTTCCACAACACTCCTGCTGTCGTCCTGCTTACCAACTCCTTTCATCAATCCATCTCTTTCTTTGACAATCAAGAGTAAATAATTAGCTATGATGGATTTTGCTTGCTTTCTTGCAGCTCCATTCCTTTTTTTTTTTTTTTTTTTTTTTTTTTTTTTTTTTTTTGGTCCTTAAATGTTCTTCAACCAGGCAATTTTTGAGGTGGTTTTGCAACTAATTACAGCCAAGCAGAGCAAACTGCTGCTGCTGCCTGGAAGAGCTGGAGAAAGCTGGATTTGGCTTATGGAAAAGCTGGGAGATAAAGTATGAGAAAGGAGATCCTAGAAAGTTAGGGATGGGATTTTTTTCCCTTTTTCAGTCTTGCATGATGTAACCTGAACTTAAAACATGTATTGCTGTGCTGGGCTGACCTCCCACCCTGGCCTCTTGCTTGCTGTCACAGCTCTGATCCTCTTGGACACCCAGTCCCTGTGAGATTTATCTCACCTCTCCAGGGTCAGAGCGATCTATTTCCCAGGCATTCATTCCCCTGCAGTGTGCCATAGGCACAGGGCTTTGGCTGTGGGAAGTGCAGAGAGGTGCTGGTGCTTCTCCCTCAGCTTCCTTCCCGCGCCGGCCGGGGTTTAACAAGGCCCTGCCTCTGTGATTTCTGACGATTTCATTTCCCTGTGCTGTGAATTAGGAGACAGCCTACACAACAAGGCCGAGCAGGAACAGGCTTGGCAGCTAATTACTGTCCCCACGTCCCCCCAGTGCCACCGCTGCTGGCCGGGCCCCTAATTGCTCCCTGTCCTGATTGCATTTCTCTGGTGCTGCTGGTTCATCCGCAGCCCTTGTCTGGCTCTCAGCGGCGGCTGCTGCTCTCTCTGCCCCCCTCACACCTCCATGGAGTTTATTAATGAAAACCTTATCTGTCTGCGCAGATAATGCCAGGAATAATTAGTACTCAGTGAGGTCTGTCGGGCTCCTCAGCTCTCCCACCCCCCTGCCCTCATCTCCTTCCTATTTGCAGTTTCCCAGGTGCTTGGTTAGTGCTGGGGATGGTTTTGGTTTGGTTTTTTGGCGGGGGGGGGAGGGGTGATGTTTAGAGCTTCCTCACCATGTGCTGTTTTCAGTCTTCCTGCCTGTATCCACAATCCCTGCTTACAATTTGTGACAGTGGGATTGTTGTCTGTGTTCTCCACCCAGTGCACCCAGGTCCTGAAGCAAAAGCAGTCCCTTGGTGGGTTGGAATTAGATGATCCTTAAGGTCCTTTCCAACCCATTCTACAATTCTGTGAAAATATCTGAGTTTTCCTTGCTCAGGACACACCTGGAGCATGTGGGGAGCTGCAGCCAGGTACGCTGGATGTGTTCAGTCTGAAGAGACCTGGCTGGGTTACAGATCCTACCCTGGGCAGCAAGGGGCAGCCCCACCTCTGCATCACGGACCTGTCCCAGCTCTGCTCGAGCTCCCTTTTTTTATTATTATTGTGTTTATATTCGTTGTTTCTTGGCTCAAATCCTTCAGCCTGATAAAGGATGACAGCACTTCTCGAGTGCCTGGGATGACATAAATAATTCCGGTGCTGAGAGCGAGATTTACAGTGATATAAATGTCAGGAGAGAGCCCAGTTTGTATTAATGGCCTTATTAGTTATGTTGCTGTAAAATACTGATACTCCAGTTGTTAAGCAGCCGTGGCTTTGCTCTGCAGCATTAATTCAATAAATTAGGCCTTTTTAATATAAATCTTAAGAGTCTGCTGAGCCCCATTAGAAAATCCTTCATGATGTGTTGGAGATCTTCAAATGGCTTTGGCTGAGGTAGACCTGGGGATAAAAAAGCTGCTCGGTGTGGGGTGAAGGCACTGAATTCTGTGCCTGGGCTGCAGCTCAGCCTCTCCTGTGGGATGGGGATGTGGCACGGGGTGTCCCACAAGCACCCCGGCCTCAGGGGCAGCCTGGCCCCTGCAGCTCTGGGGGCTTTCAGCATCAGCTGCATCCCAGGGGTCAGGGCTGGACGTCTCCTGTGAGCCAGAGGTTGACTTGGCTTCAGCCCCAAGCTCTGGCTCACCCAGGCATTGAGAGCAGGTCCCTGGAGGAGAGGGGAAGGCAGAGAAGGCTGGGGCTGGGAGGGTGGCACTGGAGGGAGGAGACGCGCCCAGCGCTGCTCTCATCCCCCTTAGTGCCCTCCCCCGCCGTGTCCCTGTCACCGCCTCTGCTCCGCTGGCTGCTGTCACCTCCTCCCGCGTTAATCCGGAGGTGAGCTGACAGCCGGGACACCTCTCCTCGCCTGACCCCCCGCCCCAGGCGTCCCTCCTCCCGACCCCGTGAGAGGTGCCAGCGCTGTCCCCGTCCTGTCTGTCCCTTCTCTGGAGCCGCTGCTCCTGCCAAGGCTCTTTTGCAACTCTGCAAACTTTCCACCAGCGAGGCGCGCGGGGAGTTGGGGTGGGGGTGGGGGGAAGCGCCACGATAATTGAAAATAAATGATGCATTATATGAAATAAATGTTCTGGTGCAGCCAGCTTGCTGCAGAGAGTTATTTATTTATTTATTTATTTATTATTTCTTTATTTTTCTTCCTAGAGTTCAGAAGTGCCTGGGAAAAGGAGTCTTGGTGGGAAAGCAATGGCACTCCCAGGCTGGTGGGGGTTTGGGCTTCCAGTCGTGGTTTGGGCTGTACCCTGCAGTGATGGCCTCTGGAGTGGAATGTGAGCATCAGGTGGCAGTCCAGAGCAGGAAAGGCATCGTTCAGGGCCATGGCAGAGGTCCCTGGGTCAGTGCCCAGATCAGGAGGAGGGAATAGCTGTCCCTTCTCCTCTGGCCACTGCTTGCACGTCAGGATGTGCCAGGTCTGACACTGTCCCTGTGTTTAATGTCCATCCTCAGGCCATGCCCGTGCCTCTCCTGAGCCTCCTGCCCCAGGCCCTGCCTGAACCTGCAGCTCTGACCCAGCATCACCTGTCCTCCAACCCACTGGGGGGAATTTGGGTGGCCCACGGTGACCGGAGCTCTGCTGCTGCCCTGCCTGAGGTTAACACGGGTGAAGCAAACAGACCCTTGGCCCCAGGTGAGTTTGCTTTGAAATGTTCCTCTGGTGAGGATTGACTCTTGACACAACTGTTTGTTATGGGGAGAGGCTGGATTTTCCTGGGAGATGTTGGATTTAACCACGAACATGAAACTTTCTCCTGCCTTGGATCCCACACACCACTGACTGACCACGTTGTGGTTCTTATGCCTTGATAAGACTTATCCTGGATTATTATTTAGCTGCTAATTAATCTTGAGAGTGATGTAAAGGCTTTGAACTGCTGTTTGAAGATTTGAGTGGATGGTTTTTGCTGTTGTCCAGGAAGGAGGGATTTGGAGGTGAGATCCCAGCTCTGAATGACATTAAGTTGCTCTGCCCTGACAGGTCGGAATGGCTCCTGACTCCCTCTCCTGCCAGCACCTGCAGGGGCCCTGCAAGGCAAATCCTCTTGGGAATCAGGAGCACAATGGTGCCTGGGGAGGGATGGCAGCCCGGGTGACACTGCCTGGGGATGGGACACTCCCTGTCCGAAGGGTCAGACACCAACAGGAGCCGCTGGGTGGGTCTGTGCGGTTTGGAGTTACCAGCCCAGCCCTTTTCTTCTCCCACAGGCACTGTCCCTAATATCTCCTGGTGCTGAAGGACAGCTCAGACGTCTCATTAATCACTGCTGATGACGGAGCTGTGACGCCGAGGTCCCGGTGACTGCTGCTTCCTCAGCCACGGACGTTTTGCAGAGGCTGCTCCCTGAAAACTCCAGCGAAAAACTGGGAAAACACTGTGTCCCCCTCGGGGCTGCAGCTTGTGGACGATGCTGCTTCTCTGTGCCAGCCTCTCGCTCCTGCCCATGGGGCACACAGTGAGTTGTGCCCTTGCAAACCTGCATCTTTTTAAAATACATTTTTCCTTTCTCCATGTTCCTCAGGATCGAGGGCAGCTCCATGGGGGGGTTGATCTGCTGCTGCATTGATTTGGCAAAGGCTGCGGGTGAAAACCTTACAGCCTCCAGACGAGGCCATGGAGCTTTTAGGATGGAGTTTTCCCAAACTCTGTCCATCATCACAAAGCAAACAAACACCCGCAGCCCAGCTTAGAGCTGGAGGCAGCCGGCTCAGGGCTGAGCATCGATCGCTGCCGGCTGGGTGAGACCCAGCCAGGACCCCACCGGTGTCAGGAGGCAGCTCCAGCCTTCCCGGCTTCCAATCACTGGGCGGGGAGGGAAACTCAGCCTGCTCAGGAAGCGATCATTTGACATCTGCTGTCAGCCTTCTGACACCCATCCCCGCCAGTGAGGACCCCGGCAGAAAGCCTGGTGGATCTCGGCTTGTTTTGGTCTTGATCTGACCTGGTTTTGTGATAATGTCATCATCCATCACTGCCTGGGGGCGTAGGGAGGGGAGGTTAAACTCCTCCCTCACACTCCACGGCTCCCCTGCCACTGCTTTATCTCTGCAGAAGCTGCATTCGAGTGCAATTCACTTTGTTATTAATTTCTTTTACACAGCGGCTTTTCAAGTGCCTGGGAGTGGGGCCGGTGTCAGGGAGAGGCTGCACAGCCCCGCAGCTGCAGTGCTGGAGTGCAGTTTGAACAGCCAGCTCCTGGAAGGGCAGCAGGCAGAGAGCCGAGAGCCTGCTGGGGCAGCCCCCTCACGCCTGCATGGTGGAACAGGCCCCGTGGAGATGGGTCTGGACAGCAGGACTTCTTCCTCAGCAGCTGCCAGGGTTGGATCAGGGCTGGGACCCTGGGGGCAGTCCAGCTCAGCGACAGGGGCAGATCAGGGCTGGGTGGCCGTGGCCCACGGGTGTCCCTTCAGCAGGTGACGTGTCCTGGTGAGCCCAGCGCTGGAGGAGCACCTGCAGTGCTGCACTGGCCCTTTCTCAGCTGTGTGCATTCCCCCACGGGGAATCCACCCACACAGGGCTGCAATCCCAGCTGGAGAAGAGCTGGTGGAGGAGCTGACAGCCTGGGGGACCCTGGGAGGGGATGCTGAGGTGCCCCAGTGTCCTCCCCCAGCCCATCCTGCCATGGCTTGTGCTGGCTCTGGGGACGGGATGTGCTGGGACCCTTGGTGTGGGTTTTATGTGCGTTTAATCTGGTGGTGAAACTATATTGCAAAATGTAATAAATGAGAGGTTGAATCAAACCCAGCCAGCCAGCACTGATGGAATTGTGGTGGTGGAAGAAAATATTGCATTTTTGTTTGTTTATCTCCCCCTGTGCTCCTGGGGCGATGGCCCGACTCTCGTGGGGGGCTCCTCAGGCTTGGTGGCACCGGAGGGCACAGGCTGGATGTGGGGTCACTGCAGTGGGGTCACTGCCAGCCCAGCTGCTCCCAGCCCCAGGCCTTGGGTGGGCATCCCAGCAGTGGGATCTTCCTCCTGCCACTGCTCTCCTCAGCCCCTTTCTCTTCAGGAGGAGGGTCGCACGTGTTACCCCCATTCCAGGAGCTGGTGCTGGGCTCAGCCCTCCATCCCACATTTCCTGTCACCCATGATGGCACCAGGATCTGGTCTTTGGGTGTCTCCAGGTCTTGTCTGCCCTAATCTCAGGCATCACGTGGGAAGGTTGAGCATCTCCCCAGGCTGGGAGCAGCCCTGGCAAGGGTGGGAGTGAGGATAAAACCACCGGGCTTCACTGGCTCTGGATTAGGGGCAAAGCATCCCGATATCCAGCCAGTGGATGTGGCTGGGAGTGAGGACAGACTCCACATTTCCCCTGTGCATCAGAGCCCTGGCAACCCAGCGGATCCCGGAGCTGCGGGGCCAGCTGCTCCCGGAGCTGCCGCCTTTCTCCAGATGGCTTTTCTCAATGAAGCCTCTCCCAGAAATAACCGCGCACTCGGAGCAGCCGGCGCTGCAAATAGCTCCTCTCCTGAGCAGAGGAGGAGGCAGCGCGGTCGGAGCGGCGTCCTCTGTGTCCCTTCCACCCTCCTGAGTGCCTCGGCACCGACTCCGCTCGCCCTGGGGCACCTCTGCCTCCAGGGAAAGGGGGATGTGCCGCGATCCCTTTGCTGCAGGAGCTGGAGGCTGCTCGTTCAGCCCCGGGCATCCACAGCCCCACCGAGAAGGATGGCTGGAGGCTTCCAGGGCAGGGCAGGTGGCCCGGGGGACACCGCCCATGGCCCCTCTGCCACGGTGGCCAGGAATCGCCACCCCCAGCTGCTGGGCTGCCTCATGGCGCTTTTTATATGCTCATTGTGCCATCGTAAAATGGGGGGATACAATCTTCTCTGTGGGTTTTACCGATTTATTAATAGCCTGTAATGTCAGTAATAGCTCATCCATAAATCTGATCTTAAGAATTTATGGGGCAAATATTCCGGCGCCGTATTAAAGACACAATTCATAAACGCCTGTAAGTACCAGCAGGAGAGAGTTATCCTGGGGGAGGGAAAGGTGCCTCCACACAGAGCCTCCACAATCTTTGGGAAGCAAATTACGTGAGGGGCTGTCCCCTCCAGCCGGGAGGTGCCTGTGGCCCCTGGCTCTGCACTGTGCAGGCACCGAGCCCAGGGTCCCATCCCTGCAGCCCCCAGCCCCTCTCCGGGCACCCCATAATCTGCCACCACCTCGTGCCCAGCCCAGGGTGATGGTATTTACCACTGAAGTGCGCCGAGTGTAATTGCTAATCAGATACAGGCAATCAATCCACGCTCCCCTCGCTGGGGAGGGGCTGCTTCCCTGCTGAAGGTGACTCCTGCGGGAATTCAGATTTAAAAATAAAAGCGATAGTCATCAGCAGTTCATTAAATTGGCATCAGGCTCATTTGCACTCAGTGAGGGGATGAGGCAGAGGTGTCTCTGCTGCCTCCCCTGCCCTCGCTCTGGGGTGTCCGCAGGAGATGCTTCCAGTGGGATGAGGCTCCTGGGAGCCCTCCTTGATTTATTCCTGCTGTCCCGGTGTTGCTGCAGTCGTGAGTCAAGAGTGCGGTGCATTTAAATGCAAACCATCACTATCCGTCATTAAAAGCTCTGTCACCGCCCAGGCTGCACGGCCAGAGCTGTTGTGCCATCCCGTTCCCGGTGACACGCGGCTTCCCTGGCCCTTCCTGGTGGCCTCAGAGCTGGCAGGGGACGCGCAGGAGAAGCGGGTCCGGAGGGCCCAGGAGGGATGCAGGGACAGGCACCACCCGTGCCAGGGATGCTCGAGGGTGGGTGAGACCCCGGAGCCGGTGAGTGCTGCAGGGCCTTTGTGGGCTCACAACCCGCTGTTCCAAGGATGGACCGTCCCAGCAGGGCCCAGGTGCTGTTTCCAGCAGGATTTCCCATCCCTGAGACCGGGCACAGGCCTCTCCCCACTGCCTCATGTCCTCCAGCACCTGCCAGGGACAAAACCGGCTGCAAAATCATCCCACAGCATCGCTCCCCGCTCCACACCTGCTCCTGGGGGGTTCATGTTTCCTCTCCATGAGCCCACCAGGATGCAGCCCCTGTGCTCCTCGTGAAATCCCAGCAAGAGCAGAGCTGCTGCTTCCTGTAACTCCCGGCCTTGGGATTTGGAGATACCATTTCCTTCCTGGAGGAGGGAAGTGAGTGAGGCACAGCAGCTTTGGTAGTGGTGTTGATTCACGGCTCGTAATTTAATTAAGAGAAAAACGAGATCAAAAGGGGACGGTATTAAAATATAAATCAGGTGAAGAGAGCGGAGTTCCTTCCCTTAATTACAGCGTGGATTCGTAACAGACAGAGACAGGGAATCAATCACAAAGGAAAGAAAAGGTGTCAAGTGGAGGGACACCTTCCCTGGGTTAATTGCTGCTAACGGGGAGGGGATGACTGGGCTGGGTGTTGGCGAGTTGGGAACGCTCCGACGTTGGCGGTGATGCTGCCGGTGCCGGGTGGGCGCAGTCCAGGATCCGCGGGGTGCTGGGCAGTGATGGGCGCTGGATGGGCTGAGAGCTGTGGGGGCAAACAGCTCGCGGCCGGGTCCGGGCATGGCCTGGGGCAGCGCTGGCCAGGGCGGTCCTGGTTTGGGGGCCACGGGCTGTGCCATCGGCAGCGCCGTCGGGGACCGCGGCCGGGCTGGCAGCAGCCCGATTTGTGCAATAATTAATTCTCCTTTGATCATCTGCTGTGTAAATCATCAGTGGCCAGGAGTTAATCACGCATATGAAATGAATCCTTCTCCTGCCTTAATGAGCGCTGGATCGTGACCGGCATCTGTTTACTCCTGACACTTTCATCTCGTTAACAGTCTGAACAATCAGTTGTTTCCAAGAATCTCCTTTTTATTCTATTAAATATATATATATGTGTGTCTGAGAGCAAGCAGCCTCTTACTTTGTACTCCTGTTCCCAGCGTCCCCCTAATCTTTGTTTTTTCAGTCTCAGGCAGGGATTTGTTTCTGGGAGCGACGCGAGGGCTCTGCAGGCACCCAGCTCCTCTCCGTGCAACGAGGATCATGCTGGTGGAAGGACTCCTTCCTCCCCAGCTGCTTTGAGGCTGGGCTTTGCACAGTTAACAGCAAACAAGGAGCCTCTTTGGGTGTTTCCACCTCCATCTACCTGGAACAAACCGCAATTAATCCACCGGTTGCGCCGCCAACGCAGTGTTGTAATTGGATTAATTAGAGCGGAGCTGGCGGCCGCGCTGGGGAGGTTTGGCCCTGGCTGCAGCCTCCTCCCGTGGTGGGATCCATGGGGTTTATGGGATCCGTGGGATTTATGGAATCCGTGCCTGCTGGGCGCCGGACCAGCAGCACCAGGGGATGCCGAGGCACCGCTCAGCCGGCTGCGGGCTCAGGGAAACGACCTGCCCGCTAATTGGAGTTGATGAGGCGTGGCCTGGTTAACCGGGCTTGTAAGAGGCAGCAGGAGCAGAGGGGGCTGTGGGTGGGTTCTGCTGTCAGCAGAAGGGACCCAGAGGAGGAGTCACCTTCCTGTCGGAGGGGCAGCGGGTGGTGTTGCCTCTGCCCCAGGTTCTGGGCAGGAGCACGAAGGGAGGTGAAAGCGCAGTGTGAGTGCTGCAGCAAGGCTGAGCAGGACAATCCCGGCCGCGCCGGACCCCACCAGGCTGCCCTGCTGCTCCTGCGCGGAGCCTGCTGCCCCATCTGCCCGGAGGAACGGTGGGGGACAGATTGCAGGGACACGGTGCCCCTGGGCACAGGGAGCGTCCCTCAAGGCTGTGGGAGGATGTCAGCTCTGCTCTCCCGGAGCTGAACGGGGTCTAACCTGGCTCAGCTGGAAACCCGTGGCAACAGGGGATTTACTGCAATTGCCTAAATCAACTGGAAAAGCCCCTGGGAAAGCAGCAGTTCCCTGTGCCGGGGGCTGCAGGAGCTCTGAGCTGGCTGCTGGTGCTTTTGAAACCCTCGGAGCAACCCCCGCTGGGGCAAGGCCATCGTCAGCTAACCAGAGCAGTAAAAACCAAGCCCAAACTGCTGAGAACAGGCTCTGCACTCCGAACCATGCGGGACCCAAGGCTGTGGGAGCCGATCCCTGCTGAAGGGAGCCAGGACCCAGCAGTGCAGCCACCAACCCAGCTCAGGATGCTGAGGAGGTGATATTGGCCTTGAGGTATTCTGTTCCTCCTTTCCCCAAACGGAAGAACAAAATCCCACCAGCTCTTTCATTCTCCAGAAAAATTAGGTTGGTTTTTTTTTTTCGTGAGATGAATCAGCTTCCCCAAGAGGCAGCTGGGGTGATGTGTGGGATGCAGCCTCAGCATCAGCCAGGTTATTGGGGGCTGAGGAGATGTCCCAGGAGGGACATCAGGGCTGCTGCAAGGGGGACTCTGGGGGTCTCTGGCCAGGCAGGAAGGATTTGCCACAGCCCTGGGCTCACCCAGGCTCCCAACAACAGCCGGCAGGGAAGAGCCAGGCACACCCAGACACCCCCAACAGCTCTGAAGCCCATGGGAGGTGTGGAGCACTTGCCCCACCCTGGCTGGAAGATCCCGTTGTCCCCAGGGATCTGCTGAGACCTTTGGGCCAGCTCCAGGAGCTGTCAGTGCTTGACCCAGCCTGCAAACCAGCCTGAACGGTGACAGCAAGGTCAGCAAGATTTGGGGCCCCTGGACACGTCCCTTGTCACATCAGTTCTCGCGGCGTTCTTGGCTGTAATTTAGCCTGGTTTAATTGTGCTTAAATTAGCCACAAATGGAACAGCACTGCAGCTGCGCTCAAAAATATATAAAATTACAGCACACTAAAACATTTTCACGTTTCATTAGTGTGTCTTAATGGGAAGTGTCTGCTCCCCAAACTCTCTGTTTGCTCTCCGGAGCAGTAAAAGCTTACACATGAGCAGTTGTGCTGGCCATTAACACTGCAAAACGCTCTGTGTGTTTTACAGGGGCAGCGCCGCTCCCCCCGGGGCTGAGAAGCCTAAAATTGAGGGGTCTGGGTGCTCTCCCGAGGCAGCTCCGCACGGCTGGGACTGAGCTGAGCAAGGAGCATCCTGAACCCCAGGTGGGAGCATCCCACACCGCAGGAGAAGCACGAGAGCCCCTTTCCCGGGATGTCCCCCTGGCTTTACCAAAGCCCCAGCTTCCTCACAAGCAGGGTAATGCCTCCAATCCGAACCAGGGAGCTTTTCCAGAGGAAGCAGCATTTTAGCAGCAGCCTATTTAACGCTTAGGCTGACGCCCTCGAGTGCTTTATTTTAGAGCATTTTTGTTCTTCTCCATTATCAGTAATAGTCTATAAAAGCCAAAACGCAGCGCTTTGCTCCCTCCTGCTCCATCCCCCTGTGGTGTGGGCAGCTCTGCACGGCAGGGGCTGAGGAGACTCCTCCGTCCACAGCTCCCACTGTCCCAGCACCATAATCCAGAGGGGGAAAAATCCAGGGAAAAAAACTCAGCAAGAGGTGACTGCATGGGGTCAAACCACTTGTCCCATCAGCGTTTCCCCGGCAGATTTGGTTAAATACCTTTGGTCTTGGACAGCATCTTTCCGGGGGGCTCAGGCTGTGAAATGAGTTTTAAGATCTGAATCCAAAGTGAAAGGGTGGGGGTTGCCCCTTGTCCCTCTCCCACCTTATCCAAATCTCAGCTTCCCCAGGGAGATGGACTTTTGTACAAGGGGTGGCTGAGGAAGGGTGAGGGGTGAGCTCGAGCAGTTTGGGGGATCCAACCTTCTCCTGCCCCTGACTTGGCTCACGGGCTCAGCGCAGGGAGGTTCTGCCAGGCACAGGGAGCTGCAGGAGCAAGGGGAGCAGGAGCTGGGCTGTCCCTGGGAACGGGGAGAGCCAGGAATGGGAACATCTCAGCGCTGGCTTGGAAGAGGACACACATCCTGAGCCTGACCGCTTCCACCTCTCCCAAGCTGGAGGCAAAAGCCCGATGCCTCCCCGCTCTGCAGCCCAAACTCGTGGTGAGCATCCTCAGCTTGTGCTGAGCATCCCCAAACTGCCTCCTGCAGCCAGCCCCGAGCCGGAGGCTGGGATGCGGCCGATCCGCCTCGTTGGGCAGCAATGACTCCCACAGGCACCGCGGCTGTTCGGGTGATTGGAGGCTGCTGATGGCCAGCGGGAAGGGCAGTGGGAGGAGAGCAGCCCCGCTCTCTCCACCTCCGGGGCGCATCCTCGGGGCGCTGGGACCTCCTGCCTGCGCTCGGGGGCTGCCGGTGCCCCCCGCAGCCCAGCGAGGGGCTTCGCTGCCGGGCT
Source organism: Orthonyx spaldingii (assembly GCA_013397795.1). Taxonomy (NCBI): domain Eukaryota; kingdom Metazoa; phylum Chordata; class Aves; order Passeriformes; family Orthonychidae; genus Orthonyx; species Orthonyx spaldingii. Next base: position 852,171 of record VZTJ01005121.1, on the reverse strand, counting down.
GGAAAGCCGGGCCCTGTCTCTTCTGCCCGGACACAAGCGGCTGCGAGCTCTGCCCCCTCCGTCTCCCTCTGCCAGCTCCGTCTGACCCTTCTGAGTGGCGGTGGCACTCGCGGAGCAGCGGCGGCTGCGCAGCTTTGCCGCATGGTCCCCGGGGGCCGGCTCGCCGCCACGGCCACTGCCGCTCAGAGGGGGAAAATCATATTTTCAGCTCCATCCCTCCACCCCCCTCTCCAGTCTGGAGCTTTTTTAGAGCCAAAGGGAACAAAAGGACGTGGTCTGGCGTCCCTGCCTCCCTCTGCTCCTGTTCTTTCATTCCGTTCTTCCCGGCGGCTGCGAATGGCTTTGCCTGGGAACGCTCACAGGATCTGTCCCTGCGCCTTTTTTTACTTCTACAGCCTAAATATCGGGGCCGGGCGGCTTTGGTAGGCAAGCAGGAGGGAAAAAGGCTTTTGTTGGAGCAGACGCGTGGGCAGGTGAGCTGCAGAGCCCCCTCCTGCCGACAGAGAAGCCGGCGGCTTCCCCCGAGGCCAGCGCAGAAAGCCGGAGTGCGACACTCCTGGTCCTGGGGAGGGGGACACAGGGGCCTGGCAGGTCCCTGATGTCCATCTGGAGATGGTGGAGAGGCATCCAGTGTCCGTCTGGAGATGATGGAGAGGTCCAGGGGCTGGCTGGGGGTGTCCCACCTCCTGGAGGTGACACCCTGCGCCGGTCCCACTCCCATCGTGGTTTTTCACACTCAAACCCCACAGGTTCCCCTCTTCCCTGCATAGGGACAGTGGAGCCAGCACTGATGGCTCCTCACCCTTTACGGACCCATACAAGGGGGGCACAGGCACAGCCCCCAGTGTCAGCCCCAGCAGCCCCTCACACCTTGCTGGGCACCCTGGAGCTGCCCAGCTGGGCACTGATGGACGGTCCTTGTCCACACTGGATGCACCCCGGTGCCCACAGCACTGTCCAGGGAAGGCTGCAGCTCCACTTCCCAGCCTCTCTCTTTTTCATTGCCTGGAGAAACTCGGGCAGGGTGATGGAGGGAGGGGCGGGGTGGTCACTGCCACCATCCTGCGCCCAAGGAGCCAGCACAGCCTCGCAGCTGCCCCGGGGCTGTGGGTGCTCCTGGGCTTCCTGTGGGTAGAGATGGCTTTTCTGGGGTGGAGAAAGGAAGGACAAAAAAAAACCCCTTTGGCAAGTGCCTTGACCTTGGATGCACCTGGATATGGGGACAGGCAGAGTGGGAAACTTTTTGGTGCTGGGCTCTGCCCACGGCTGTGCTGGCTGAGGGGTCAGCCAGGAGCCTTGCAGGGAAAAGGGCCATAAAATGGGTATTTGCCCCTAGAAAGGTGGTGAATTCTCTCTTGCAAGGGTTTGATTCTGCAAAATGCATATACCAGGCTAAAGATGCTCCAGCAGCAGCCTCCCACCACCCTCTGAGGGTTTTTCCCAGCTTGGCACACAGCACACACTGTCCCAAGGCTGTCGCTGCTTCCCTACCCTGCAGGCCACTCCCCACTCACTCCATGACCCTTTCCTGGGAAAAGCAGCTTGGATCCAGCCCCACTGAGCATCCTCTGGCCCCTCCACCTGGACAGGCCTATGGCCAAACAAGCTCAGTGTCCATCCACATCTGCCACAGCTTCTAAAGCAGAGCATCCCTTCTCCTCCTCCTCCTCTTCCTCTTCCTCCTCCTCCTCCTGCCTGGCCAAAGCAGGCAGTGAATTGCAGGAGGCAATGGGGGACCCCCCCCTCCTGCCAGGCAGGGCTGGCCGAGTCAAGGGAATAATTGGTAGGTGCTTCTGCAGTGCCACGAGCAGAGGGCACTCACAGCTTTTGTTTATTGACTCTTGATGATAATGAATACTTGCTGAGATAATTATTGATTTTTCTGCCCTTGCAGGAAACCTGTTTGGCAAGGGAATGGGTGGAGTGATACCATGCCAATGGCACGTGGAGGTGGGAATGGGGTGGATTGAGCAAAACCAGGCTCTGGCTCTTCCCACTGGGTACAAGCCAAACATGAAAAAAACCCAAACCCCTCAACATTTATAGGAAAATATTTGTGCAGCTCCAGGACAAGCCCAGATTTCTTCTCTCTACTAGGGGGAACAGATTAAAACTTAATCCTAGCTAAACACATTTTCTCCTTTCCCTCCCTTTGGGTACCCCCTGCACACACACAGCTTCTTCCTGCTGATCCCTGCTTCCCTTGGCCCTGGGCTTGTTCTCCTCCACAGCAGCCCAATGCCCACAGTGGGTGTTCACCAGAGCAGGGACCCCTCTCTTCCCTCTATACCCTCAAAAGCAAAGCCTGTGTGTGGGAGGGGATGAGGTAATGGGGCTCTTTAAACGTGGAAGAGGGAAAAGCAGGGGAAGGCATGGCTGGAGTTTCTCTGTGCCTGAGCCAGGTAGGTCCCTCTCACATTTCCCATGGGAGTTTGGATGCTGAGGGGGGTCAAGAGGGTGCTGGGTATTTAACTGTGGGGTGCAGGGGGTTGTAGGGTGGCAGAGCCAGGTCTGGAGAGTGGGACTGGGGGCCGGCAGCCTCGGGGAGAGCCTGGAGTGCAGCCCCCCATGCACGAGGGGGAAGCGCTTTGTGCCACTCAAAAAACCCCAAATAATGAAAGTGGAGCTCTTTAAGGAAGAGAGCTTTTATATTTTGTATTATTTATATTTTATTTTATACTATCCTATTTTCTTTTATTAATATGTTCTGCTTTGGAGGAAAAAGTGCAATTGTCCTTTAAGTCCCAGTTTCCCTGCTCCCATCCCAGGACTCGCTCGCTCTGCTACTGTTCATTGCAAACATTTGAACCTGGCAGAGCCCCACGTCACTGCTGGAGCTGTAAATAACCCGGGGTGGCATTTATGGCACTCCCATGGGTGAGTACCTGGGAGCTGTGTGCTGCTGGCAAACAGAGGTCCCACGGGGTGGGCAGCACCTGTGGGGGCTCCAGGGATGCTGTGGTCCTGCCCACCCCCATGGGACCAGTCCCACAGCCCCCACAGGGCCACCAGCCCCAGTTCAATGCCGTGGGTTAATAGACACACCAGAAATGCACAGCACCCTTTCTGCTCATGATGTAGTGCTTTTTCTGGGTATCTTGTAATGCTTTCTCAGGCTGTTTATTTATGAGACAATTTATTACTGCGCAGTTATTCCGTAGCAGGGAAGTCTATTCCTGGGAGCCTCCGTTAAGCGAGCCAATTGCTTAATTGGCTCACTGATGTCTCCACAAGGTACGCCAGGAGAGAGGGCTCTTGTAATGATCGCAGCCTCCCTCCTGCCCACACGCCACCCGTGCTGCTAATTTAATAGTGCAAACATTTATTATTCCTTTTGTTTGGGATTTCATGTTAGGGCGATTGGAGCCATTCTGGGGTGGCTGGTGGAAGGGGGTGAAATGCCCTGGAGTGCCACAGGGACCCTGGTTGCGGCTGGGGGCGGTTGGACTCATCCTGCAAAGCCCAGGGGACGGCGATGCCTTGCAGGGCGTGTGGTTAATGAGGCTCGAGCCGAGGGCTGGAGCCGACAGTGCCGCTGGGGCTCCTGCCTGACCCTCACCCCACGTTTGTGTCACTCACCAACAGATCAGAGCAAGATTGGGGTGTGTATGTTCTTACACCTGATCTCTGCTTACTGAGCTTGATGTGCTCTGAAGGGGAAGCAGGTTCCCGACGAACAGCCTGTGTTCTATGGAAATGACTGGAAGAGCCAGAGGAAAACCAAGCTCGGATTTGCTTGGGTGGGGAGTCCCTGTCCCTGCCCAGCTGCAGGAGAAGAGCGCTGGGCCAGTGGTGACTGTCCTGGGGCTGCTGTGTCTGCCGTGGGTGCTGTGTGTGCCCTCCCCAGCCGCGCTTTCACAGCGCGGCAGCTCCAGACCTCTCAAGCCCTTTCTCCTGCTCCTTCTGCCCTTTCCTGACTGTGCCTGTCCCTGGAGGATCCCCGCTCTGACATCTGCTGCCCACGGCGTGTGCGGCGTGCCCTGGGCTGGGGCAGAGCCGCAGCTCCCGGCCGGCCTTTCCCAGGCATGGCCCCTGGGCGGGTTCCCGGGGGGAGCAGCCTCCCCGCCAGCGTCTCTGGGCTGTGCGCGAACGCTGCCCTTCCCTGTCGGGTTTTCAGGCATTGTCTGGCAGAGCTGACAGCGTTTCTGTGAGCCGTGCTGGATCCGTGCCCGCTCTCGCTGCTTCCCCAGCATCCCTGTCCAGCCGCCCGCGGCCCCGCGGCACAAAGCCCGGCCGGCGTGTGCCACCGCTGCTGCGGCTCCCGGCGCGGGGACACGGCTCCCGACCCCGGGCACCGGTGCCACAGAGGGGCAGGAAGCAAAACGGGGCAGGGAAGGAGGAGTTCGCAAACAACGCCGCCAGAACGAGCCTTCCGCTAGTGTTGCGTTTGTCGCAAGGAAGCGATTAAGTTTCCCCATGATTTTCCTTCTTCTCCGGCTCCCACCGCCTATTGTTCCTGGCTCCATTATCCCCCCGCCGCTTACATAAACGTATCATGCGGGTTTCTGAGGCACAATAGAGAGAGTCTCATTCATCCAAGGTCACCAGCTTTTACTTGCGCTTCAAAGCGTCTGGTAGAAGAAGCATTTTCTCCTAAAGACGTTTTTGTTGTACTCAGCGCAGAGGTTGAGGGAAATCTCAGCACTGCGTTTGCACCGCCCCAGCTCTTCTTCCCTCCCCATGCGTCCGGTCCTGGCGGGTCAAATCCTGCCCTGGAAGGTGAGGAATTGTTTTCTGTGCTGGTTGGGACCCCGCTGTGGGATTCCCAGCCTGCCACTGCACTGGAGCCAAGTAACTGCATGCTCCAGCCCTGCCCCTTCCCAGTTAAATGGGAAGGGGAGAGGGGGGAGAAAACGGGGTTGTCTTTCAAAATCTCTGTCCCATGTGGGTCTCGGTATGGACGAGTTACAGAGTGGTCTCCACGGCCTCCTGCTGCTTTCTCCCTCAGCTGTAGCTCCAGGCTCTCCCTTTCTTTACTCGTGTCTGGCTGGGACTGGGCAAACACGAAGGCTACTGGCAGCCTCTGTGGGGGGACGGGGACTTGCTCTGCCTTGGAGGGTTTGTGCCCCGCTAAGGCCAGCGGTGCCCCCGGCCCAGCAGCGAGCCGGCAGTGTCCTCTCGCCTGGGGAAGGAAATGATGGGGATGGCGCACGGGCGGTCCTGGGGGCCTGGCAGGGGGTCTGAGCCCCCCAGGAGCACCTGGCGGGGGTGAGCGGCGTGTGGGGGAGCGGAGCCGACCCGAGCGGGGTCGCGGTGCCCCGGAGCCGCCCCCTCCCCGGGCTCGGCT
>VZTJ01005121.1:603033-846756 GCA_013397795.1 Orthonyx spaldingii | reverse complement strand
GGGGGATGTAGCGCTCAGCACCGCGGACAGCGGCGGGGCCGGCCGGGGGCTGGCCGTGGGGCCGGGGGCCATGGCCGGCGTGCAGCAGGGCGAGAAGCAGCTCTTCGAGAAGTTCTGGAGGGGCACCTTCAAAGCCGTGGCCACGCCGCGACCCGAGAGCATCATCGTGGCCAGCATCACCGCCCGCAAGCCGCTGCCCAGGTAAGGGCTGCCGAGGCACGGGAGGGGGGCTCTGGAGACCCCGCGTCCTTCTCCACTCTAGTCCCCTTCGCACCATAAGGAGAGTCCCGAGAGCGTCCGCCCGCCACCAGAGTTGGTGGCTGGAGGAGCCGGGGGACTCTCCCCCTGCCTGAGGCTGCGGATGCTGGCTGGCTGAGCCCCCTCCCCGGGCAGGTGCTGTGTTCCAGAGCCGAGCAGGTTTGGGAAACTTTGGCTCGGTGGTGCTTGGAGCCCGGCAGCTGGCTGAGCCCCAAGGGGAGCAGCGTGAGGGTCTGGGAAGCTCTAGCTGGGCTATGGAGAGGGGACATCAGCCGGAAAGTTGTGACCAGCTCCGTCCCCGCTGTGCAGAGGCCTGGGCTGTGTGTCCTGCTGGCTGCCTGGTCTCTGTGCCGGCCCCTCACCTGCGACCCTCGGGAAGGTGCAGCCCGGGCAGGGGAACAGCCCCCCTCCGGCTGGACCTGCCTTGTCACAGAGAGGGGCTGGGCACTGCCACGGACCGGGGCAGCTCCGGGGGTGGTGTCCCCACGTCCCACAGCCAAGCTGCCTTGACTTTGCTCATCCAGCACCTGTCCTGTCCTCCTGCTCTAGGAAAGTCGGTGCCCCCGTGTTTTCCAGAGGCTGAGTAACAGAGAAACCCATGAAATGAGGCGAGGGGGCTGCAGGTACCCCCTGAGCCCCTCCGCCAGGCTGTCACACAGGCGAGGGTCCCTGTGGCTTCCCCACAGCCATGCACACTCTAATTTAGACCAGCTTTATTTTGCTGTCTCAATATTGGTTAATAATATCCTGTTTGTGCTGCTTTTATAAAGAAAGGACGCTTTTGCTGGCTCTCCTCTCTGTTTTTGCTCTGCCGGCTTCTGCCCAGTTGCTGTGGGGAAGCAGCCAAAGTTCCGTGGAGGTGATGGGTCTGTAGAGGAGAGGGGCTGGCTCTGCAGCAGGCTGGGTGTCGGGAGCTCAGCCTGTGCTAAGGAGCAGAGAGAGCCTTTGGAATGAGCTGCTCCGGATGCTTCCCGTGCCGGTGGAGGCTGTGAGCCACAGCAACAGTGGGGATGGGGGTCCTGCTACTCGTGTGGTGTGGGGGTCCCTTCTGTCCCTGCAGCCCAGCTGCAGAGCAGGAATTCTCCCAATCTCTCTGACTCCCATTAATCCAGGTAGGAAAATGGGAAAGGCATGGCTTTGGCCTCCAATGGAGAAGAGCAGCTCTTGTTTCCACAGGCAGTGCTTGCAGGGCTTTAGGCTTTGTGGGGGACAGGACACCGTGTTTTTCTCCATCCCTGCATCGGGTATAGTCGGCACCTGAAGGGCTGAGGGCTTCACACACACTCCTGCCTGAAGGTGCCTGGGTGAGCCGTGCTGCTTAAGTGTCTTGCAGTTGGAGGTGTAATAAGGCAACAAATTAGGGTATTGGGGAAATACAGCCAGCCTGGGTGCCAGGAATGACGCCTGGCTCTATCTAGCCAGCAGTTCGGATTGCGCAGACATCCTGGTGGGGCTGAGCACCGCGGCTCGGGGTGTTTGCAGGTCCATTAAAAAGTTCCCAGATGCGTGTACCTCTCCGTGCTGCTGGTAGTGACAGCTCCGGTGGGAGGGAAACCGTCCGGGAGTTCTTGGCACGCAGCGAAACGGCCCCGCCAGCGTGGCTTTGGTGTGGTTCGCACCTCGGCACCGGCAGCTCCAGGTCCCCGGCTCGGGGTGCGCTCCGGCCGTGCCGCTGCCGCGTCGGTGGCTCCTTTTGTCCCCTCGCAGTGCTGCCGACAGGACAGGACATCCCCTGCGGCGTGGCCGTCTGCACTTGGGTGCCGAGCGCGGTCAGCCCGGCGGGGTGACCAGGCACGGAGGGGCTCTGCTGCTCCAGGAGCTGCCACCAAAGGCCGCGGGCGCAGAGATGCTGCGGTCCCCAGCCCGTCTCATCGGTGCTGCCGGCTCGGCTCGCATCCCACACGGCTCTGCCAGAGCCCGAGGCTGCCGTCTGGGCAGGATCACACCTCGGAGATGCCAGATCTCACACCCCCAGGGGCTTTGCAGCGGGTCCCCATTGCGTGCACAGTGATGTCCCCAAGCTGGCACTGGGCTCGTAGTCCAGCAGTAGCCAGAGCCAGGCTCCTGCTCCCCATCCGTGGTGAGAACGGACCCAAGGCTTGCAGCAGCTCCTCTTGGAGTGGTCTCCGTGCCCGGCTTCACTCTGGGTTTGTTTTTCCTGGAGGTTTCGCTGCGCCACTGCTTGGATCGGCCTCCCTTCCCTGACGATACTCCCGGCTAATTTAAGAGCAAACGACTGTGGTGCCAGCGAGCAGAGCGCACCAGAGAGGAGATGGGGAGACCAGTTAAGCCAAATGAAATATTAAGATGACCATCTGGATTCCTGTTTTCTCCCACACTTGACAGCTGGTCCCCTGCAAACACCCTGCCCTGGATCCGGCCCCGTGCTTCCCACAGCAGCGGAGATGCTGCCATGGTTTCTGGGCCAGCGCTGCCCATCTCCCCTTCAGTTTTGCTGGCTGAGCCTGTGCCCTCGTGGAGTGCCAACAGGCTCAGCTGTGGCATGGGGGGTCCTGCCAGGGACCTCTCCAGTGTCCCCAGCCCAAAGCCATCCCTGCAGGGTGCCCTGAGCATGGCTAAGGGCTTGATCCTGCATCCTTGTGGGGCAGTGATGGCGTTCCCTGGACAGAAAGAGAATTTTTTCCCCCCTTGCCCCATCCCTCACCAGAACCTTCTTGCTGGTTCTGCAGGTAAAGCCTCTTCCATCTAAATTCCCATCAAGCTCTCTTGGTGGTTTGGAGGGTTAAAGCTCTGCTAAACCCACGGTTCATCCTGGAACAAAAGAGTACATTAATACCTTCCCTCCTGGTCCTGCTGGGGCTGGGGGGGGTCATGAAATCCAGCCCCCCAGACAGCTTTGTGCCCAGAGCAGAGCTCTGCCAAAGTAAATGGATTATTGACCAGTTTGCAGTGTGAAAGGAAAAACCGAGGTGATGGGGAAAGGGGCTTTTCCAATTAACCTTTTCCCACACAGGGCCCGGTGGGGCTTTGCTGTGCGGCTGAGGGTGAGGCACTGGCTGGTGTGGGGAGGCTGGGAAAGGCTGGGGCTGACCCAGAGCTTGCCTTTGCAGGGGAACTGCTCCAGCAAATGCAAAATCCCAGTGTGGGATTTGAGGGGGTTTTGTGCCCAGTGTTCTGGGGAGGGATGGGGTCAGGGACAGGGACCACCTTCCCTGCCCTGAGCCCCTCTGCCAGGCTGGGGTGCCCTCAGTCCCTCTCACTGGACCATGAGAATGGGGCTTTGCCTCTTGTGAACTGAAAATGCTTTTAAAATCTTCTGTGTTAAGGTGCCACTTGGCCTCTGCCCAGCCTTTGGGGATGGGGACGAGCACCACGCTCTGGCCCCAGCCCCGCAGCAGGATCCCCTTTCCTCCCTCGCGGCTGGGCTTTTGTCTGCATCCCTTCCCTGGCCGTGACCTCGGCCACAGCGCGGGGCTGGGAGCCCTGTCCCACCTGGCAGCCTGACTTCTCCCAGCACTGCTGCGAATTTCATCAGCACCTGTGCCGGGACCTGGGGACATCCGGGCGGGAAATGCTCCAGGGTATCACTGGGACCTGGCGCTGGTGGGAGTCCGGGGACTTGCGGGATGGTTCTGGGGGTGTTTTAGTTCCCTGCTGCCACGCTGCCAGCCACAGCACTGTTGGCATGAGCTGCCCTGTCTCTGCCCTGTGCCCAGAAACTCAGCCGAAATCCACTCTGAGGTACTCTGGGGCTGTGGGTGCTGGTGTCGGCTCCCGGGGCAGCCGGTGATGCCGAGCAGCGCCGGCAGCGCTGGGGGAAAGGAGGCTCCTGCATCCTCCCTGCCAGATGGTCTAAGTGGGTCACATCAGGGCAGCGCAGGGGATTTGTGCTTTAACCCCTAATCCCCCGGGATGCACCGTGCACCGAGGGGGAGGGATGTGCTGCTGAAGTGGGATTAAGCCCTAGTTTGCCGTTGCGGGTGATCTTGGAGACGAGTCTGGGTGCTGCCGCGGACGTGCTGGGACAAGGGTGACGTGCCCTCCCCGCTGCACTGGGACCGGGCAGGAGCAGCCGTGGCACTGCAGTGTCAGACGTCTCAGCGCCCCAGCGAGGGCAGAAAGCAGCCGCAGTTCCCCTGTGGCCTTTGCAGTGACTTTTGGCCATCCCAGCCTCTGGCTTCCCAGCCACCTTTTGGTGGCCGCGAGTCCCCAGCGGGCCGGCAGCCCTCAGGCAGGGACGTGGGGTGCGCTGGCGGGGAGGAAGCCCCCGCTGGCAGCCCCGCTGTGCGGATGGCCCCCCACCCCCGATAATCCTCCCCCTTGTTGGCCGGGCATCTGTTCCGCGGGGAGAGGCGGCGGCGGGGCCGGCCGCGCCAGCCGCCTGGCTGCCATCTGCTCCCTCCATCCCAACGAGCCCAAGTGCTAATGAGCCCGTGGCCCCGGCCCAAGAGGGGGGAGAGGGGCTTGAAAAGAAAAGCGAGGGGGAGAAGAAAAGCCCCTTCCTCGGAGGGGCTGTCAATAGCGAGGCTTTTGTCTGCCCCTGCCCTCCGGCTCCAGCTGGACGGCGCTGGGAGCAGGGAGAGCTAATTAGGCAGCTCAGGAACTGCCGGGAGGCTGGGAGCAGCTGAGTGAGGGGAAGAGCTGGGGATGCCCGCAGGTCCCGCTCCCTGCTGCTCGCAGAGCCTTCATCATCCTCATCCTCCTCCTTACCCCCGGCCCCGTCCATCTGCCTCCTCACTGGAGTGGTGCTGGGCACCGTGTCCCTGCTGGCCTCCCCGCCGGGGTGGGGGACACCCGCGTACCCAGCACCGTGTCAGGGAGATGGGCGTGGAGGTTCCTGCCAGGACCGGGTGGGTACAGCGAGTGCCAGGCAGCTCTGCCAGGCTCAGCACCAGAGGGTGCCTTAGCTGGGTGTGCTGCGGCCCAGCACGGGAGGGTGTGCAAGCACCTGAGGATTTAGGGAAGAGGCTTTTGGAAGCTCCTATAGGAACCCCACTTTAATGGATGGGTCTTTCTTAGAGCCGTTGGGGTCACCCCGAGAAGTGCCACCTGTCCCCACTGTGCCCCTGCTGTGACCACTGTGAGGCTTTGTCAGCTTCAGCTAAAAGTGGACAGGGGCTGAGGGTTGTCCCCAGATCAGCACTGCAGGGACTGCAAATCAGAGGGACAGAGGGAAACACTGTGATTTTGGGGACAGGTAACTTCTGATCTGCAAAAGTCCGCTTGGGAGCTTTGCTGAGCTCTGTTTGGGGCTCAAACCACGGGTCTGGTTCCCACTCTCACCAGCAGGAACACGGGCACAACCTGGCCCCACTGCTGAGCGTGAAGGGCCACAGCAGCTGCTGAGGAAACACGGGATGAGGGTCTCCCTGAATCTGGGGTTTGCTGCTGCCCCACCTCTGGCGAAGGGGGAGCCTGTGGTGTCCACGCTGTGCCAGGGGAAGCACCGTATCCCATCTCTTCAGATGAGGGATGAAATCAGGTGGAAGGAAGCAAAAGGGAGGAAAATTCCACTGGCTGGCTGGAGGATCGTTTTGTAGAAATATTTGTTTGTAGAAATATTTGATTTCACCCTTGAACAAAGCCACTGATGACACTGCCCTGGCTGCCAGGCAGCCTCACGTCTGCAGATTTTGGGGGTGCTGGGTTTGTGAGGGCAGCACTGGTGGGGTCTGGCACCTCGGGGAGCTCTGCTGACCATGGAGTCCACTCCCTGGCTCAGCAGCATCCCAGCATTTTCATGAGGCTGTTTCATGGAGTGTGGAGAACCAGACCAGGGTGAAATGACAGTTTAGGGTCTTGCAGGGCTGGGTTCATTCTTGCCTGGCTCAGGTAGCAGCACCAGCTCCAGCCAGCCCCCATCCCTGCTTGTATCCCATCCCTGGAGAGGGAGGAGAGCAGGACACTTGAACCCCATGCACGTGTTCACATCCCTCCTGCAAAGTCCAGCTAATGAATATTTAGGGCTGTGAGGCCCTAAATAATAAATAGCAGTGACGACCTTGATGACAGGGATTGCTAAGGAGCTTCTGCCCAGCACCAGGTCCTGTGGCTGCTCTTGTCACCATCTTGTCCCCATCATCTGGGACAGCCTGTCCTGCTGTGGCTTGTCCCAGAAAGGGCCTCTGCAGATCCCACTCTCACTGTGTGTGGGGGTCCCCTCTCTCCCCAGAGTCCCTGGGCTTGGGAGATTTCCCTGGCCTTCTCTACTCAGCCCCATTCCTACCCCTTCCCACCTCTCCATGGCTGGTGGCTGCACCTTTCTATACATCCATTTCTCTATGAAATGGACTTATCAAATGCAAACCCCGCGTCACTGAAATGAAATCATTTCATGCATGACCACCCTTTCCTTTTCTCTCCTTTTTTTCTCATTTTCTCCCTGTGGGCACTGAAACCTCTTCATCACTGCAAAGCCTGACCTGGGCCAGAAAATCCCACCAGTGTTTCAGCTGCAGAGGGTGCCAGGGCTTTTGCCACAGCCCCTGCTCTGGCATGAGCCCCCAGTGGCTCTTTGCTGTTCTTCCTTGTGACCCACACACAGCTCCCACCCCCTTGGCTCCTCCTCTGGCCCCAAATCCCTGGCGGTGCCATCAGCTGGGAAACAGGGCTGGGTTTGATGCCTGGATTGGAGCCTTTTGGCATTCCCAGCAAAGGGCAGGGAGAAAGGCCAAATCCCGGGAGCCAGCTTGTGTTTACAGCCTCACTTGGTGATTTTATAGGTGTGTGCAAAGGCACAGAGGTTGTGATGCCTGAAATCTGGAGGAGTGGTGGGTCCCAGCAGCGCAGCATCCAGAACTGGGCTTCGGTGTGGATCTGGCGCGTGCTGGGGCTGAGCGGGCTGGACCACCAGGCACAGTGCCCACGTCTGTGCCACCATCTCCTGGCAAAGGCCACACGACCCTCTGCAGGACACCGGGTGCTGCAAAACTGGCTTCTCCATCAGCCACTCGAGCTGAAAGCGCTGACAAACACGGGGAGTTTAAAAATAGCCGTTTTTTTCACATACGGCGGGAACACTTTCCCTGCCAGCGCAGCGGGGACTGCAGGAAGGGCTTACAAAAAATAATGCAAGTGGCAAAATAACTCTATTAAAAACTGCACTGGTGTTTGAGGCAAGCTGAAATGAGTGCCCGGCCTGGAGGCAGGGAGGCTGGGACTCCACCCATGACCCGTTTAACTCTTCATATTTAATTTATATCTCGTCATTAAAGGAAGAAGAAGAAGCTGCAGCCCAGCCCCAGCTGGGGGCATCTCCTCATTCACCCCCAAATGGGTGCCTGGGTGGGCAGAGGGGACACTGTGGGCAGGGTCCTGCTGCCCGTGGGGCTGCTCTTCTCTCTCCTCCCTGGGGCAGGGGAGGCTGTGACTTGCTGGTATGGGCTGTGGGGGCTTTCTGCTGCTGGGTTCCAGGGCTGGGTGCCCATCTCACATGTGGGTGGCTGAAATGCTCTGAGACCCACAGGCAATGATGAGAAAATGGGTTTTCTCTGCCACTAACATCAAATTCCAGCAGCGCATCATCCTGCTGGAACTTGATGGCACTTGGGCAATGGGCTGGGTGTATTGAATTTATGTCTGTGCCCACGTGTGTTGGAGGGTGACTGGAACAGACTGGGGCAGGAGGCTGGGATCTGAGCTACATTACTGTCAGGATGAAGAATTAGCTACTGCCCAGCAAGAGAAATATTTTTGCATTAAGAGAGATTTCACAGTTAAAGAGCTCCTGCTGCATTAATCTGTGGGTCAGCTGGAGCTGCTGTACAAACCCCTGCCCGCCAGAGCTGTGCAAGTGTAACACCAACCTATAACAGCACGTAAATGTTACAGAACTTATTCTCCACAGCTCCATCAGCTGCAGCCAGCGGAGCAACCCTGCTCTGCCAGAGCGGGCAGGGACATGGCTGTGGCCCAGAGGGTGCAGGAAGCTGTTTGGCCTTTGGGCAGATCTACCCCTGAGGCTGGTGCTTTAACTCAGAGAGCTTATTGCCTATAAAGCATTTGCCCTCTTCAAATCCTCCTGCTCCGATCAGAGCCTGGTCAGGATTGTTATGATGGGGACAGGCAAGACAAGTGGCTTCAGCACTTCTTTGAAGGAATGGGGTTTTTATGCTCCAGAAAATTCCAAGACTGGCAACTTACAGAAAATAAAACCCCAAAGCAGCAAAGGAGAGCAGTGCCCACGTGTCACCTGCTCTTCCCTGCGTGTGGGACAGCCTCTGTGGTTATCCCTCACTGTCCACCCCATCCCTGCCTTTGTCTGCCCATCAGCCACACCTTGGCTGGGTTAGAGGGTGATGGTGCAGGGCCAAAGGAGTAGAGAGGCAGGAGGAGAATGCCAGGGAGAGGGAGGAGCAAGGGGTCTGGGTGGGCACTGCCAGTGGAGGAGGAACAAAGGGAGCTGTGGTTTAGCCTCTGAAACGGGGGAGGTTTGCAGCCTGACCTGCTGGGGAGCGGTGGAGCCCACAGGCTGTTGGTCTGTGTCATCCTAATTGAGGATGAGCATGGTCTCCTGGTGACCTCCACTGGCCCCTGGGAGTCCCTGTGTGGGGCGGCGGCGGGCAGGGCTCAGGATATGTTGGCTGCATCTCCCCCAGGATCCCAGGACATCCCCAGATGCAGGGATTCAGTTCTGTCTGGTGGCTGGAGAAATTGTTGGCATGGTTTTGGACCAGTCCTTGTGCTCTTCCAAACACTTCCCACATGTGGGTCAGGACCCAGTGAAGGTGAAGGATGTCCTTCATATCTCTTGGAGGGGTTTTGATGTTTTGGTGAGTCCAGGCTGCCAGGGTCCCTCTCTCCATCCCTGCCCTCACCGTGAGTGTGGAGCATCTCTGCTCCCCAGGGGCAGAGCTAAAGGCACAGCACTGGCAGCAGGTGCCAGTGGAAGGTTTAGCTCCTGCTGTGTGCTGCCTTGTGGCAGTAGTTACTACCCCATTGCCTCAGGAGTGCTTTTCTCCACCCAGAGCCCCAATTTCCCCATCCATCCAAGCGGGCTCAGATGCTCAAGGACTCTGGGCATGGGAGCTGTGCCATGGGAATGGGTGGGTTGATTTTGCAGTGGAGGCTTGTGGTCCAAAGTGCTGGCTGCCAGCTTTCTGGGCTGTGAATGCCACCCAGGGCACATCCATCCCTGATTAATGGAAACTGAAAAGCAGGATCCTAAGGACCCATGGCTGCCCTGCCCCCTCCCCACCGCTGGCTACCAGGTTTGTCCTGCACGGAGCAGAGGACAGCGGGTCTCACCTTCCCTTCCCTGGAAGGAAAAGCAGGCAGTGGAGCCCTTGGACACAACCTGTGCCCTGCCTGCAGAGCTGGCACAGGGACTCAGCCACCGCCCTGCTCCCCCTGCTCGCCCTCCCCACCACGTGGGTATTGATTTGACCTGAACTCCCTTTAAAGTGCTGTGATTTCTTTCAATTAGGTTTTGAGCGAGGCCTCTGCGACGTTCAATAGAACTGGACCAGTGCCTGGACCAGCACGGCCCAGAGGGAGATGCTTGCAGATGATCCCCCATCCCCGACAAGAGCATCCCTCCATGCCCTATTTTCCCCATGTCCCATGAGGATAATCCCACTGCTTAAAGGTTTCTCCTTGTCCCCTCTGCATTTCCTAGCTCTTTGCATCCACCAGACTGGTGGCTTTGCCAAAGGACAGATTTCAGGGTGCTTTCTGCTCTGTGCAGAGCAGCCCCACTGCAAACAGGAACTGAACCAGCCCTGAGCACTCCTCATCTTCACATCCCCAGCAAAGCTTTCCCCTTTCTCCTTGGTGGCTGTCATCTCCTCAGGGATGTACTTAGCCAAGTCAGGGCCTGGTGTCACATTGTTTCCGGCAAACTAATGGGCAGGGTGCTTGTTTCCAGAGATTGTGCGGAGCAGAAATCCCTGCCCTTCATCTCCAGCTGCAATTACCGAAGCCAAGTCGATGCAGTTGATGGTAATAGGATGGTAACACTGTCTGAATTTGTATTTAATGCTGATTCCAAGGGTCTATAATCTTCATCAGCGCCACATGACTTTTTATAGAACAGAAAAATGTGAGAGCGGTTAATGAGCTGTAATTCTGGAGAGCTTCTGCCTTGATTGGGACTAATTATTTTCTTTATAAAAATAATTAACCATCCACACAACCCATAGAGTGAAAGGCATGTGGCATTAATTAAACCATGCGGTATTTTCACTGCACCTTTATCTCCCGTTTCCCAGCACGTCCCAAACAGACGGTCACACACTGCGGAAAGCCAGGCTGGGCACAAGCTGCCATCGTGTGAGGCCTCGTGCTGGGCACAAAGGGCAGGTCCTGGATGAGGGGGCTGCATCCAGATCTCAAATCCACAGCCTCTTGGCCCTGCATGTACTGTTAAACTCCTCATTGGGGTGGGAAAGGCTGGTCCGGGGAGGATAAGGCGATGTGCTCATGCGCGGGCTGTGTGTGAGGGTACAGAGGGGATATGGGGTGTCAGTAGAGCAGCCAGCGGGACCCTGGCAGGGCACAGGGCTCTGTGCTGTGTGCTGTGGTTTGCTGTGGGGCATCAGGATATCCCAAAATGGAGATGGTTGCTTTGTGCAGGCCAAACCTTTGTTCTCCAGCACTCTGAGATCCCAGGATGAGTCCCAGGCGAATGTGCCCCAGCACCGGGGCTGTGCGTGCTTAGACACACACTTACATAATACATAATTGTTAACAAAACTAATTCCTCTATTTTCCTGGAGGTATTCTGAGAACTAATGAATATATTTGCATAATCTTGATTTTGTTTATGAATAATTCTGGATTATCCAAATGTGAATAACACCAGGGCTTTGCCACTCTAGATTGCCTTTCAGCTGAGGATAGCAAAGCATTTTACAAATATTAGTTCAGCCTCACAAATCCCAGCAAGCAATAAAATTATTATTACACCCAATTAAAAATTGATGGGATGGAAACTGAAATGATTCTCTGCAGCCCCTCCTGGCAGGGTCTGTCACGGGGACCCACCTGCCTCTTCCAAATCTTCCCCCTAGGAAGGAGCAAGCCAACAAGTATCCCCCCCTTTCTTTTTTGGGATGATTTAAAACAATGTTCAGAGTTGCAGGGTGTTTTGGATTGTTGGGGACAAGACCTGAGAGCAGACAGGAGGTTTCTTTCTGGCTCTGACTCCCCCACAGCACTGAGCACCCCACAGCCCTCTGTGTGGCAGGGATGGCACAGCTATACCAACCTTTTCCTCCTTGGAGCACAGTGGGAGGAGAAAAGGCCCTGTCTTCCCTTCCAGAAACTCTCCTTAACTCAAAACCTCTTCACCAGTCCTTCCTGCGCAGGCAGCATGACCACTGAGGTGTTTCCCACAGGACCAGGGGGTGTTAGAGGGAAAGAGGACTGGAGTCAAACCAAGCCCTCCCACCCATGAAGCTGCAATTTGGGAGCTTCCCAGCTCAGCTGACACTGCACATACAGGGAGGCAAAGGGCCCTTTTGGCGATAAAAAGCTCCTCTCAGTAATTGAGGGTGGGGGTTTAAAGCCCACTTTCACATCCCTTGCTGGCCTGGGAACGTTGCAGGTTCATCGCTCAGCAGCAGAAATCTGTTGGTTAATTCCTTTCCACGGGAGCTAATTGCTGCCCACGCTTCCCTGCGTGGGGACATCTGCTCCTCGTGGTGTCACGGAGCCCTCCCAGCCCCATGTGGCCCTGGCAGTGCAGCCCTGTGCACCACAGGGGGATGGATGTTCAGGAGACAAGTCTCAAACAGAAGGATGTCCAGGGAACCCCTCCTCACCAGACCCTGCCCAGATGATGCCCTGGTTGGGGACACCCATTTGGCACCCAGGTTGGGGACATCCATTTGGATGCACCCGTGGGTCTGTCCTGGGGAGGCTGAGCATTTTTTAATGTTGGAGTCATTTCAAGCTGAGCCCTTGGGATCACAGGCTACTGAGCAGCACCATGCCTGTGTTCTGGCACAGGGGGAGGCTCAGGGGCTGGTTTATTAACAGCATGCAGTGACCTGAGTATCCCTGTCCCCAGCCTGGATGGATGGATGGATGGATGGATGGATGGATGGATAGGACAGCAGTCAACCACAGTCATTCCCAGGGCAGCTCTGCAGACAGGTGGCAGCTGCACGAACAGGTTGTGTTTTTGGAGTTATCTGAGTGTTGGGACCTCCAGTGTGTTCTCCCCTTTTTCCAGTGATGATTCAAAGGAAGAAAATTAAGGGAGAGGAGGAAAAACTTTATGTGAGTGGCAAAGGCAGCATTGCTGCTCCAAGTGGATCTTCTCCAGCCGTCTCCTTGCTGCTCCAACATGCCTAATTACTAATTCATTTTTAAAGTGATCTTTCAGTGCTCCCAGGAGCTCCGGGTAACTGTGTGCTTACAATTTCCTATTTGATTAAAATTTAACGAGTTGTTATTGGCAAGTACACTATTTCACTGCTGCTTGCCATACCAAATAGCACGGGGTTTGGACAATGGGGGCAATGGTCACATCTGATGGTCCCTGGAGCAGAGGCTGGCACTGTGCAGCCCCTTGGGTGTGAAGGTGCTCTCCAGCCCGACCACATTGCAGGTAGTGCCAAAGCGCTTCTTTCCTAGGAAATCCATGAGTTCATTTTTTTGTTAAACCCTTCCTAAAGTGTTAAGCATCATCCCCTGGTGCTCCTCGGCTCCTGGCTCCCCGTGCCATGTTGGGAAGTGCCCAACCACAGCCGCTGGGCTCTCTCCCAGCCCCTGGTCCTGACCTTTGCCCAGCTTGGTTTTGCCCTGTGCTGCTTGTGGGAAAGTGTTTAATGGGAAATGTGAGCTCAGATACAAGCTTTTCCTAATCACAAGCTCTGCTAGGGCTGTTTCAGGCTGCCCCCATGCCTGGCTGTCAGCTCAGCCCCTTCATGGCTGCTTCAGGCTGCCTGGAGGTGACAGCAAGGACAGGATCTGGGAGTGCTGCTTGAGGCCAGCTGGGGCAAGAGTGGCTGTGGGGCTATGAGGGGTTTAGCATAAGCTCTCAGCCCCAGTCCTCTGGGTCACTCAGGAGCCTGGAGTCCCCCAAAACATCAGGGATGTGCCAGATTGCTGTGCCATGGGGCAGCACGGCCACGTCAGCAGTTCCGTCTGCATTTGCAGGCACCTGAAACAGCCAAGGCTCCTCTCCTCATATTTCCTGATTGAGGAGAAAACTGGCTCCTGTACAGACATGGGAACCCGCAGGGTGTTTGTCTAAGGAGGAGGATTTGAGGACAGGAAAGGCACAGGATTGTCCCCCTGGGAGCGAGCCTGGCCCGGCACTGTGCAGGTGCTGGCGGGCAGGAAGCTCCGCAGGGACCTCCGAGCCGGCAGCGTGGGAGGCACAAGATGCCGTAGAAACCGTTCGAGATGGGGCAGCAGTCCAGGTTTTCTTTAGAAACAATGTGACCATGTGCCATATTCCTCAGATTTCTCTCTGTCGTCGCTGGCAGGCCGTCAGCAGAGCCATCCTGGGCTGCTGGCAGCGAGGGAAAAGGACACCGAGCCCTGCAAGGTGCTCAGGAAGGAAGGGGACAGGGGATGGGGCTCCCGGTGCCTCTGGGGAGGAGGAGACAGAGCCGTGGGGAACAGGGAGAGGCGGTGCTCACCCTCGTGCCCCACCCCGCCTGAGCGGGATGGTTCGTGGAGGCATCGCTTTCCCGCGTGCAGTTTTCACTCTGCAGGGATTGGGATTGTCCATCCCATGCTGCACAGCAGGAGCCGCCGCCGCTGCCAGCTGGTGCCCGGGACAGAGCCCTCCCCGCGGGCTGCCACCTCACAGCATCCCCCAGAGCATCTGGCACCGATCCTGCGCCGCCACCGGGGCCTCTTCCAGCAGGGAAGCTCCTCTGTTTTCATCCAACCATGCATAGTAAATCAACTGCTGGAAAATAAAGAGCCAAGCTGCTTTTTTGGCCCGGGATGCGCTGAGAGTGGTCGTTAAACCTTTCTGGAGAGAAAGAAGGAAAAGGAGCCGCATCCAGGCTTGTGCCAGGACATAGGGGCTCCCAGAGGGAGGAGGGGGAGGAGAGTCACGACTGGCAAAAATTTCATGAAAAATGTGTAGTACAGAATTGTATTTCACTTTGGTGTTTAAACTGCCTCGAGAAACTCACGTGCCTTTCTGCAGCTGGTGCCTCTGCTGATGCACAGAAAAAAATAGCGGGGAGAAGATTAAAATTGAACTGGCTTGGAGTCTGTGTAATCAAGGAAAATATCTCGGTGATTTGCTATTATAATTTTCAATAACAAACTGCAGGGCTCCTGCTGCACTAATAATAGCGGGATGAATGAGGTGGGGAAAGAACCTGCCATGGGGTGTTTGTGTGTGTGTGTGCTTGTGGGAAGCACTTACAATACTCCCCCTCTCCTAATTTTGAAGAGGTATTTTTAGTGCGTATTTCAAAGAGCTTTACGTAAACACATCTGCTGGAGTTTTTGCTGGGAAATGTCTTTAGAACACTCTTTTCTGTCCTCTCCCTCTCAGGGGACAAGGGAATAGTCTGACCATTTTCTTTTTCAATCAGATGAGCAAAGCCAGAGAGCAAGAGAGAAAATCACAGGCTCATTTTGGCAGTACCAAAAGGCTTCTCAGCCCAAAGGGTGGATTTTAGAAACACTTTGAGCAGCTCAGATCACCCTCACTAGAGCTCAGGGCAGAAGCACACGTGATGTGGCTGTGGCAGAGAGTGCAGGGGTGTGGGAAAGTGGGGATCCTGACCCACCACTGCCATCTCCTGCACAGCCAAAACCTCCAGGTGAGGAAAGATGGGGTATTCCATCACCTGTCCATGCACTTTTTACATGTTACTCAGGAGAAGTGGTGAGAACATCCCTGGTGCAAGCAGCTGCAGGCACAGGAGTTTCTCCAGCCTCCCCTCAGCATGCCTGTGTCCTGATGCTCCCAGTTCCAGGCAAGGTATTCATCCTCCAGCATTTAATGCCAGGGGAACAATCACAGCTTTTAGGCTCATCAAAGATGTTTTAACCTTTTTCGTTTGGGGACTCCAGTCAGCTGAAGCTGTTCCTGCCTTTTCACTGGGGAGTGTAGAG
The DNA here is from genome assembly GCA_013397795.1 of Orthonyx spaldingii. Taxonomy (NCBI): domain Eukaryota; kingdom Metazoa; phylum Chordata; class Aves; order Passeriformes; family Orthonychidae; genus Orthonyx; species Orthonyx spaldingii. Next base: position 831,501 of record VZTJ01005121.1, on the reverse strand, counting down.
ATGATGGGAACATAAAGGCAGCCAGAGCTGAAGCAGGGAACGTAGTACGGTTTCTGTATTGGCTATCCCAAATCCCCTGACCTTGGAAGTGCTGCCAGTGCAGGTCTGCCAAGTGCACTCAGTGCCAGAGCCTCTGAAGTGCTTGTGCACACAGCACCCAACCCAGCTGTGTGTGCAAAGGAAAATAAAGGATTAAAAAAAAAAAAAAAAGGCTTGGTTAGCATGATCCAGCTCCCATTTGCTTACAGTGCTGCTTGCAGGGCAGCTGGGAAGGGCACAGGGGCTGGAACTGCTGGGGCCCATCCTGCAGAGGTGAGGGACAATGCAGCTGCGTGGGGAGATCGTCTGGTGCCAGGGTCTGGCAGCTGAAAGTCACTAGGAAGACAATTTTCCTGCTTATGTCTCCTCTTGAGATGAGTTACTGCGGGGAAAAGGCTGATTGATGAAAGCTTTGTGGCAGGAGACTGCTGCAGGGCCGGGGCAGCTGGGCTGGGACACGGGAGCCTGTGGGCAGGGGGGGCAGTGCCTGGCCCCGGCAGCCCCGGGATGGCAGCACCCAGGGAATGTCAAGGGCACACCAAACCCTCCCTGGCTGCTGTCACTGCAGGGCTGGGGGGCGCGGGGGTCGCTGGGCTCCGCTCCCGGAGCAGCGTGCGTCACCAAGTGCCACATTTCATGGCCTGATGAGATGGCACTTGGCCATGGCGTGGAGCATGGCAGCCCAGGATGAAGGGATGGGCATGGGTTGGGAGTTTGCTTCCTGAGGCAGCAAATGCCTTGTGCCTTTGTCCTGTCCACTGTGGGCAGTGCCAGGATCTGTCTGTGGGCAGCAAGGGCAGTGATTAACTGGTCTCCGTGGTATCCCCACAAGCTGGGGGTGACATCCCTTCCCCAGGGAAGGGAGGCAGAATGGGTTGGCCTCAGGGACTCTGCAGGCCACTGCCAGCAGCAAAGAACCATCCATCCCTTCTCCTCCATGTGGCCATAGTGGTTTATGGTGGTTTCACCTGCCTTCAAATAAGGAATATTTGGATTCCTTCCCACCAGTGACCTTTCCTGCATCATTTGTATCAGGGTAGGCAATAGATCATTTCTCTCTGCTGCCAACACATTCTGTTAGAGAAGGGATAGATGTGAGAGCCCAAATCTGACACCACAATGCAGAGATGGGCAAGCTGGGCTGTGAGAGGCTTGCGCTGGTGGAGAGTTGAGGGCCCTGTGTGCCTGCTGCTTCTCTTCCAGCCACTGCAGCACTGGCAAAAATTGTCATGAGCCGAAAAAACCCCTCCTGGACCACAGACTGCTGAGATGGGAAGGGACAGGATGAGCCAACTGTGGTGGGTGGTTGCACAGGGCACGTTCTGCACTGAGCTGGTGGCAGGCAGCCCACAGGTCCCTTGCTGTGGGGCGTCTCCCATCAGGAGCAGCTGTGCTGCTTCTGGACAGGGCTGATGGATAGGCTGGGTTTCTGCGTGGGACAAAGAAAGGAAAGAGAAAACTGAGCGCAAGTGATCGAATTGCCAAGAGGAAATGGAGAAACTTGGAGGGCAGGTGGGATGGGTGGGCAGCTGCCTTGTCCTGGTCTGAGAGGCTGTGGCCCTCACCAGGAGTGCTGGAGCAGTGTTGTCCTCCAGCACAGCATTCTTCCTGCCTCCTCTGGCACATCCCCTGTGCTGAGTGAGCCCCGTGCTTCCAGCAGCATCCTGCTGAGCGTCCTCGCTGCTCTCCCTGGGCCAACTCCAGCAAAAACACCCACAGAGGCTTTTTCTTCCCTGCTGCAGGCACAAGCAGCAGGGAAGGTGTGATAATCCCTCCCTTGAGGCCACAGAGATTGTTCACACCAAACTGCATCACTTTTATATCAGTCATGAAAAACACAAAAGACAATAAGAAAAGAAAACGTTTATATATATATATATATATTCAATCAATGTCTATGGAGCTCCACGCCAGGGGATTACCAGCCAGTTTAAAGTGTTAGTGACTCTCAGCATCCATCAGAGGAGAACATTTGGTTGAATGGAAGCCAGCCTTTGATGGAATTGGAGAATAATTATTTCCATCAATAATTACTTCCAAGCCCAGAAGAAATGGTTCCTGGCACGTTGCAGGACAGGACTCCTTGATTGCCTCGAGGCCAATATGTTTTAACCCCAGGACCTGGAAATCCCATTAGTGGCAGCAGAAGCTGGGTGACAGGGATGTCGCCTGCTGTGCCCAGGTCCTGGCAGCAGTGTTCCAGCCTGCTGCCAGCCCGGGAAGGAACCCTCCTGCCTCCGCTGCTGGAGCGCATCCAGCTCAGGCTTTGCACAGGTCATTAATTTGGGGACGTTTTTAATGGATCCTAACGATTGAGCCTCAGAAGGCTGTTCTTAAAAGGGGTTTGGGAAAGGCCACAAGCCAATTAGCTGGCACACAGAAAATGATTAACCATGTAGCTTCCTGGATGGTTAAAAATAATGGAGATACTGGGAAGCGACTGGGGGATTTATTACAAACAGACTTTTTAAAGGAAGAGGGACTATTCACCTCTGGCATGTTCTGGGCCAGAAATTTCACCCAGCTTCCCCCCACTGATCCCTGTCCCTTGTATTTCGCTGTGCATATCCTTAAATGTTCAGGCATCACAAAACGGGCTCCAAGGAGGAGCTGGGTATTAGAGAAAGTGGATGTTTGTTGAGAGAGAAAACACAGGTGGAAAGAGAGGGGTGACCCTTCTGCAGGTGCTTCTGTGCCAAGTACAGCCCCAAGAAATGTTATTCATGGCTGAGGTAGGCAGCAGGATGTTCCTTGGAGCGTGCAAGGCTCTGGCTGTGCCTAACTGGGGCTTTTTAAACATTGCTCTTTAACCACGCTCTCACCCCCTTTTAACCCTCAGATGTGCAGCACACACCTGGCTCTGGCCCCTTGTTCCTGTCTCCACAGCCCATGTGTGATGGATGTGGTGGTCTCTGCAGCCAAAGCATCTTCCTTCACTGTGGCTGCGGGGCTGGCAGGGGGACATCCCAGCCTCCCCCTGCTCTGGTGGGATCCACACCTCCTGGGGGCTTCAGGGTGTTGCTTTCCAAGGAGAGGAGGTAGGTCTGGTGGCAGACACAGCCACAGGACTTTGCAGAGCTGACCCTAGAGTGGCACCCGCAGCTCAGTCCTGGGATCGGCTTTAAAATGATAATGTGAGGAAACAGGGGCACTCTTAGTGCCAGCTGAGCCCAGCCTACTCTGGGTATCACCCCACAGCCAGCTTGAGTCTGGACATGCCCATGCTTGCTTTATCTACTCCATAATGCTCTGGATGACACCAAACCCCAGCGTTTTCAGCACCCCTGCTGGGTACAGTTTATGGCTTTTCATTAATCTTTTCATTTTTTGAAATAAATATCTGCAGGGTCTGGAAACCTATTTACTTTCCTCCTGAGTGTCTGCACGCAGGCTTGTTTGGGTTTGTTTTCTCCAATTGGCTTCTTTTCTCCAGTCCAGCTTGCATAAGCCCCAATGTTTCTTAGAAACCACTCACTCCGGGCTTTCCCTACCTTTGCTCTGCTCCTTGCCAGCTCCCAGGGCTCTTGCAGGCACTGACCTGGCCCAGGTGGTTCTGCTTAGCTCTGCTGGGCTGTTCTCAAAGTTGAGCTCTCACCATGACCAGGTGTGTTCAATAGCCCAGCACCTTATTTGTAGGAGTGGGGAAGAGCTCCTAGCTGCCAAAAGTTTGCTTCCAGTCAAGGATGAGAATGTGTGGCAAGGTGTTATCAAGGCAATAGCAGGTTTGGAAAATGACATTTGAAATGCAAAAGTTTTTTTTTTTTCTATCAGAGTGCAAAATCTGTGCTGTCTCTGCAGAGCTGGTGATCTAAACCCCGCAATGCAGAAGATGTCCTGACTAGCTCCTGTTTTCCCTTCCCACTGGATTTGCTCTGGCCCTGTGCTGTCCAGCTGCTCCTTGGCTGCACGATGCTCGTGGCATCTCTGCCTGAACAATGAGCACAGCGTGCCTGGGCCGAGGTGCAGCTTGGCTTGGAAACGGGGCATTCCAGAGCCTTGTAGGAGCATTTCCCACTGCAGGGCTGAGCACTGAGAGCAACCTGCAGCTCTCCTTCACAGCAGCATGGGTCCTACCTGCTAAAAGGAAAGGAGATTCCCCAGGACGTGGGGAATGACCCCAGCTGAAGCGACAGCTCCTGATGGCTCTTTCCCTCCTCTTGCCCCGGCAGTGGGACGCTCAGCTGCCTGCCGTACCCTGCGGAGGACAGACGTCCCGAGAAGCTGAGCAGCTGCGTGGTCAGGGAGCCCTCCACCACCAATGGCTGTGCGAAGGGGAGGGAGAGACGAGACCATGCCCACCGCAGGTCACGCAGGTAGGAGCCGGGGCTGTGAGCGTGGCCACCCTGACACACGGGGTTGACAGGGGAGGTGTCCGTGGCTGTTTGCTCAGCCCCTCTGGGGTCTGTGAGAGCTGGGAGTGGCTGAAATGGCTCAGTGTGAGAGCAGAAAATGTATGTAATTGTATGAAATCCCTGTGCGTGATTGCAGGGACAAACCTCCAGTTCATTTCTGCTCCAGGGCTTGCTCTTACAGCCTCCTTCAGTCTTCCAAGACCTGCCAGCACTCCTCTGCACTACCAGGTCTGCTGGGAATTGCCCTCAGCAATTCCCCTCTCCCCAAGCCTAGATCAGCTCAGCAGCATTGCCTTCATTAGGACACAGCCTCGTTATCAGCATTTCATTAGTCCCTGACCACTTGAGAGGGGAAAAATGAATGGAACGTTGTAAATGAAGCAGCTGGGGTCTCTGAGCCCTGCCTGCTCCACTGTCTCTGGGATTAAAGCCTCTCTGTTTGGTTAAAGATGCTGGAAAGAAAGAGCAAGAAAGCACATTTCATATCTTCAGATTTCAGGCCAACCAGAACAATAATCTAAAGCACATTTTTAATTAGACTTTGATTATAATCACGGAGGAACAATTAAAGTCAGATCAGCGCATGGGAAAAAGCTGCCACATCAAAGACAAAAGACTTTATCTGGGGAGAGGGAGAAGGGCTCTGCAGGAACTGCCTGTGGCTGCGTGGTCAGATGTTCCCCCCTGCTCTCCCTTGGCTGTGGTGGTGCCCAGCCGTGTCCCTGGGTGTCTTTGGGCAGGTGTCTGAGCTTAGTGACAATGAGATATCCTGGGAAATGCATGACTTCTGTCGGCATTGAGATAGAAGGCCCACTGAGCCCAAGCTGTGCTGTATCCTCTAATGGTGCAGCTGCTGGTCCGTGAAATCCTTGGGAGGAGAAGGTGAGGAGGTGTATGTGGGTGCTCCATGGGGTCATGCTGTGGTTGCACACCGGATTTACTGCACCAGGAGCACTCGTTATTCACATCTCACAACTGAAGCATTAGCTTCCAGTTTCATTTTGCAGAGCTTTAATTTTTTTTTCCCAAAGTGTATTAAAAGCACTAAGTAATTGAGTTTTTATGATAGTGTAATTTCAGTGGTAATTCAAGCCCTGAATGATCAAGTGTTGAGGGGTGGTGGAGTCTGAGTGTCCCCCCCAAAGTGTCATTTGCTCTGCATTAGGACTTTTATTAGAAATAATGTTTATTCTTGCTGCAGAAAACTGCTTAATTTTTAGCCTGTTTCTGTAGTGAAGATCTCACAGCATTCTCCAGCCATGGGGCTGCTTCCACCCATTCCTTGCTCCTGGCTCTTCCCAGTGGCAGGATGAGAAATGGGGAAACTGAGGCACAAACACAGCACCCTCAGTGATTTTTCAGAGGCCCTGGGGAGCTCGCTGTGCCCCACAGACCTTGATCCTGGATCCATTTGGGGATTCAGAGAAATCTGTGGATCTGTTTGGAGATCCACATCGCTGATTTGGGGATGCCACCAGGCTGCCACCAACTGCCTCTGTCTTTACAAGCATTTGCTTTAGTTAATGAGTAGCCACAGAGTATCTGTCATTTTTTTCAGCTCAATGCTCTCAATTAATTAACCACGGTATTTGCTTTTCATTGAAACATAACGCGATTCGGCATCATATGTTTAAAAAAGGAATTAATTTGCAGGAGGGTTTATTTTCAAGGTTTAACAACTGTATAAGAGATGCATATCTCCTTCAATTACCACAGTGTCTCAATAAATATATATATTTCTAATCAATTGCTACTTAACACATGTCAAGTCTTTATTATAGTTAGATGCATCTGGTTGCAGTAATTACTGTATGTAAATTAAATGCCAATTAATTATTTAAAGCATATTTACAAAGAGCAACAAAACCTATAAATCTGTTTCAGAGTCGTTAACCTCAGCAAACATGTTTTAAATAATCAGCATTGCTGTGGTGTAGCTATCTTGTTATATCTCTATTAGACACTCCATTTAAACCGTGACTAAATAATTTGTTAGAGGGTAATGAGGCAACACCCACACCCTTGGTCCACCATGAATGTTGATCTTGCTGCCCCATGTCCCTGAGCCGGGGATAACAGAGAGTCCCATGTGAGCCGATTCAGGGTTTATTTTTATTGTTTTTCATGTTTATTGGGTCTTTTCACCCATCCTCAGCCCTTCGTGTGATGGGGAGCGGCCGCTGCCGGCTCGGGGCAAGAAGAAGAAAAAGAAATCTGGCCGCAAGAAGCGAAGGAGGTGAGGGAGCCATGGTGGCGTGAGGGGCCAGGCAGGACAGCCCTCGGCTGGGCGTGAGGGAAGAGGGTCATGAGGGAGCCATGGTGGCATGAAGGGCGAGGCAAGCCAACACTTTGCTGGGCGTGAGGGAAGTGGGTCATGAGGGAGCCATGGCGATGTGAGGGGCCAGGCAGGACAGGCCTTGGCTGNGGAGCCATGGTGGCGTGAGGGGCCAGGCAGGACAGCCCTCGGCTGGGCGTGAGGGAAGAGGGTCATGAGGGAGCCATGGTGGCATGAAGGGCGAGGCAAGCCAACACTTTGCTGGGCGTGAGGGAAGTGGGTCATGAGGGAGCCATGGCGATGTGAGGGGCCAGGCAGGACAGCCCTTGGCTGGGCGTGAGGGAAGAGCATCAGTGAAGGATGTGAAGGTGGCCGTGGCGGTGTGTGGGGCAGGAGGGGATGGCAGCCCTCAGCTGGGCGTGAGGGAAAAGGGCCTGTGTAAGATGGAGGTGTGAGGGCCTGGGGGTTCCACAGCCCAGGGAGGTGCTGCCATCTTCTCACTCTCCCCTCAGGGCAGCAGAGCTGGATTGAGGCTCATCCCTGGGCTCATCCTGCTCCTACCAGGAGCTCCCAGCCACTCTCTGCCCTGGAGATGCTGCTGGTGGTGGGGTGAGGGTTGGGTTGGCCAGGACAGCTGTGAGCATCCCTGTGCTCCCTAATGCCCCTCTGTCCCCTCAGGTCTCCCTCCTACAGTCCTTCACCTGTGAAGAAGAAAAAGAAGAAAAGCTCCAAGAAGCGAAAAAGAAACAGGTATTTTTTCCCTTGAAAATGTAATTCCCTGCTGGCAACAGCTGTTGGGGGTTTGGAGAAGGGGTGGAAGGCACTGCTGCCTCAGGCAGCTGTTGGTTCCAGGGGGCAGAGAGGTATGAGGCTCTGTGAGCACTGGGTAGCCAAGGGGAGGCATAGCCAGGGTCCCTGTGGGCTAGGAGGGCATGAAATGGGATGTGCACCCAGTACAAATGGAGAAACGTGCTGTCGGGGTGTGGGGACACAGAGATGGATAAGCCAAATCACCGTGAGGTCTGCACAGCCTCAGCCTGCTGTCCTTGCTGTCCTACTCACATCTCCATCCTCTGGAATGCTAATGGGATCAGTGCTCAGGGCTTGCGCTGGTCCCTGTCCCTTCCTCTCCAGCCTGCAGAGTGTCAGGACCAGGAAAAGGTTCAGAACAACTCCTCACATCCCAGTCTCCTCTTCCAGCCCCAGTGACTGTTTCCACTTCCCCTTCTGAAGTCCATTTTTAATTCAAAGCGCATGATTAAATTTTAAAATTGCAAATATTTCACTGTTTTCTCTCAGCTGTTAAACCAATATTTGAAGAGAACAGTGGATTCCATCTCCCTAAGAAGGTTCATGTATTTATAATATATTGAACCAAAGAGAGAAGCTACCAAAAGTGGATAACAGGGTGAAAAGTTGAGCTTGAATCTCTAAAGAAGAGCAAGAGAGAAGGAGAAAGAAGGATACAGGAACTCCTTTAAAACACTTTCTTCCCAAGCAGGGATTCTTATGCTCTTTTGTGGGTGCCATCTCCTGATGGAAGTCCTGGGTCAGAGACTCTTTGGCTTTGAACCTTAAGTAGCCATTTATGCCCCTGCAAGCCAAGGACAAGCTGGAGCTTGTGTGATAAGACAGTGTGATATGAACTATTCAGCCTTAGTGACCAGTTCCTCCATGCACCCAAGGTGTTCTGTATGAGAAAAATGTCTCCTGTGTCATCCCAGGGGTGCTCCAGGAGGCAAGACAGGAGCATGATGCTGGCTGTGAGACTGCTCTGGAGTTACACAGAGAGGATTTTCCTCTCAACTGCTATTTGGTTCTTTATACAGAAAACCAGGGAATGGACTCACCTCTACACGCAGTGCAAAACTGGAGGCAGTAGCAGACAGAAAGGACCCACCAGAGATAGGGGATGTATCTGAACTCTCTAAAGACTTGTTATCCTGAGGATCATATTCTCAATTACTTGTAGAGTGTGCTGGTCCCCTCTGCCACACCAGCATTTCTCAGCTGCCCCCTCACCAGCTGGCTAAAGGAGAGCTGGGGGCCATTCTGCCCAGGTGGTGCAGGTCTTACTCTCATGAGGTCTTCTCTCAGTGCTCAGTGTGAGCCTAAACACATTGTCTTGGATTCAGATTTCCATTTGTGAGACCCTGTATACAATGTACATATTTGTGTCTTGCAGGTTATCATCAAAGAAGAGAAGGCACAGGTAAGAGTTGAGCAGGTGTGGGTGGTCCCTTAGAAATAAGGGTTTCATGGTCTCTTCAAGGTTGATGTTCACTCAGTGGGGACAGAAGACATTTCTTCTGTGTATCCTTGTGGAATCCCCTTTTGTCCCCCATTCCGTGTGGGTCTGGGGACTCTGAGTCAGTGACTCCCCAGGTGTGGACTGGAAGAACTCTCCTGATGCCAGTATGTGTGTATACATTACCAAGAAGTGCTCATTTTCTCTATGGCAAAAGGCAAAGTCGCCAAGTTGGCTGATCCCTTTGAGGGTTTTGGCCAAGCCCATGAAGCAGATCTGTCAGCAGGCATGCAGACCCCCTGTGCTGTGACAACCATGAATCCCTTTCATTTTTACTGCATGCTCTTGGGCAACCGAGCTGTAACATTGATGTGTGATTGTGCAGCTTTTTATCAGAACAGAAATCTCCGAATTAATTAGCCATTTCTTATTTAGTTCTTCAAGTCCCAAAAGTAAGAGAAAGGAAGAAAGAAAACACAAAAAACAGTAAGTAGTGATTCATGGAGTTCCCTGCCCTGCCTGCACAGTGTGGGGCTAGGAAGTGCTTGATGTGGTGGGGCCCCTGGAGCTAACACCTGCTGCACAGCCCTAAGCAATTCTCAGGATTATTTTGAAGCTAAAACCGGCAATTCTGGTTTTGCTGGAATGGAAAAGGGTTTGTAGAGGCTGGAGATCCTTCCTCTGCCTTTCTTTTGTGACACCTCTTTCTGCACTTTGTGTATCTTGCAATGATGTGCAGAGTCTTGTCCATCCAGTGCAGACAGAAGGCTCCAGCTTTTGTGGTGGGGGCAGCATGAGAGGCTGAACTCTGACCTGCCAAAAGGACAGGCTGGCACACTCCTGCTGAGAAGGGCCTCAGCAACTCGTGGTTTGCTGCTCTAGGAGGTTGCATTAGGACCTACTCATGACATACAGTACAGCCAAGTATCTGAATGAGGTCAAGGGGAAGAGAAGGAATTGTTTGGAGGGAATGGAGTTTGCAAACATCTGGTGCTGATGTTCCCATCAGCCCTGGAGTGTTAGCAGATCACAATCCTTGTCCTGTGGGGCACATAATCAAGGGACATGGTATAAAATGGGGTTCCTCAGGACTGGAAGGAAGGACTGTAAGTCACCTCTGTTTCGCTGTCTTTTGGGAACCGCAACTTGTGGCTTCTCACCTGCTTTTAGAGCAAGGAAACAGTCCTGAGGCTGAACCTCTGGCACTGATCCCCTGGTCAGCTTTGCTGGGACTTGGGATACAGGCAGTCTCTGTTGCCTGCAGAAAGCCAGTCTCCTTTTCTCTAAGATTTCTGCATGTTAAGTGCAACAGTTTCAGCTCAGTTTCCTCTCGAACTGGGCCGCCCTGCACCCAGAAACCTGGGTGGTAAAAGAGAGGCCTCCTAGGGTATCTGTACAAGGAGGCACCTCCCCAGCCTAACACAGCAGTTCCCTAACAGTGCAGTTAAATCTAAGATCCATGTCCTGCTGGTGTGCCCTGACCTCAGGGAACTGGAGCTACTGGAATTGCTCTTGGGGGATAAACCAGCCCAAGGGTTTAGCCTCATCCTTCTGCTGGCGAATCAGAGCTGAGCCACGCCCAGTTTTTGCAAACCTTGTGCTGCCAGGCGTGGATCAGATGGATCCCATGAGGATTTTTCTATAATCGCGCTGCTTTGACTTATCTTTGCATCGAGCGACTGGTTATCTAAATCAACAGGACCAGTTTTCCCTTCTGCAGGAAGGGAAAACAAACTGGAGGGACTGGAGCAGGGGGTGAAGAGCAAACATGGGGAGTTTCACACAAATCCACCATGTGAGTGAAAGATGTTCAGTGTTGCTGATTTCAGCTATATGGAAATAAGAAAGGAGGATCCCAAAATGTGAAGTTTTAAAAAATATAATCATTGTGTGTGAAAAGCATCAAAGAAAACAACCAAGCAGAGTTGAAAGAATTGCCCTGGAGGTTGCCCTTCTGTCTTAAAAGAGATGTTGTTCTCAAGCAATTATTTGCTGAGTTTTTATACCAGCAAGTTGCTAAATGCTGTCCAAGCAGGTTGTATTTGTGCTGTCAGTGACTGTGTGGTGTGGCCAGGCCGTCCCCACCAGCTCACCCACGGTTAGCTTTGCCTGCTGGCACAGCCATGCCAGCCTGAGCAGATGGAAACACTGCCAGATCTAAACTAACTGCTGTGGTGAACAAAGATGGGAGGGAAGGGGCACAGCAGGTGGCAGTTAGCCTGCCACCCATGTCACCCTGCTCCCTGCACCCAGGACCTCAGCTGTTGGCATGGGTAACAATAGTCCTTCAATAACAGGGCCGGGTAGACCATGAGAAACAGCCTGGTGGTGCAAAGGGAAGTGCAACAGGGCACTCGTCAGTGCAGCTCTGCCCCCTACACACAGTTTGCTGGGGACTGTCCTCAGACCCTGTCAGAAAAGGCAGCGCCTGTGACTGGGCACCTGTCAGAGCCCAGAAAATGGTCCTGTCTCTCAGACAGGAACCATGCATGAGGCAGGCGGTACTCAGGGAAGCTGTATTTTGTGTAGCAACCATGAGAGCTGCCCACAGGACTGGCTAAATGCTCCCTGAGTGCGCTGTATCACTTGGAGCTTGTCCTTCTGTACCTGCTCTTTAACAAGGAGCCAACACTACAAAGAGGGCTGGAGGTTTGTGATGGGTTGCCCAGAGAGATGGTGCTTCCCCCAAGGCACAGCAACAAGAAGGTCTTGGGCAGTTGCCTGGCTGTTACAGGGTAGGCTGCAGGATGAAAGGCAAGCACATGGCTCTTTAAAGTCTAGAAGGGATTGGTGCTGGCTGCTGCACTCCCACATACTTGTCCATAAATCTTCCCCCAGCAGGCTACAGAGCCAACCTAATAGCTTGTGTGTAAAGTGCTAGCAGAGATCTCGGGAAGCTGTGACTGTAGCGATGAAGGGACGGAGAATTTCTCATGCCTTGATGTTCTGTGCAGTGTTTCATACACCCATCTCTTTGGTTTAAAATGCACATCTCCCTTCTGATTTGAACGTTATCGATTTCAGCCTCCACCTGCTGGCTCCTGCATCCCCCCACCTGCTAACCTAACGCTGCTTTTCCTTTCTGCTTCTTAAAGCTCTCGTGGGCGCGCCCGGAAATCCCATCGGCATCGCCGCTGCCACTCTCGCTCAGAGAGCTCCGACTCCCACTCCCCCAGCTGCCGGAGCAGGTAACGTCACCGCTCCCGAGCTCAGTGTCCTCAACCCTTCCTGGTGGGCGCAAGGATGTGGTTGCCACAGGCTCTCTGTGCACAGCCACTGCCCATTCTGGTAGCAGCAATGTCACATACTGGGGGCTGAGCTGTTTGTGGCCTCAGCCACGGAAGGGTTTTGCCTCAAGAAGCAGTGGCTACAGCTTTTTGGTCTGACAGTCACTTCTAATCCCCATGGCTGATGATCAGCCCATGACAGCTGATTCCAATCTAGTGTCCCTTCCCCAGCCCAAGGGCTCTGTACTGCTGATGTCCCAGGAAACCCTTAAACATGGTCTTAGCAACGGAAATATATTTGCCCGTGGCAATCTATAGCCATTGTCTTTGACCTGATTAAAACTCTCCTCTGGATGACAGATGCATCCTGAGGCCTGCTAAGTGGATGCTGGTGCTAGACCCAGCATTGCTGCAAGAGCAAGTGATTTATACAAATAACGAGTTCATGTTTCATGTTCTCTGAAAGCACTTGAACAACCCACCCCCACTCTCCCACTTCATTCCTCCTAAGTACTGGGAATTTTCTTATGAAAAGCTGAGGATCAGTGAGGGGAGGAATGCAATCAGTAATTGGAGGAGTGCTCATGCAAGAGCAGTGTGTTTTCTCTTGGAGGTGTATCACCATAGGAACATTCTAGGGTGCATGAAGGGTAATGGTTTGCCTTGAGCCACCATAAAATCATGCATTGGAGCTGAAATTTGAGGGTAAGGTCCAAAGCCCGGATGCAAAATTATTATTTTTCTTTTAGAGTAGAAAAGCAAAACAGCCCTTTTCTCTCCATCATGACTCCACAGAGCAGTCATGTGGAAGAACATTCTCCCATATGCAGTGTCCTAGCACAGAGCTGCCAGGGGTTTGTTTGGAGCTGGTGACAGGCACTCCTGCAATACTAAGGAATAACATTTTGGCTGTTCCTGTCTCCTGGAGGCACAGAGCCAGGTCTCGGGAGGAAGGGCGTAAAACACGGCGAAGACGCTCCTGGCACCATTCAAAAGTCACAGCAAAGAGAAGCTCCTCTGCAGAGGTTCAGGCCAGTCAAAAAGCCAGCCAAACCCTCCCACTCTACAGCTTCCTGTCTTCTAAGGAAGTAGTAAGTATTACACACTGTCCTTCTTTGCTTGAACTAGCCAGAGGAATCTGGGCAAGAACTCTGATATGAAATTTTTATAACTCAATTATAGTGACGTTAGACGAACTTGGTTAAACTGTATTATTAATTCATGGTGCTGTTTTCCAATGTATGTAAAGTCATTCCTTCCTTCAGCACTTTCACACCAAGGGTGGGGCTGGAGAGGGGAAAAACTTGCAAAGCTTTTAACCTATGAATAATGAATTGAGGACATTTAACAAAAAAAAAAAGTGGCCTCCAGCAACGATATTTTAAAGGGAAGGGTTTGTTATGCAGTCTTTGCTGAGCTGGATGTGAACTTAATTCTCTGGTCTTCACATCCAAAAGTTTAGTCCTTCAGGCTGAAAAAGGGTATCAATCATATACAAAAGGAACATTTACATTTAATGAGCTGGTGATTATTGGCATGGGATGTTTTCTGACTCTCAGGATCCTTCTTGGATCACTGTTGCTCTGAACTGACAAGCCCAGGGGCCAAATTCGGAACTTATGAGCAGCCCTCATTGATGCTAATGGGAACTGCATGTGCAGCTGAGGGTAAAATCAGGCTCAGTGCCTTGGGATGTTTTTCCATATACACGGAAAGAGAAGATATAATCCATGAATTGAGGGAGCAAGAGATGGAGAGAAATATGCGATAGAGATTGATATCAGTCTTCCTTTTCTGTGGCGTGCTTCCCCTTTGTTCCTGGCAGCAGCAAAGCAGAGGTGTGATGCCCTGACTGTGGTGTTGGTATCAGATAGGCACTCTGGGGAGATAAATTGCTACGTAGGACTGGAGGTAGTGCAGAATCTGATACTCACACGTGTGGATGTGTAACGCTTGAGGTGTTTTGAGTACAGAGTCCTCCATGCCCTGAAGTTGTTTTCTCCTTTAGGCCCAGTCATCAGTTGGAAATAGCTCAGCCACACGCAGGAGTTGCATCAGATAGGAGAGAGATGGTGCCAGCAAGAGGAGAGACTCTACCCACTCACCCACACAGACAGCGTGCCGATCAAAATACCCAGGAATTGTACGTGGGTACAGACAGGCACAAGCTGTCTCTCAGCATTATAGATATGCAGATTTGCTCTCGTTATAGAGTGTGTGGGGCCATGTGAGTCAGTGCTTGTAAAGCCTTATAAGGCAGCGCGGAGAGCAGAACCTCACACCGCACGCTGGTGTGTGCGCACACACGCCAAGGAAGAAAAACAAGGTATGAAGCTTATTGTCATGAGCTGGGGGTGTCGCTGAGTTCAGAGCTCCTCCCTCAAAAAAAACAACCAGCCAAAGACTGCATTGTGTCACCAGGGTGTTGTTTGGTTCAAGCAGCATATTTTTCATAAATGCTTTTGAGTCTAAGCCTAGTTTTTAATTAGTGCTAGGCTTCCTCTCTCGGAAGCCAGGCTCCCCAAGTCCTGTCAGGCCAACTGCCAGCTGTTCTGTTTCCTGAGAAAGAGTAAACTCTCATTTAAAATTTTTAAAGCTGTAAAATGAGCTAAACTCAAGCAGGCTGCACTCCCTTTTCCATTTGCTTCACTCGAGGTAAATGAGCCCACAAGCTGCAGGGAACGGAAGACAAGAGCTTGATAGTTCCACATGCAGGAGGTGGATGCAAAGTAAAAGTCATCAGGATACTCCTGTGTTCTTCCTAGTAAGGGTTAATAACTTAGGCAAATATTTTAATGACTAAAAGGCATAGTGACTGATGAAACCCACTACTGTCCTTCTGTCCCCTGTACATTCTCTTGGGACACCATTCAAGACCACATTTAAGCACTTGTTTAAATTGAAGCCCCTGGTTAAGAGCTGCCCCTGAAATTTTGCTGAATAAGGTCATTAAATATCATGTACTCAAAACTGGCAAGGGAAAAATGAAATGGGAACCTTTAGTCTCATTTATTAATGACTATACACAACCCTTTGATGCCTTTCCTTTTCATGAGTTAAATGGTTGCTCTATGAATAAGCTTAGTTCTGTCAGACTTTGAGAGCAGCCTGAAATGAAAATGTGCTCTTGCAGAATATGTTGGTCACATATGTAAAAAAAAAATTGCTGGAAAATAAAATATTTTTGTGAAAAAATTCAGAATTAGGATTGAAAAATGCCATGTTTCAGTCCTCTGTGAGAGTTGATATGTTACACTCCCTATCCTTGCCTCTGGCCTGGGCTTCCAAACCAAACCATCCTTACCTGGGGAGATGCACTGTAATATCTCCAAAGGAAAGGGATTATCTAAGGAAGATCAGGGAAAAATACACAGAAATACAGGGAAAAATCTATAGAGACACTACACAGACTCCCATGAGATAATGCTATAGCATCTCCAAAACAAAGGGTTTACTTTTCAAGATGCTTTCCGTTCTACATTGTTTTTCTTCTGAAAACTTGAAGTGCTTTGTGGTAAATTCTGCTGTCCTCCCCACCCTGTGTGTCTTCATTCCTTTGTAACGAAACAGCCACAATTTCTAACTAGGTCTGCCTGGAGCTGCTGAGGAATAAAGCACAAAAACAATGCTCTGCCTATGCATCTACCTTGCTCCTTCTTTCCCTCTTTATGCATAAGCTGATGCACCCACACATGCATGCACACATGTAGAAACACCTCAAAGTTCCCTGCTACTTTTCTTTTTGGCAGTGAATTTCCAAGCTTCTGCCTGTCATTCTCCTTTAATCCCATGCAGCCACAATAGCCACCTCTTGAGAGCAGGACTGTGGGCCTGTGCCTCAGCAGGCAGAGAGAGGCTGTGGGTAATGTGCAGCATTTATTTCTGTACAGAGTGCCCCTGCCCAGCTGCAGACACTTTATTCCACACCGACACAGATGGATGACTGTGCCACTGTGCTTTCCTTTAGCAGTGCAATATAAATACCTGCAGGGCACAGATCTAATTGCCTTTGTTGTTCCTGATGAAGATAACTGCACCATGCATACACTTCCCTTGCCAGCTCCTTTGCTTTCACTGTAACTCATTTGTGATGCCACAAATTATCACAGGCTTGAGCCAGATTTCCAGTGAAGCCCAGTGGGGTACAGCTGGTCCAAATGATGCTGTTTGTCTTTATGCTCAGGTCTGCAGGAAGGTAGAACAGGGAGATGCTGTGCAGGGACTGGGACAGCGCATGCTGGAGGGCTCAGGAAACCTTATGGCAGACCTGCATGTTGGCTTGCTGCTGCTGTTTTCTAGCCTGGGTTTTGGCTTACATAGGAAAAGCTATTCTTTTAAGTGCTAGGCAGCATGCTTTTGACAGCAAACAGGGCCCTTCAAGAACAGAAAGGCAAAACCTTCTATAAATATGGAAGTTGTTATCTTTTTTCTTTTCTTGTCCTTCCCTCCCAGCTGGGGGACTGAGGTTGTCCCTGGTTATTGTCTGACAAATCCACAGCTCAGTGCTGGGAGCAGCAGCTGGGGGAATGGATCACTACCTTTATCAATTGAAGGGCTGGGCTGTGCACCAGGTACCAAGGGAGGTGGTGGAAGACAAACTCTTGCTCCAAAGTAGTGCCAGCCTGGCCCAAGCTGAGGTGGGGATACAATGCCTGCAGCTCAGCAGGCTGACAAGATCCTTGAAAAGGAACCAGCCTTTGCTTGGAGCCAGGCTGCTCAGCAGTGTTGCCATCCAGTCCCAAATAACCCAAGCTCTTTGCAGGGATAGCTGTGTCATTACCTCCCTGCTCTGGGACTCAGCCATTGTGGCAGAGAAAGCCTCACCCTGAACTCCCCATCCAGCAAAAAAAAAAAAAAAAAAAAAGGGTCTTTTCCCACTCAATGTTGCTTGAGTCAGGGACTCATAATTGCACAAAAAGGGGTTAATACGGAATTCCTACAAAACTTCTGTTTTTTGTACTCAATCAGAAGCTGGCTTTTCAGCTGGGGTAGGTTATCAGCAGAGGTGAGCCCATTTGCCCAGAGCTCTGGCAGGTGGAGGTGCCCCAGGGCAGGCGCAGAGCCCCATCCCCAGCAGGTGCTGTCCCTGTGCCGCCGGCTCTGGCAGATGTCAGCCAGGCCCTCGCCGAGAGCGGGGCTCGCCGGGGTCACCGACACAAGTGTTTTACTCCTTTCGTTAGCACAATGCCCGGAAAAAGAGAGAAAGGCTGACATTATGTCCCTCTGAAAGAGAAATTAACTCCACTTTGAAGTGAGTTGCAAAACAAGAGAAAAAAGACCCACGGAAGAAATCCTGCAGCTCTGAGCGAGGCTGTGCCCCGCTGCTGTCCCCGTATGGCTGAGGCAATGTATTGTCATCTCTGGCCCCGGGGCTGTTTGTGGCACAGTAAATGGAGCTGTTCTGTTTAATTGGAAGATGAGCAGTGATTGTATTTTTGTAACCTATTAAACCGTGCTGCCTCTTGGTCTGGGATCGCACTTGGAATTGCAGTCTGGAATATGAGTGAGGGCCTCATTTCTGCTCCCCCCTCATCTTGATTAAATAATGATTTGAAACAAAAAATCCAATAAATACATATCCAGGGTTCCCTTGAGGGCAGCAGTAGGTTCCCTGCTGAAAGCTGGATGAAGCAAAGTTCACTGAGATGATTTAATTACTTATTAGGGGTTGTGTGTGGGGGAAAATCCAAATGTTCACATAGACAGAATTAGATTTCTGAAAGAGCAGGCTCTTTTAAGCCACCCTAGAAAAGTAAAAAGCCATTAGAATTCACAATCACACAGAATGGTGTGATTCAATTGAGCTCTGTGCAGTGTTTCTAGATGTGGTGCTCTGTTTCCATCCTGGGTGGCTGGCATGCCTTTCAGAAACAGTAAAATAGGACCACAAGCAAAGCCAAGGTCATCCAGTGGGGAACTGGTCTGAGCAGACAGGCAAATTGAGTACCCTGAGACTTGTCCTGGCTCTTGCTGCAGGACAGAACCTTCCCCAGAGCCTGCAGGAAGCTACTGGCTACAGCCTGGTGCCCCAGGGTGGTGGGGCTGAGAAGCTGCTGTGCCCCCCTGGCACCTCCTTTGCCCCATCCAGACCCTCCAGCCCTCACACAGACTGTCAGCTTCATACTTTACTGATAGCCATGCTGCCTCTTCACAGAGCGTTGCTGCCACAGATGTTGAACTACAGAGGAGCTTGTTGATCCTCCCGGTCATTTAACAGATTTTGTGATGTGCTGACAACCGTTGCTGCTTTGAAGGTAGATGTCAGCCAAGGCAGAGCAGAAGCAAGGATGCCAGGTCCCAGAGTCAGTCTGAAATGGTTTAGAAATGCCAAGAAACTGCTGTATTGCTTGGCAGAAATGACAGCTCTTTGGTTTAAACTGGAAAGGAACAGAAGGAGGGTATTTCTGTGTGTGATGCTGGGGTCAGTGTTCCTTGGAGCAGCCCTGTGCCCACTCCAGGCTTATCCTACCCCTGCACCCAGAGAGTACCTCACATGGTGGTTTAATGCCTGTAGGTGAAAGGTGGTGAAAAGCCAGTTGTCTCTGGGTTAGGATTCAGCTCGAATGCAGACCATAACCCATCTTTTAAGAAAAATATCCGGTACCACATTTGAAAGTGCAGCCCTGTATCTTCTGGAATGTGGCTGGGGAGAGTGCAGTGGTCCATAGCACAGAGGTCAGATCTCTTGGGGGTCTGGATGTGGCATCAGGGTTTCAAGAAACTGGTGAAAAGCAGAGCTGGCTACTTGGCTCCCTTAGGCTCCTGTGACATTCCCGTTTCTACTGGTGTAAGTGAGGACTGGTAGAGAATTGCTAGAGCTGAGAAGAAGCAAGGAGCAGTACCAGATGCTGAAATGAGGACTTGCAATGTGTGTCTCCACTCATTCCTAGTTGGGGACATTTGGGAGACATTTCTGCTCTGTCCAGGGCTTCTGCATTGAAAGTGCAAGTTGGCTAATGAAGAAGGATCACTTCATTTCCCATATCTGCTGCTGGGGCTTCTGATTCCTCTGAGCTGGGACTGAGCATCACTTAGAAGTTAGTGTGGGGTGGAGATGGGGAACTCCATTATGGATTTGCTGGGATGAATCAATCCCTTATCCCAGAAGCAGTAATGCTTCTCTCCCTCACAACACAGAAAGTGCTTGGAGATCCTCCAGCTCCAGGTGTTTTTAGAGCATGTGAGTGTTGTGGGCAGTCATCCTTCTGCAGACTGTCCTGAGAGCTGCTGTGGGTGTTGGTAGCTCTGCTCTGGTTTCAGTTGCTGCTGGTTCAGCACCTGTGTCCGAGGCAGCTGTCCCTGTCCCAGTTAGCACCTTGAACTGGGTCGAGAGCAGCTCTCCCTGGGGACACAGATTGAATGCCACAGGCAGGAGCCATCTGATAGGATGAAGGAGATCCATGTGAAACATGACACAGGCTGAGTCTGCAGCCCCTCTGAGGATGAAAAAGCCAGCCAGTCCAGAGCTAAACTTTCCAAAGGGACTGGCCCTGTGCCTGCTGTGTGACAGCTGATCCAGGTCTCCTCTGCTGCCTGAGATAGCACCAACATTGCAATGTGGTTTTTTGGCTCAGAAGGCCCCAGACTGGTGAGGGCATGGCCCAGGCCCCCGGTGTGGAGAGCATGGCATAGATGGGGGCATTGTGTGCCCCATAGTGTGGCATGAGGGCATGTGCACGTGTTTGAGGGAGCACGGCTTGCTGGGAACATGTTTGGAGGACTGTCCTGAGCGGGGGGAGCCAAACCTGTGTGTCCACACTCTAAGAACCCTGGGCCAAACCTCATGGGTGGGTTTGAGGAGAGCGGAGGCTCTGAGTGAAAGAGGAGGAGGCCACATGAGAGCGCAGATGTGTGCACTTGGCCCTAATTCCCACCCCATTGCAAGGGCAGAGGTTAGCACTAACACAGCCTCACTCCCAGTGCTGGTACATTCCTGAGCTGGCTCAGGTAAATGCCAGTGGAGTTAAAACTGAACTATAAAATACTGAAATGATGTAAATCCCCTTAGTGGTGCTCAGGGTCCCAGAAAATAGCCCTGCCCAGGTCAGCCTGTGTGAGTTTGAGGTCCTTGCTTGCCCTGTTGTGTTCAGCAACCCAGCCAGGGCATGGCTGGACCCCCTTACAGAGGCTGGCAGGAGCAGGGCTGCCATCCCCTTCCCCACAGCTCTCTGATACACAGCGTGGGGATACTTTTCCTCCTCTATTCTTTTGCTTCTTCCCTCAGTCGAGTTCCCTTTGTCATTTCCATACAACCCAGGGGGATTTAGTGCAAGCTGCAACTTTTCAGCACAAGCCATCAGCCTCCAGGAATGGGCTGGACAGGCTAACTTAAAGCAGAAGGAAACAAAAATGAATAGTAAGGGAGACAAGCGAGCAGACAAAAAGCAGTCATGACATTTGCATAGAGGAGGCAGCAAACAGTTCGCAGTGTGGATTGAAGAGAGGGTTTATGTTTTTTTCATGTAATTTGAGACTCTAATGATGGACTTATGTTGCCCGCTCTTCCTTTTTTCTTACACCTTACCTACTAAAGGAGGAGTTCTTGATGGGTAAGTGGATGCTATCCGCAAGACACCAGGGAATTTATTAGAGGTCACTTGAGCGCATTAGCTATATCTTCTTCAGGGGGTAAAAAGCACACAAAGAAGTATCTGTATACCTTTTATTTCCAAAGGGATTTTTCTTTTTTCCCCTCACCCTCTTTTTTCTTTCTTTTTTTTCCCCTTTTTTTTTAAATTTCAAAGTGATAAGCTTGTTTATTTGCCAGTTTTTGCTTTATACAGAAGCCCTTAATTTGATTTGATTTTTTGTTGCTTATTTTAGTGACATTTGTTCAGCCACTTTATTAAGGAAGCTTAAAAAAACTCACTCATCTAAGTTTTTGTTTCATTTTTGTTTTCTTTGCAAGGATTATGTAGGTTTTTTATATGTATATACCCCCCTTTTTTTTCCTTCCCTCTTTAAGGTAAAATAAGGGCTTTGTCCTCTGTTACAGTTTTTTATTTAGTTAGTTGTTTATTTTAATTCTTTGGTTGCCCGCTTACTTTGTTGAACTCTTTTGTTTAACATGAACCGCATGCTGATACTCTTTGCATGATCTCTAAATCTTCCCGTTATTATAGCAGGGGGAAAATAAGTTTCTTCTTACCGTGGATTTCTTTTAGGGATATGTGCTTTTGTTTTCTTCTTCTTTCTTCTTTTTTTTTTTTCTTTTTTCTTTCTTTCTTACTTTGTTTCTTTTCTTTCCTTTCCTTTTGTTTCACTGCATCATGATGGTAAAATTTCTGGGTTTATTTAAAAAAAAAAAAAAAAAAAAAAGCAAAGTAAAACCGAAAACAACCCCCCCAAAAAACATTCAAACAATGCCAAATGGCTTTTTTGCTTTCAGATCTCTCAGTCAGGGTCTTCTGCTGACCTCTTTACCAAAACAGACAGCCCGCCTGGCAACCTAGCCAGCCAGAATGGAGAGTATCATGAATATGACTCAGGAAACGATACTTCCTCCCCTCCCTCCACTCAAACGAGCTCATCCAGGTCAAAGGACAGCCAGGAGAAAAGAAGTCTAGTCCATGATGGCTTTGGCCATGCCTTCTCGTCCGGGAAGCCCAAACTGGCCAACAGCGATAACAGCTCTGATTCAGGAAATTCCTTCACCAGTTGCTTTTCCCAGACCAAGGGAACAGCTTTGGAAAATCTGTCTCCAGATGCCCAGGGACAAGACCGAAGGTCAGTGATTACCAGTAGCTGCTGCTGGCAGCCCAATCCCTGGTACGTGGTTGCTCTGTGTCTCCTGCCCGCTCGCCAGCTGCCGTGGTGAGCTGGCAGGGAGCTTTCTGTGCTCTGGAGGCAGGCAGGTACCAATCAGACCCACGGTCTTGCCAGTCTGGAGTCCAGAACCCAGCAAGGACCAGTCCTGTAGCCTGAGGAGGAAGATAAAACCCAGCCATCACATCCCTGGACATTGCTTGTGTCAGTGCTTTGGCATTACTGTGGCTAATGCAGGGTTTGGGCCTGGGCCAGGCCGTGTCCACAGCACATCCCTGCTCAGCTGAGCATGGCCATGTCAAAAAAAAAGTCTCTGGCCCTTCTGGGCACAACCTGAAAGGGGCATCTGGGGGTTGCCATGCTAATTCTCCCCCTCTGCCTACTGTGGGGAAGGGAAGTGGGGCTTGTTTTCACTAAGATCATTATGGGCTGTTCTTTCACCTGTCCAATGAGCCAAATCCAATGTGCCCCTTCACAGCTCATCCAGCACTGGTCCAGGATGACAAGATAGCATCTCCTGCCAGAGGGGAGTACAGGGAGGGGCAAGTACTTGGCTGGCTGCAGGATAACACAGCAGCAGCTCTGCACTGGGGCCACAGGGCATCCAACCACCACCCAGTGCCACAGGTCATCTTCAGGAGAGGGGAGTAGCTGCCAGCCTCCATCACCACCTCCCATTCCTGGGGGTTTGCCAGGGGATGTTGGGAATGAGGGCACTGAAGTGTGGTGGCTGGTACCCAGGGCTATGCTCAGGCCGTGGTTGTAGGGAGCTCTTCCAGCTCAGGCTCTTGGGTCCTAAAGGCTGAAAGTTGGAGCCAGGATGTGGTTTGGAGCACTGAATGTGACAGGAGGGAGCCAGGGGAATGGGTGTTAGGAAGAACAAGCTTCATTTTTCAGTCAGAGGGTAAAATTTTAGGTCTGTATTTACTTTTCACGTGGTGACTCCAGTGGGATAACTCTGCCTTCACATGGGTGGAGCTGGGATTGCAGCTGGCCCTGGCTGCTGGAAGGCTGCCTGGCTGCTGGGCTCTGACCCCAGTTCATTCCCAGAGCACTTCTGGAAGAGGAGGAATTCATGCAGCGCTGTCCAAGGGCAACAGGACATGCCTGCTCAGTGCCCCCTCACGCTGCTCCACAGCCAGGCTGGAGCACAGCCCTTGCCCTGCCATGCTCTGCCTTTCCTCACTCCAGCACTTCTTACTTCACTCCCTGCCCAGGACCAGCACTGCTCGCTGGCCTGAGCCAGGCTCTGCCAGCCAGACACCTCTGGTGTGTTGGGCTTGGGGCAGATGAGCTGCTGCTTGTGCCACCTGAGAGCTCTTCCACACCTCTTCTCCCTGGCAGAGCCTGGGGTGAGCTTTTGGACTCAGACCCACACATGGGGTCTCCTGCAACAGCAGCCTGGGGAGCTGAGAGGTCTTTTTTACCTCCAGTTGGGGAATGGAAGGATGGGAATATTTATTTGCTGGAGCATGGTGCTCCCCTCAGCCAGGGACCAGTTCAGCCACAGCTTCAAAAAGTGTCCATATATATGTTCACAGAGCGTGCCTGTCCTCATGTCTCAGTTCCTCAGAGGAGAAGAAGCGAAACTTCCTCCCATCCCCAGCGCCCAGCTCCCCGCTCAGGCCTGGCTCCCGCAGCGAGTCCTGCACCAGCACGGGCAGATCCTCCCCCGGCTCCAGCCGCTCCCGCTCCTCGCACCACAAGGCCTCTCCCAGGTACTCCCGAAGCAGGTCCTGCTCCTCGGGAAAGAGGTAAGGCCGCTGAAATGGCTGTCTCTGTGACCCGGGGCAATGTTTAGCTCTTGCCAGCTGGCAGGCTCCTTGCAGGGGGAGGTGTAAGAGTTTGGGGGTGCCTAGGGATCCACAAGGCTTGGGGTGAACTGGCCAAGCTGAGCTGAGCTGAGACCCTGGAGAATGGGACACCTCTTCCCCCTCATGATTTGGAGTGGTCTGGTACAGCCTCACCCTCCAGCATCTTTAACTCATTTATGTTTCTTTCCTTTGTCCAGGTCTTCCTCACGTTCCCCCAGCTATTCCTCCAAATCCTGCAAAAAAAGTCCTGGGAGTAGGAGTTCAAGGCCTCGCCGGAGCCCCAGTTACTCCCGCTACAGCCGTAGCAGGTACAGCTCTCTGCTCCTGTGGTATCTGCTGTCTGCTCCTGTGGTATCTGCTGCCTCACACCTTCCCTTGCCTCCATCCCTGTCATGCTGGTGTGAGTGGTGGGCAGAGCCTCAGGCTCTGGGTCTGCCCATGGCTTCCACTGCCCACACAGCCAGCAGCCCCTGTCAAAGAGGGATCTGATTCCAGCAGGGAAAGACTCTACTTTTTAGTGTCACAGCTCTGCCCAAGAGTTGTCAGGACCTGGGAAGTGCCCCTGCTATGAGGGCAGATGCCAGGTACCCTCAGGCTGGCACTCACAGCCTTGCAGAGGGAAACGCAGTCCAGGCACCTCCACTCCCTCCACACACCACAGAAAACAGTCTCACAGCTCAACCCTAGAGATGCCTTTGGCAGGTTTTCCTGGTAGCATCTCTGCTGCTGTGAACGTTTTGCAGCCTCAAAATCTTACATTCCCAGGGTCGATTCTTGCAGGCTTTGACAATCCCTTTGCTGGTGAGGAGAACATTTCCTGCATGCAGGGATCAGGCAGGCCCTTGACCTGTAATGTGTTGCTTTGCAGATGGCACTGAGCAGGGAGTATGAAGTCAGCCACACTGCACAGAAGGGCCTGTGCTGACGTGTATGGGAATTTAACAATAGAGAAAACCATAGCAACACCGGCACTCCTTCTGGCGAGGCTTGCAGAGCCCTGCAGGGCTACCAGGCCCTCGGCTCACGTGGGGCCTGCTGGCAGGGCTGCTCCTGCCAGCTCCAGCAGCACGGCCAGCAAGAGCTAAATTCAGACTGCACCCACGGACACAGGTCCCTGGAAGCCATCTTAGTGCAAAGCCACTGGAAAACACTGCTGGAACCCCTGGGTGCAGTTAGTGGTGTCCATCTGTCCAGTCTCTTTGCCCAGCTATGTGAGCGCTCAGGGACGACGCCACCAGAGCGCTTAGAGTTGTGCCTTTTGGAGCTGAGCATCCTCTGCTCATCTGTGCCTTCATAGGCCTCCACATCCCCGAGCCACCCCACAAACCCTCTGCAGTGACAGTTCCGTGCCTTGCCTTCCCCAGGGACCGCGAGCGAGAGCACAAGCACAGCTCCAGTGAGAAGGAGTCGCACCGGGACCGCGAGCGGCAGCGGCGCCGCCGCTCCTACTCCCCCCTGAGGAAACGCCGGAGAGACTCCCCCAGCCACCTGGAAGCTCGGCGCATCACAAGGTAAGGGGATGCTGTCCCAGCCTTTGGAGACTGGCTCAGCTGGCACTTCCCGGAGGGGATGTGGGCTGTCCTTGGGTCCCAGCCCTTGCCAGAGGAGGTTTCTCCAGGAGACCGGTTTCCCTGAGCCTGATCAGCAGGCCCTTCCACCCCTCCTCTAGAGCTTGGGGATTTCCAGCTGGAGCCAGAGGGAGGATGGGGGGGTCTCAATTTACAGTAGCTGAAGGAAAAAAGAAGATGAAGTCAGAGCAGGGACTCAGGTGCCAGGAGCATTCCCTCACACACTTTTTATTTCACCCCCTCTCTGTGGTAGATGTCCCACACTGGAGAGAGTCAAATATTGACTTAACCTTCATGCAGACGGCTCTTTGGGACGACATCAAGTAGAACCCAGCTTCAGACTTAGTGGCTGGGACATTCCACAGGGCTGTGGGAGTGGGTGGTTTGAATCCCAAGGCCCGTCAGCTACCTGATCTCTTTTTTCTTTTAAGCAAACACAATCACATTTTGGGGAGTGTTGTGCAGAGTAAACAGTGCTTTTTGGAGGTTCTGGCAGTAAATCTGTCCTTATGTTGCTGGTAACCCACATGTCTCTGTCCCCACAGTGCCCGCAAACGCCCCATCCCCTACTACCGTCCCAGCCCCTCCTCTTCCAGCAGCGCCAGCAGCTATTCCTCCTGGTACAGCAGCTTCAGCCGCTCCCCGAGCCGCAGCCGGAGCTACTCCAGCTACCGGACGAGCCGGAGCCGAAGCTGGAGCAGCAGCAGCGCCGAGGGCAGGAGCCGCAGCCGGAGCTCGGGCCCCAGGAGCAGCCGCAGCAGGAGCAGGAGCTGTGACTCAGGAGCCAGCTCCGACAGCCTGCGTCGTTAGGGAGTGCCGCTGCTGGCTGCCACCGGGTGCCGGCGTCACCGCCACATTCCTGGCATTCTCCGCTTCCTTCCCACCTACCTGGCCATCGATAGCAATCATCCCCGATACTGATGTGGTGGCATCGCCGGGTCCCCCTTCCCCGGGTCAGAGTAAGAGCCCCGGAGCGCCTGGTGCAGCCCCTTCGCCCCAGCGCGGCGTGGGTGGATCAGTCCCAGCTCCCCAGGCCAGGCTGGAAGAAGGGTCGGTGCTTTATAGAGGGTCTGTCATGACAGACCTGCTCCATCCTCCCTGATGCTCCCATCTCCCCATTGCTACTGCTCTCCAAAGCACTACCAGCTGGTCCAAAGGAAAGAATTCTGCTCCTTGCTCTTCTGACAAACCAGGAACCAGCAAATTGACTGCTTGTTGGAGGGACAGACCCCATTAGGGAGGAGTTTGCTGCAAAGCTTTGGTGATGAGGGGGATGACCGTCCCTACAAAGGCAAATATCAGGTCCTTTGGGTCTCTCCTCCAGAGCTGCTGCCCACTCTACAGAGAAAATATTTATTTTTTTCCCAGTCAGCCAGTCCCTGCTATAAATAGAAGACTAGAAATCCCTCCTGACGTACTTCCTGGGGAAAAAAAAGGCTATTTGCTCTTTCTCCTGCCCTTTCCTACCAGGTTGCAGGACTTTTTGCAGGGTTGTTTATCCCCCCAGCACTGACTTGCTTGCAAACAAGCTGCTGAGGTCTGAAGCAGACCTGGGGCTGGTGGGGTACAAGGCAGAGGGGAGGTGGTGCCGTGCTGTGCTCCGGAGGCCAGGCCACACCTGGGAGACAGAGGCCATGGGTTTCCCTTCTCCGAGGAAGCCTCAGACAGTTTGGGTTTGGGTTTTTCTTCAGGGAGAGTTGCCCTTGGAGTGTGTTGCTGGTGGGACCAGAGGGAGGTGCAGAGATAGCCCAGTTGTGGGGAGCGGTCAGAACACACAGAGTTAAAAGGGCATTGCAAGAGCCAGGGGACCCCAATCCCCTTTTCTCAAAACATGCAGCAATTTCAAGCAGGATTTCAGGAAATCTTTCCTCCTCGAGCCCCCCTGGCTGCCCTGAGGCAGGATCAGCAGCACAGTTGCAGGGCTGGTGCCAGGCTGCAGCAGGATGCACTCATGCCCCAGTTTGTTACTGGGAGGCCGGAGCAGTGCAGGGGGACAGGAAGGGCCCCCCACTAATTGCCTGTTTTTCCAGGGAGCCACAGACTGCCCTGGGCCCTGGGGTTTTGTCTCCCTGCCAGCCCAGCTGCCTGCGCAATTACTGTGTTTTGCCGGGTAACAAAAGCTTCTCCCGGCACAGGCTGAGCTGGTGCTGAGGAGTTTATTTCTCTTACAACACCTGGGTGCTTAGAGACGCTAATTTGGGCTTAAGACTTCCCTCCCTCCCTCCCTTTTTCCATCCCCTCCCCTCCCATCCTGCATGATTATTAACGAGTTTGGACTTAATGAGTCAAGGAGGTGTGTTGTTTAAGTGTCACAGAAAAGGGCTGAGTGGAGCCACCATCTGCGGGAGGAGAGGGGGTAGAAAGGAATGCAACCCAGCCCCCCACCCTCCCCATCTAAAGAGTTACCTACAGGCCCCTGGCAGCCGGAAAAGGGACAAAGCAGCAGGTGGAGGAAGGCTGAGTGCCACGAGCTGGTTGTGGTGGAACTGGATGATCATCTCAGCAAGCCTATAAATCTGTTATCTGTTGGAAAGTACAGCAGAGCAGGCTGGAATTCCATCTGGGTGGTACAAGAGGAAGTTTTATGTCAGGGGCCTTTTTCCCAGGATCTTTCCTGGTGCTGGTCCCCCTTGTCCTGTACCTTCAATGGCCAAAGCTCCCCTTTTTCCCAGACCCTCATCCCACGCCTTGCTCTCTGCAGGCAGTGTAAGGATGAGGGTGGCTGAGGCACAGAGCTGGGCACTGCTGTGTTTGGTGGCTTAGTGGGGATGTGTCCATCTTCTGGAAAGACCCTTTCTGGGACACAGAGAGAAGCATTCCTGGTAGGGCTGAGCAAATGCTCCAGGGCTGTGGCTAAGGGATCAAAGACAGGATGCCACTACCTTCCCTCCGGTGCTGGCCCTAACAGCAGCCCCCTGGCCACCTTCTGCAGCCAACTCCCTCTCAAAAGGGCTGAAAACCTCGTGCTTCTTCCCCAAAGAGCCTCTCTCAGTTTGATGCTGAAACACCCCATCCTTCTGCTCCCTGGGAAGATCCAAAGGCAGCGATGGGAACCCAGACCAGCTCTACCAGTGTTTCAGGAGCAGCCTCCTGCCCCTCAGCACCCCATAACGCACACGTGGAGCTGCAGCAAGGAAGCAGCGAGCCCGAAGATCCAAAACTAGGAAGGAAAAGAAGAAGGGCTTTGGTGTAAATACCAAACTCACACTGACTGCAGTCCTTGTGGCTGGGGACAGACAATGGAAGCACCACACCAGGGTTAGCAGCATCCAGCCCCTGTGGGTCAGGAAATGGCCCCGAGGGTTGCATGGGGCTGACGGCAGCTCCTGCACCCGTCCAGCTGATCCCTGCTTCAAGGACTGCCTCTGCCTGTACAGCTCGTGGCAGCTAAACGCTCCTGGGGTTTCCCAAGCAGACTTGCATTGGAGTAAACCTCTTTAAATTATTTATTTATTTATTTAATAATTATTATTCTTCTATTTTTAATTGTATGTCAGAACGAGCCAGTATTTATTTATTCTATTTTTTTTTTCTCTAACGTTAAGTTATTTTTGGATCTGTTTGTTTGTTCAAATGTATCCATGCTGCCGGTCTCGTGTAAAGGTTTACAGCTCTGGCCCCTCTCGGTGAGGTGGCCGGAGGAGTGACAGTCACTCCTGCTGCCACTGTGTCCCTCTGCTCTCTCCGGAGCAGGGCGGAGAGCACGGGACGGACAAAGGGACGCAGGGCAGAGCTGCGTGTTTTCGTGTTGAAAGCTCGGGTTTCTCATTAGATTCGTGCAGAAATGTGATGGGTGTGACCACAGAAACGGGTCTGGGACGTGTCGGAGGTGACGGCGAGGGTCTGCTCGGGGCCGAGCGCGGGGTGTTTGCGGTGCCACCGGGGCAGTGTCGCCTGCGCCGGCCGGGTGCCAGCTGGCCCCGCGCTGTTTGCCTTGGCTCCGCCGCCAGCGCTCAACCCGAAACAGCCACGGCCGCTTTCCCTGGGAGGATGCCGTCGCCAGGACTCCCCTGCCGTGTTTATCCCTGCGCAGCGACCCACCCATGGGAAAACTGAAGAGATGAGACTGTGAGAGAGTGATGTCTGCGGAAGGTCCTTGCAAAATCCAGCCTCTGCTGACGGACCTGGCCAAGCCTGTGTGTGTGTATGTGCACATGTGCATATACATGTGAGTTTCCCTCGGTGTTATTTATTTGTTAACTTATTTAAGATTTTTAGTGCAAGCTTTAGTACACCCTCCCTGTTAGTGGACGACCGGGGTTTCTGTGGGTTGGCGTGAAGCCTGTGAGCTTTTCTGTCTCTGTGCCTTTTGCCAGTGCTTTTTTTTTTTTTTTTTAATGTTGTTTCTCTCATTCACTGCTTTTATGGATTTTTGCTCTGCATCCAACATCTCACATTGCTGCAGGTGCTCTCTGCAAAGAGCAGGTGCACCTGGTGGAAAGGCAGCTTGGTCATTTTGGTGTTGGTGAATTGCTGCTGTGGTCAGACACACAAGGGGTGTTCAGAGCTGGCCACAACACCAGGATAATATCTTGGCTGTTTCTTGGAAGCCCTCACACTCAAAGGCTCTTTCCTACCCATGATTTTGATTCATCCCACAAATGTCCCTGCTGCCTTTCCCTGGCAGAGCACATGTCACAACATCCACTCCCAAATGTCTCCTTGACCCCAGAGCCATCAACTCTCCCCACTCATTGGGCCTGCCTTGGCTCTGGGTTAGTCCCACCAAGGGAGGCTTGTCCCAGCTCTCCCAACCCCAGGCTCCAGAAAATCCAACACCATTTCTGCAGGTTTGCTGGGGAGCAAAGATAAGGGAGGTTTCAGAGCACTGTTCTGTTCTTTCTTCATTGGTTGCAGCACTCGGCTGAGCTTTGCTTTATGTTGACTGCAATTTTCTCAATGTTTTTGTTGTTTTGGGGACTGAATTTGTACCAAACTTGTCTGCAGCAGCCAATCACTGTTATTTTGCTATGCATTGTACATATATTGAACAGGCTGAGAGGACTTGGCCTCTATTTAATATTTATTTCTTCTATTTATTGAGCATTACTTTAAAAAAAGCTATTTGGATCATGCTGTTGGGTCCATGAAGGCAGGAGCCTTTGAAGAGTTGCCAGATATGTTGGAGAGAGGAAGGCAAATTGGGCTCATTTGGGCCTCACCACAAGTATTTAGAGAGGAACCTCATTGTGATAGAGATGGGCAAGGCAGGGGAAAACTCCCCATCTCCTTGAACCAGCTTCTGTTGACAAATCACATCCCCCTGGAAAGGTGCGGGGAGCTCAGAGGTGGCAGGTCAGCTCTGGTGGAGGAATAACCCTGCTCCTCTTCCTCTGCCATGTGGCATGGGGCTGCCATCACCAAAAATCCCTGGAGTTCTCTGGTCTCCCACTGCTGATCTTCTCTTCCCTCTGGGGGACAGGGACATTTGTCACTCTTTGCATCGGTGATGAGAAGGGGATAGGATTGAAGTGACTGGCCATGGTCTCCACCAGGAAGGAAGGATGTCCCCCCTGCCCCATCCTGAGACCCGCGTGCTGTGTCCCGCTTTGCCCCTTCCCCAAGCTTTGTCCCAGAGCCAGTAGCTTTACCCTGATGTGAGCTCAGTAGCCAGGGCAGGATTGGGGAGGCCTCCTCTGGTGTCTGCAACACGAGCAGAGCTTGCTGCAGGCATCCTCCCCCAGCTTTGAGAAGAGCATGAGATGTGCTAAAAATCCCACCCTGCCCCAGTGTCGCTCCACCAACGCCGCAGCCATTGTTGTGCTCACTTGAGTGGGAGGTGTTTGTGCTCCTTGGGCAGGGCTGCCTGAGCTGGTGGAGTGTGGACACAGCTCCAGTGTCAGCAGGCAGTGCCCAGTGCTGGGCTATTCCCACAGAGCTGTCCTGGAGCTGCTGGGTGCTCAGCCTCGGGGCTTATCGGGGTATTGGTTTGAGAAGGGGACAGGTTCAGGTGCCTAAGTGAAGACTTCTCCCTTTAGTGTCCAGTGGGGTTTTATTACCTCTTCACCAGAGAATAAATAATTCTCATGACTTTGCTGCTACCTGGCAGTTTGCACATGACTGGGAGGGTCTCCAAAGCAACAGTGTCATGGTCAAGCACCCCAGCTTTCGGGCTGTTGCCTAGAGAACAACACCCTCAGCAGCCCAGGGCAGCTCTCCACCTTTGAAAACCAGGGAATGAGAAGAAGGTTTAGAACAAAAGCCAAGAGGTGAGAAAAGCCACGAGGGAAACGGTGTCTCTGTCCTCTGCCTGTTGGTTGACTCCACCCCAAATGACACCGGTGCATCTGTTTGTTTGAGTTCATTGTAAAGCTCCCCTCGCTCTCCATCCACATGTGTTCTGTATCCTTTAGTCTTCCTGGGTGTTTGAGTTGTTAGCCTGGTTAGAAAAAGGTTCCAATAAAGGTTCGGACAGTATTTCCTTTGCGTCATGTTCCTTTTGGATACAAGTGCGTGCGGTGGGATATTTTGGGTTGTTTCAGCTGCTCCACAGGGAAGGGCATGTGCCTCTACTCCCAGCTGCCGAGGACTGGCTCCTCAGGGCACTGGCTGAAGCAAGAAAGAGTTGTGGGCTAGTATTTCTGGCAGCTCTCCTTTCCCTGCTGGGCCAGGCTCCTGCTGCCCTTTGCCAGGCCCTTTGGATCCCCCCACCCTGTTCAGGCACTGAGAGTCCAAGCCAGAAATGTGTCCGTCTCTCCCTGGAGGTCACTCTGGGCTCACCAGTGCTCTCCTTGTGGGGCTGTGCCCTTCCCTTCCTGCACCGAGTTCCCGTGCCACAGGGCCCTGCCATGGTCACCTTCTCGGCAGGAGCCAGGGCCAACGGGGCAATGGGGACTCTCTGGAAGCTCCCCAGGGGAGCAGCAGCAGCACTGGGCCATGTCCCCATGCCCCTCCATAGGGCTCAGCTGGGCACCCAGGAAAGGGCTGGATGCAGCACAGATGGATCGTGGGGACACGGGGTGGCATCCCCAGGTCACTTGGAGGAGAAGGGGGACTGCAAGGGCTGCAATTCACGCTTCCCGGAGCTGATGTCGTGAGGTGGCTCTGCGGTGGGAGGCAGCCGGGAGGTTTGGAATGACAACAGGAGCTAAATTGGGATGGCCCAGAGAGGGTGAGAGCAGGAGGGAGGAGGGGACGTGTGACTAATGGGGATGAACATGGCGACAGGAAGAATTCCTGGCCGGGGAGGGAGGATGGCCTGGAGCTATGTGGGAAACGTGGGATGGGGGATGTTATGAGGCTCCTGGAAACACGGCAGGATCGTGGGACTGCCTGAAACCACCTCGGGGCTTGTCCCTCTCACCCCGCGCCGGTGTTTGCCCAGGTGGGTGCAGAGCTGGGCGCTGGGACGATCCCGCTCCCCAGCCACGCCGAGAGGTGCCCAGCTGAGCTCAGGCTGTGTGTGGCGGTGACCCCCAGGACTGTCCCCCCACTTTCACCCACGGGCACCAGGAGCCCCCAGCCAGGCAGAGGCAGCCGGGCTGGACAAGGGAATGGAGGGGGATGCTCAGTCCCTCCACTAGCAGCTGCCTCCCGGCCCCAGGAGTACTCAGCTGGCACCTGGAACCTCCCCAGGCACCTCCAGGCATCCCTTGGGACCCCAGAGAGACCCCTGTGATGCCCGGGGGGGCAGCCGTGCCCTGGCCAAGGAGAGGCAGCTCCCTGCCCCCAGCGATGCCGACGTGATTAATGCCATGGAGTGACCAGCGGCTGGATCCCTGCGCGGCCTGTGCTGCATTAAAGTCTTCCTGCTGCAATTACTTCCACAAAGTCCATTAGAAAAATTGCAGATGCCGGAGAGAAGGAGCGTGATGCAGAGCCAGGATGCGGCACGAGGAAGTGGTTCCGTATCCATGACCCTCACTGATCACACCCCGTCCTCCAGCACACCCCGCTGCCCACCCCAGCCGTGCCTGGGTCACCTCCACGGGGACCCCGTCCCTGCCGGCCGTACCCCCGCCCGTGGCCCGGCTCGGGGCCGTGCCTCCCGGCTGGATGCTCGCTGGGAGCTGCCCCTCCGGTGCTGCTGCCGCGCCTCTTGCCACAGCGCGCAGCCCGCTCCCGCCGCTGCCCTGTAATTAGCCCGGCCGCGGCTGTGATTAACGCCTCGCCCTGCCCGCACCGCCACTGCGGCAGGGCCGGGGCATGCGGTGGGACGAGGAGGAGGAGGAGGAGGAGGAGGCAGGTGCTGAGCAGCGCCGTGAGAGCCCTGCCTGCTGCCCGGGGTCCGTCTCCTTCCTGCAGTTCGGGGATGTTTCTCCGGGCCCAGCTGGTGAAGATGGCCAAAGAAGCAGTGCTGGAGAGGGTCACCCTGTCCTCTGCCCCACACGCCCCAAACGCCCACCCCTGGGGTCCCAGCACCCTCCCCGTGCCGCGCCGGGGGTGCCGCCCGTGACCCATTTCCCGGTCAGTACAGTGGCACTCGCTGGCGTGGGGACACGTGGCTTTACAGTGAGGGGAGCAGCTTGCTCAGCCCCACCACGGTATTTTTAACAGGTGACACTGGGGTGAAAGCAGCCGGCCCTGGGTGAGCTTGGGGGCTATTTTGGGCGGGCAGAGCAGCAGGAGGGGGGGCAGGGGCTGGGGCAGCTGCCGAAGCGCCGTGGCCCCGCGGCAGCCGGGATCCTCGGGCCAGCAGCAGAGGTCAGCTGCCACTGTCCAAATTCTCCACGGCTGTTTCATCCTCTCCAAAATACTCGGCTGACAGGGCAGGACTTGCAAAACACACACCCCCTCCTCTGAAAGCCATATAAATAGTACTCGCCCAACGGCTGGAAGGTTAGAGAAGTTTCTGGGCTCCAGGCTCAGGCATTTATTGCAGCTCTCACCCGGGAGCCGCGGGGAAAGTTGCACATAAAGTGCTGGAGAGTGAGAAGTGAGAGAGAAGCTTTTTAATCTCAGGATATTTGGTTTTATAATTTTTTTTCCTCTCTCCTGACAAGAAGTTTTATTTTCCTCTCCCCAGTCCTGGGATCGCAGCCAGACAGGAAGCGTTTTGTCGCGGCCAGAGAGCTCCCTCCGTCCTTCCTGCGCTCCTCCAGCTCCCGGTGATTCAGCCTGAATTGATTTTCTCATCGTCCTTCAACTGGTGCCGGGAAGGAGGGACCGTCCCCGCGCACCCACGTCCCACCCGGGGTGGATGCGTCTCCTCCGGGACAGGCTCCCGGGGGAAGTTTGCAGCCAGGAGCAGCCGCACAGAGGCTGAGGCTCGGTTGGAGAGCCCCGGGGACACGCTCAGACCCCTGCGAAGGAAGCCATGGCCGACAGCCAGATGCCCTTCTCCTGCCATTATCCCGGCAGGCGCAGCCTCCGCGACCCTTTCCGGGAGCCCGGCCTGACCTCGCGCCTGCTGGACGATGACTTCGGCTTGTCGCCCTTCCCCGGGGACCTGACGGCGGACTGGCCCGACTGGGCTCGGCCCCGGCTCACCACCACCTGGCCGGGCCCCCTGCGCGCCGGCCTCGGCCGCGCCCCCGCCATGGCCCCCGCCTACGGCGCCCACTTCGGGGGGTACCCCGAGAGCCGCAGCCCCGCGCCCTTTCCCCGCGAGCCCTGGAAGGTGTGTGTCAACGTGCACAGCTTCAAACCCGAGGAGCTGACCGTCAAAACCAAGGATGGCTACGTCGAGGTGTCAGGTGGGAGCCAAGGCACCCGGGGAGGGGGGGGGTGGCACTGCCAGCTCAAGGAATCGCTGCAAAATGCCAAAATCGCTCGGGAGCAGGGGAGGGCTCAGCGGGGCTTTGGGGCATCTCCAGAGGCAGTTTGGGTGTCATGGGGGGTTCTGGCTCACGACCTAGGGTGGTTTGCTGCCAAGATGAGAAATGACACGTGTCCTTTGGGGTAGATCTCCCTGCTTTCTGCCCTGGCTGGCAGCACCCTGCAGCGAGTGGCCAAGAGGGGCCCCAGCTCTGCTCGGTTAATTATAGCCAGGGTGAGGCCGGCACGGAGGGAGATTCCCTTTAAAGGGGCCGAGGGAGAGGCTGGGAAGAAGGAGGCAGCTGCTCCACAGTCCCCAGGCCAGCCCGGCTCAGAGCCGGCCAGAAACACGTCCCTGAAAAGGCAATTAATGGAGGGAACAGTGACTGTGGGGTCCAGCACATCTGGGGTGCCCACGACTGCCCTCAGTGTCCCATCAGCCTGGCACTAACTTTCCCCATTGTCCCTGGGTCCTCTGGGCTGGGATCACCGGGGCGGGCTGGGGGCTGCCACCTAACACAGCTCTGGGTGTTTATTGGGAGCTCACTGCACCACAGGGGGAAAACCACAGGTCAGGGGGGTCCAGGCAGCCTCTGGCTGATGCTCCAGGCACAGGGACCCGCAGCCTGATAGTGGTGGAGAGGAGCCCATCATGGGAAGTGGGGCCAAGGGGGATGCTGCTGCCACCAAAACAAATTTTATTTTTTGTTTATTGTCTTAAGCCCCAGCTCTTGGTAGCCTGTGAGACCCATTTCCCACTGGAAATATGGCCATGCTGTGTCCAGCATCTCCTTCCCCCCATGGAGAGGCTTCCTGAGCCCTCTCCAGAGGAAGGGTTTGCACTGGGCCAGGGAAACAGCTGCCCAGAAAACTTTCTTGTTGGGTTTAAGTTGTTGTTTGTTGGGGGAAAAATAATCTCCTGGTAAGGTGCTGATGTGGGGTGTTGGCCTTCCCTGCAGGCAAACACGAGGAGCAGCAGGTGGAAGGAGGGATCGTCTCCAAGAACTTCACCAAGAAAATCCAGTAGGTACCGGTCGGCCTGGCTGAGCTTTGCCAGTCCCCGCGCCCCAGCTCACACACGCAGGGCCTGTTTCCACCCCAAAATCTGCCCTTCTGCAGCACGTGCCTGGCCGGGTCGGGCCACAGAAGGATTTCTCAGGGGAGGGAAAGGAGGAGGAGGCCTTTTTTGAGGCGCTCTGTCAGTCTCCTGCGCGCCCGGGGCTGCGTCTGGGGCCGGCCGGAGCAGGAGGGCTGCGAGGAGGAGCCGCCCCCGGGGTGCAGCGGGCACGGCGGGCTGACACCGCCGCCAGCCCCGGAGCATCCCCGCAGCTCCATGATGTCAGCGAGATCGCTATCGCGTTGACTCACCCACCCACGGCTCGCTTTGGCAACAACAACCGCAAAGGCGAGCCCAGAGGCCGGCGAGCCCCGGCCGATGTGGGGGGCAGACCCCACCCGCGGGGCTCGCACGGGGAACAGGGAAAAGCATCAAAGCCCAGGGCATGGGAAGGGTTTCCTCGGCTGGCAGCGGCTCAGCTTGGCTTTTCCGCCCTGAAGGAGCCCTGTGCATCCCCAGCTCCCAGGGGAAGGCTGGGGCGAGCACCGCGCTCGGGCTCCTTTTAGGGGCAAGGCTCGCGGCTGACGTGGGCTGCGGCACGGCCGGGATTTTCTCCCGCTCCGGCGGCACAAGCGGCGCTGACATCCCGTCAAACACATCTGCCGGGGAGATTAAACAGAGCTCCCACGGGGGCCAGGCCGGCCAGGAGCCCGCTCTAAATATCCCCCGCACATTCCCAGGCGCTCCAGTATTAACAGAGGCTTTGCCGGGGCGCCGGGGCTGCTGCCTCGACATCGCTGGTCCCCCGCGTGCTGGGGGTCCAAGGGTCGGGACCCACCGGGAGTGAAGCATCCTAACCCCTCCCATCTCTCCTGCCCCCCTGCAGGCTGCCCTACGAGGTGGATCCCATCACGGTGTTCGCCTCCTTGTCCCCGGAGGGGCTGCTGATCATCGAGGCGCCGCAGATCCCCCCCTACCAGCAGTACGGCGAGGGCAGCGGCGGCAGCGAGATCCCCGTCGAGAGCCAGGAGGCCACCTGCACCTGAGCAGCCACCCGCGGCCCTCCCACGGCCTGGCACCCCCGTCCCCTGTCCCCTCTCCCCCGCTGCCCGCTCCCTGCGGTGCGGCGTCCTGGCAGCCTCCGGCAAGGGTGACGGGTGCCGCTCGCAGGGATGGCAGCACCCGCCACCCCAGCCCAGAGCCAGGGCACGCACCGGGTGCCAGGCCACCGTCCCCGAGGGCTTGTAGCGCTCTGAGGTGCCGGTAGAGATTTGTGCCCACGGGGCCAAGCAGAAAGGATGTTCCTCCTTGTGGTTGTTGTTTGCTCCGAGTCGCTCGGATGGGATATTTATAACAATAGCAAAAAAGGGCCTGTTTTTTTTCTTTAAAATTGACATGGAAACCCATAGCTCTGTGTCTTTTCCTCCTCCATGAGTTGTTTTTGTTTTTTTTTAAACTACATCTCTGCAAAGGACACGTGTCCAGCGGTGGATGAAGTGGCCTCCATCCCAAAAAACCGTCCACATGCTTTGAACGTTGGTTTGGGGTTTTGGTGTTGGTTTTTTTTTCCTTATTTCTTAAGAGAATTTGTGCTTTTACTTGTCAGACCTGAGGAATAAAACCCAGTTGATGTTCTTAGCCTCTGCTTGTCTCGGCTGAGCCAGTGGGGTGGGCGTAGGGCTGCAGGAGGGTGGTGGGGAGGAGTGGGAATGTCACCATGTGCCACCTCCCAGCCTGGCACAGGTCGTCCCCATGAAGGCAAGGACCAGAGAGATGTGTGGGGATGCCTGCACTGGTGGGTGAATTCTGAGTGCCAGCTCACACTGTGCTGGGGAGGCATCGAGCCTGGCGAGGACCATGGGCTCATCCCGTCCTCACCCTCTCAAGGGGTTGAAAATATTCTTCATCCTTGGGGATGCTAAACCAGGCTCTGAGCTGGGAAAGCTGGGTTTGCCCTATCCCCATTTCCATCTCACCATGCCAGCTCCCCACCTGCAGCTCCACGGGGAAGCACTTCCCAGTGGAATGGCAAATGGTTTCTGCTGGGTTGTGGGCACAGCCTTGAAACCATTCCCGGGGCAAAGGAGTGCCTGGGGTCAGCAGAGCCGAGGTGTCGATGGGTGGTAGGAAATTTTCCATCGATCTGTGCAGCACCTGGGCCAGGCCCCCAGTTTTCCATGTCACCAGGACCTCGGAGTTAAAAATACAGCCTCACATGTTCCACTCTGGCTCATTTGGGATGCGGTTACCAACAACACCCACCACGTGCTGTAAACCCTGGCCCAGCACCCGCGTGCCACACAGGCACCCACATTCCAGGTCATGGAGCCTGGGGGCTCTCACCCAGTTTTGCAGATTATATTTAACCTCCACCAGTTGTTCCAGAGCTGGGACCCCCCGATGGTGCAGAGCACAGGCAGCCCCAGGCTCAGCCACTCCGGCTCTGCCAGGCACGGCAGTGAGCACAGCAATTTTTATGAATAAAATATAATCCTCGAAATGTGATACCGACACCGGGATGGAACGCCCAAAAGTCATGAGTCACAGCTCCAGCCCTGTGTCCTTGTGCCACTTGGAGCTGTCAGGCCCTGTGGGTGACACCTCTCCAGCACGAACTGTCCTTCCTCTTCCTCACCCCTTCAAGAGTTATTTTTATCAGCCTTTTGATAAAATATCCCCAGGCCCAACCTCAATTTTGTCCCCTTTCACAGAAGGACCCCAGGAGCCCCTGGGGACATGCTCAGGCCCAGCACCCCGGCTGGATATCCCCGAGTGGACCCCTGGCCCTGCAGCCCTGTCTGGCACAGGATGGTTCCCTGAGCAGGGCTGCTGGGGCAGGGGACCAGATGTGACTCCATAGGGAGCTGCCAGGGGGGAAAGAGCCACAGCTGAGCCCCTCTCCCATCCTGGGGTTATCTGGAGAGGGCCCCAGGCTGGTGCAGCACCAGTGCTGGGACAAAGGGAGCTCCAGGCTCAGCATTGGGGCTGCTGCACTCACACTACAACTCCAGCTCTTGTTCCTGCTGATCCTGCAGTTCGGGGTGAGTTTTGTTTTTCTTTAATTGCTTTTTGCTTTATTTGGTTCTGCTTTCTGATGAGTTCCTTAATAGTGTCTTATAAAAGCTGTTGTAAGCTGCATTAGCAATAATTTCTTAATGGCTGGGGTTGGCATTGGCAATTAGCACTAAGGACCTTTTCCACGGGCAACGTGCTTGGACCTGTGCAGACAGCAGCTTCCCAAGGCCTTGGATGGTCTGGAGTATCACATCCTAATGAAATAATTGTAACTGGAGATCTGGAGGCTCTTTTCAAGTATGATCTGATTATCCATGCGAAGGAGGTTTTAAACAAGCAATCCCTGCTGGTGTTTCTGCAAGTGGAAAAAGCAGTTTGGAAACTCTGGGGCGCTTCTGCACCAGCCTCTCCCCCTGTGTCTGAGGAGATGGGGTGGGATATGTGCATTTCTGGGGCTCCAGGGTGAGCAGAACTGGGGCTGGTGGGGAGTGGGAGCTGTTTGCTCACCCTCACTTGTGTGTGAGGTGCTGGTTTGGAGCCACCAGCCCCATAACACAAAGCAGGAGTGGCCACTTTGCAGTGACATCCCATTTATGGGTTCAGAGCAGTTACAGCACATCAGGTGGTGTCAGAACACATTGTGGTTCATGGCTTACTAGCAGCTCTGAGGGACAGACCATGTGCAGGCTGTGACTGAGGGGAGGAGTGGGCATCCTGTGGGTCTGACCCTGGGGCTGCCTGAGGGAGTCCAGGAGGGACTGAGACCCTGGCTGTGCATTTTGGGACCCCTCTCACACAAGGGAGAAAGGGCAGGATTGTGTTTATCAGTGATTCACACTGCATGGGGCACCCCAGCCACAGCAGCACCTCTCTGCCAGCCCTGTCCCAAACATTCCAGGAGTACAGTGCTCCTTTTATTTCTCCTGGAGTGGCATTAGACTTGCCAATATCCACATCATTCCAGACCAAATGATTCTCACTGCTGAAGGAGACAGAGGAACCATCCTAATCTGGCCTTTCACGTCCTGCTCTTGGAGCAACACTGATGCTGCCAACATAGGGCTGTTCCTGGATGGGGAGGAGAGGGGAGCAGGTGCTCCCTCTCTTCCTGGAAGAAGAGGAGCAGGTGCTCCCTGGAAATCTTCCTGGAAGATTTTTTTTTTTCTGTTTTCTTTCTAAGAAGCCAGTTCTGGTCAAATACACAACCACATCTGAAAGGGATTAAGTAGCTGAATGCTGGGCAATTTGCAATTGGCACTGATGGGGCAGCAGCAGGAGAAAGGAGAGCGAGGAGTGAGCCTGTTCCAGGAGAGGGACCCTGGGGTTGGGGCTGAGGTGGAAATCCAACAGTTCCTGATGCATCTCAGGACCATGAGCTTGCAAGCTCATCTCTGAGCCCCAGCAAAGCTCTCCTGGGCAGCTGAAGGGAAATGTGAGTGTTCCATGCAGCTTTTTAGTTTTGGGAAAAATTTTTGGTGATCCCTCCTGCAGCACAAACGGGTGATTCCCAGTGCTGCCAACACAGAGCTGGAATGGGTGGATGGGGAGGGCTCAGCACCGCAAGATAAGGGGCTAAATCATGGGAAACCAGCCTCGGAGGACCTGCTGCTCCAACTGGCTGCTGTGAGGGGCTGAAGGATGTGAGGAGATAAGGATAAGGTCACCCAGGCTGTGGGAGAGCTCTGCAGGCAGCTCGGTGGCAGGAGGTTCAATAAACCTCCTGGCTGTGTCCTGCTGCCTGTCCCAAGCTGCCAAGGAAGCTGTGGAGCACCACCTGCCCCCGGCAAGGCAGGGACACGTGTCAGTGCAGCCAAGGGGTTCTGAGTCCGGGTTGCATCCCACCAGGGCTGGGATGGGGAGCACGTGGCTCCCAGCAAGGCACCAGCTCCCAGCCTGTCCCTGAGGATTTATTTTCCTAAAATGGAAGCAAAAGCTGAATTGATTTATTTTGGTTGGCAGCACGTGGAGCCGGGTGAATAATCCACAAGAAGCTCCAGAGCTGTCCAGATCCACCAGGCACCTCCGGAGACCCGGTCTCTGCTCCTAGAACAACGGGCTTGGTCTTAATTTCCAGCTGCCCACTCCTGTGGCAGGAGCAGGTGGTGCCTGGGCAGAGCTGTGGCCGGTGGCTGGCACAGCAGCTCCCAGAGCTGTGTCCATCCCTGCTCTGGGAAGCATCATTCCCACACCCTCATGTGCCCAGGGGCTGGGACGCCGTTGCTGGCTCGCCCTGCAGGGATGCACTCGATGTGTCTCATTGCTGCCTGTTGGATCTCACTGTTGGGTGCTGGGGTGCCCACAGAGACCCTTCTGTTGTTTCATGAGGTTGTTTGTGCTTTCCAGCCCCTCTGGGAGCCTCTGCACATGCAGGAGCTCAGGCTGACTTCCTCCAGCATCCTCCTCCTCCTCAGTCCCTGGGACTGCAGAGCTCCCCTGGCCCCTCTGGGAAACGTGCAGCTCTCCAGGCTCTGTCTTGGCAGCTGGTTCCTGTTCCTGCAGTGAATCCATCTGGGTTTGCACGGGGGATTTGGTACAACACTTCTTGGTGTTTTTCCTTCCCAGAGCCCTCCGGAGCATCCCAGGCTCCCCGAGGGTTTCTCACCATTTCTCACACAAATCTTCAGTACAAGCCAGTCCCTTTTCCCTGAGAAAATATCCTGTAACCACCCAGGTGTTTCTCTACTGGAGCTGAAGCCGTTTGGGGATTTTCATGTTTCTCTTTGGGAGTTTCTCCTCCTTTGGAGATTTTGCTTTCATGAAGTTTTTGTCTCTACTTGCAAAGTGAATCTCATCTGCTTTATTTTGGATGTCTCCAAAGGGAACTCTTTGCCACGTGACAGCCGTGGGGACACAGAAGCAAAAACTTTATTTTTCTAATGGAAGAACTCGATGTCACAGAAGTAACCCACCCTGGCTGACCAGATTTCTCTCCCTTCCAAATTAAAGGCTGAAAAGCCATGAAATGGCCCAGCCACCTCTGGGAGAGGATCAAGAACTTCCTGAAGCTTCACCCATCCCAGCAGAGGGAAGGGGAGGAGAGATCTCTGTGCATAAAGCAATGCTGGTTATGGGATCGTGTTCTGGATGCTTCTGCCTGTGTCCACCAGGCCCTGTGACCCCCCAGCAGCACAGACCCTCCTGGGTGGGCAGTGTGGGTGACCCTGGTGTTGAGCACCCCTGGCCTGTCCATGGAATTGCAGCTGCCTCTGGGCAGCAACACCTCCCAGCCCCACATTCCCTGCTCCAGAGCTGCAGCCGGATGAAGGAAACATTCCTCCTGTTTGTTTTCTTTTGTCAGTCTTTAAACCCAGTTGCAAACGCTGCTGATAATTAAGGGCTCTCTTGCCATTTGGGTGAAGTGCTGAAGTGCAGCCTCCTGTGCCCAGCCAGATGCTCCCCAGCAAACCCATCCTGCAGGAGAGGCAAATTTCAGCTTAATTTTGGTTCTTTCATATTCCAATGAAAACCTCCCTATCCGAGGCAGCCTTGGAAACCTCTCCTTATTAAAAGACCTCCTTGAAATGCATTGTAGCAGCCAAGGAGGGTGGTTATGAAGCACAAAAAGCTTGCAGAAGAGCTCATTAAAACAATAAATTACAACTAATTAGAATAAATCAAGCTAAATCATCTCCAGTGTGAAGGTAAAATGAGGTGTGAGTGAGTGGTTTTAATAAGGATGGTGCTAATCCCAAGCTCCCCTTTAAAAAGATGGTGAGTCCTGCTGCAGCAACGATCCCACTGCTGGGACCAGGGTGGAAAACAGACGTGGACAAAGAGGAAAGTGCAGCTGAGGGGATTTTGAATGGTGTCCCAGCCTGAGCTGCCTGTCCCTAACTGCAGTGGGTTTGGGGGTAGCACAGCACCCACAGTGGCTCACAGAGGTTGAGGTGCTGGGTTTGCTCACTTTGGGTTTTATTTCTGTTTAATTTGCCATGCACAAAGTGGCTGCGGGGTTTTGCTCCTCTCACATCACTCCATCACCGCAGCCACGGCAAAATGACTTCTCTGCATAATTAGCAGTGAGCTCATCGCAGCCGCCTTGGCTCCGACTCATTTCTCCGCCGGTCTCCAAAGAGCTGCTCAAAACAAGGGAGAGGAGGGAGGTGTGGGTGGAGGCAGCAGGAGGAGTGCCCTGTCAGGGTCGG
This sequence comes from Orthonyx spaldingii, assembly GCA_013397795.1. Classification (NCBI taxonomy): domain Eukaryota; kingdom Metazoa; phylum Chordata; class Aves; order Passeriformes; family Orthonychidae; genus Orthonyx; species Orthonyx spaldingii. Next base: position 788,300 of record VZTJ01005121.1, on the reverse strand, counting down.
GCTGCATGGGGCTCTGAGCAGCCCGGTGGAAGGTGTTCCTGCCCGTGGCAGGGAGTTGGAATGAGGAGATCTTCGAGGTCCTTTCCCATCCAAACCATTCTGTGGTCGTTGACCAGAAGGTCTCCGAGCTGCCAAAGCAAAAGGTTCATGCTGAAGTGAGTGAGTTGCTGCTGGAAGCACCTGGCAGGGGGCTCAGCCCTGGGGAACACAGAGCCCAGAGCCAGCAGGGCAGTGAGGCTGCAGGGCCATCATGGCTCGAGCCTTCCCGGCTGCCACCTCCCTCCAAGGGATGAGCACTGCTGCCAGTGCTGGAGAAATGTATTGGTTTCATTAAGCTTAAATGATTAGCTCCAGGCCTTGATAATGATACTTAATGGATCTAATATTTTTTTTGGTGATTATGCCGTTGTATGCAGTGTGTATATCATTAATAACCTTCTTTAAACCTCCTTGCTTTCACTGCCACTAATGATGTTCAAGCCCTTCTTATGCCTAAGCCCAATTAGCTGCCAATAAAGAGGCTTTGTCCCATGGAGGATGCCTGGCTGTGCTGGGAGGCAGATGCTGATGTTTTGGGCGGGAGGATGTTTGGATTTGGTGGCAGGAGCCACGGGCTGGACCCTGCAGGGAGGTCGGGGCAGCCCTGGTGGGTGCAGGCAGTGACTGAAAGCCTTGGGATGGCTCTGCTCTGTTCAAAACCCTTTTCCCAATCCCATCCTGAGTTCTGCAGGGGGGTTAACACCAGTCAGGGCCTCCCCACATCCTGGGTTTTATCACCTCTTGGTGTCTGCAGGTGAGGGTGGTGCAAACACTCCTCACCCTTTTCCTCAGGGGGTGATGCAGATGCATCGAGAACTCTGTTTTCTCAGCGAAGATGTACCTGAGCCCTGACACATTATTCCTCTGTGGTCCCCATGCTGAATGCAGCCAGGTGGAAGAAGAAATATCACCACTCTCTCCAGACTCTCCCTGAACCTTTCCATCACCCCTGGGAGGAGGAACCAGGCTTGGCTGCTTCTCTGCTCCTTCTCACCCGAGCCTCCTTCCCATCCTCCTGCGAGTTGATTAATCCATTAGGATTAACCTCTCTTTAACTCCTTGATTAGCTGAATTTTAAAACTCCATTTGTTTTCCTTCTTACATCAAGCTGGAGCCAAAAAAAGAGAGCAATTTGCAGTGATACTGATTTAATGCAATTTCTGAAAATCAGGGCGGACGTCGGGAAGGCGTGCTCCGCATTTCAACTCCTCCCAGCTGCAAGGGAGGATGGAGCTGCAAGGGGCTCCATCCTGCTGGAGCCAGACTTGGGAAGAACACCACAAAACCAGCGTTCACCTGAGTCCCTAGGGCTGGTTTCTGATGGTATTGGTGCAAACCTGAAAGATGCATCCTGCTTTTCAGGGTGTCCTTGGGGAAACTGAGGCTCTTGTGAAGTCCCACAGGGACAACCCATTTCTCCATTGGAAATGTCCCTGATTTCCCTTAACTGTGCATGGCAGGAATTGCTCAAGACAGGACTTCTTGCTCTAAGATGACACAGAATCATGGTTTAGATCCATCCAGGTTTAATTTGCCAGGTCTAGACCCAGTCCTGGGTTTACCAAACCCAAGTTTAGTGCATGCTGTAGGTGAGCTGCCAGATCCCTCCAAAATCTGGGGATGTTTGATGACAAAAACTTTGCCTGTCTGTGGCAGGGGTTCAGCTCAGTGTCAGCTCCAGCTTTTCCTATGGGGCCCTTCTCTGCCGTGCAGGAGCCATGTGGGAAAAATCACTTATATCTTCAAAAATAAGCAAACCCACTGGATTTAGACCAAAATCTCTACTGTTCTGAAATGCCTGTCTTTCCCTTCCCAGCGTGTCCCAGAGGGAGAGAGTAACTCCTCCATCCTGGGACTCTCCCGTTGCTGAGCCTGGGGGTGTGGAGCATGGGCAGCAGTGGGGATGTGAGCAGTGCTGTGACAGTTCCGTGGTGAGGGCTGTTTGGACCCCCCTGTCCTGGTTTAACCCCATCCCTGAGCCCCGTGGCTTCTCCTCGTGCAGGATGTGCCCAGGGAGGAGCGGGCAGTCACCCCCTGTCCCATCTCTGGCCAAGCACAGCTCATCCCCTGGACGAACTGGCTGCTCCAGAGTTACTCCTGCTGTGTTTATGTGATTATTAAGCTCTGAGGTGACTGACACCAAACACCCCCTAGCCTGTGTTAACCCTTTGATTCATTCTTGAGGCTCTTCCTCTGGCTGTGAATCAGTGTTTGAGTTTGGATGCTTTCAGAGGTGGCTGGTAGGGCTGAGGCTTAGGGAGCTCAGCAGAGCCAAGGCTTAGAGCTGGAGCCTGGGGTGTCTCTCTCACCTGACTGAGCGCTGGGAGTCTCCCCTGGGAATGGGGTGCTGAAGAAAATGCCTCCCCTTTCCCGTGGAGCTGGATTTTTGGGGCTGCCTGCCTGCACAGAGCAGCTTTCCCTGCAGTTATTTGGGGTGTCTAGGAAAGGCTGAGAGCAGCAGGGACATCACTAGAGCCTTTCTCCTCTTCCAGACTCCCCACTTGCCAGATGTTTACCGGGACCTCTGAGATGTCTCTAAGGTTTTGGAGCAGTTCAATGTGTTTCTAAGCTATTTTGGGGTGCGTGAGTGGGAAATGCACATCATGAACACGTGTGCCTGCGTGCACCCGTATGCAACTGCCTGCAGCTCCAAGTGTTCAGGCAAGCAGGTTCAGAGATCTGCAAGGGAAATTTCTTCCCAGTACTGAAGCAAAACAAGGCAAAACCAAGGAGAAATTGGTACAAAACCAAGCAGAGAGCTTTGCCTTGTGGGACTGCAGCTCCCAAAGCTGGGCCCCCCTGCACGGGTAGTGTTGGAACAGGGAAATTCTCTCAGGAGCCGTCTGGGAGCTGTCAAAATATATCATAAGCTGCTGTTGAGGTTTAAAAAGCTTCACACTGATGCACAATTTAGGGGAAGCATCTTGCATTTCCATAGATGTACAACAAGATTTTCTGAAATTGCAATGATATGAGAAAACGTCTTTTAAAGTGGCACCCAGATGGCGGGAGGAAATTGTGCTGTTTGAATTCTCTTCAGATAAATCGAAGCTAAAGGGATGTTAAACATTTTATAGGTTTTTCCTTTCCCCCCCACTTCCACCACCTGCTGCTGAAATTGCATAAGAGGAGCCATCAAACAGTGAGATCCTTACAACACATGGCTTGGGAAATGGCTTCATCTGAGGGCATTTAACACCCAGAGATTCCAAAGCCAGCAGGGTCAGGTCAGGGCTCCTCCACACCCACCCCCTGGGAAGGTGCCTTTTGGGACGGGGATTTCTGGAGGGGTTGCCCAAACCCATTTCTAACTAAGGAGCCATAGGCAAACCTCAGGTGTCAGGGCTCAGCCTTGGGAGTGGCAGTGTGAGTGCAATGCCATGTCTGGGGCTGTATTTCTCCTTGGAAAGCCACCTCCTGCAGGATGCAGAGACCCTCAAATGCCTGAATGGAGCATTTGGCTATAAATCCCCCTAATTCCAGCCATGCCCAGAGCTGTTCTGCCTTAGGGATAGGCTCTCCATGCCTCTCCAAGATGAGGTTTCGGAGCCTCCCCAGCAGCAGGCATTTCCCTCGCAGGTGCTTTTTGTTTTCCTGCTCCCTGGCAGTCACAGGCGAGCAGCATTTTCCCTCCTGAGCTAAATATGTCACTTTGTCTCGTAGCGGCTGCCAGGCTTTAAAGCGCTGGCACCTCGCGGAAGCACCCGGAGGACAAATGCCAGCGATTACACACCGTCCTTACTCAAGGAGGAAGAACTGGGCTTTGCGGCTCCTTGTTTTTGTTTTGAAAGTAAAACGAGCCTGTTTACCGGGCTGTTTACTTTAGCTGGGTGAGTCACGGCCCGGGAAACGTGTGCGGGCTGGTTTGTCCCCTCGGACGGGTCCCACTTCCCGGGGACCAGCCTTGGTTGTGTTCCTCCCGGGGGAATGTGCTGGGGATGACGGGGAGCAGTGCTGGCATTCCCAGGAAGCATTTTCCCTGTCCATCGCTGCCTCCCTGCTCGGCTGGCGGGGTGGGAAGCCTCGGGGATGGGCAGCACCTGCACCCACAGCTGGGTCAGAAGCTGCGGCTTCGAGCCCCGTCCGGGCTGGTCCCCCTGGGGCAGTTGCGCCTCCAGCCCATCTCCGGGCGAGCGAACTTTGCACACTCCTTTTAAAATTCTTCCCGGCGCTGTCAGATTCATCCCAGCAGATGGGTCCATCAGCAGGCAGGGTGATGCTCCCCACGGGGGGTGAGGTGGCTTTGTGCTTGACACCAAATGGAGGTCACTGGCAGGGCATGTGGTTGAGGTTTTTTAGAGCGCTTCCCAGCTGGGATCTGGCTTAAATTTTGGGAGAAGAGATCCTGGGCAAGATCCCAGCAGCATTTCCAAAGGGCTGAGCCTGCAAGGAGCACCTGCTCATCACCAGCGTGGGCTTCCCGGCTCCCAGCAGAGCTGCAGAAACCACGGGGGCTGGGACTGGGTATTTTTAAACAACCTTGGCCGGGCAGGCGCTGCCGGAGCGCTGCCTTTTCCTGTTATCTCTTCCTGCAATTACGGAGTGATTTGGAGACAGCCGTCCTGCGGCTCAGCTCCCCGCAGCTGAGGGGTGTGCAGCTCCCAGCCGCGCTGCTGGCAGGACACAGCGCTGCCTCGTTTGCCGCAGCGTGGGATGCCCAGCAAACATCCCAATCTTTGCTCCAAATTGCTCCCAACGCCAGGTTATTTTGTTGGCGTGTTATCTATTATACCCACAAACCCAGATAATAATAGTAATACCATTTGGTGGAGCGCTGTTAATGCAACGAGGCTGTCACTTGTCACCAAGTGTGGCAGCCCCTTAAAAAGAGTCACAACAAGGCTGGCAGCAGTCAGCCCGAGCACAGCCCGGCGAGGATGTTCTGCACTGCTCTGCGCTGCTCCCTGGCTGCTGCAGCCCCGGTGCAGCGATGTCCTGGCGTGCTGAGGCTTGTAGGGACACCGAGAGCACGGCCCCGGGTCTCATGAGTCGTCTTGTTTTGGCAGAGACGCTTCCCCGAGCCAGGCTGAGCCTGCCCTGGCCGCCCGCCTGCCTCGCTGGGTGAGCTCACTCCCTCCTGAATCCCCGTGCTGCTTAGAGGGTGGTCTTGCCCAGTGGATCGCAGATTTGGGGATCAGTGGACGCTAAAGGCATTCCGGGGGTGTGCAGGGGGAGCAGCAGGTGTGGGAGCCCCTGGGCTGCTGCACGGGCAGGTGCTGCATCACCCCCACACCTGGGCACAGCCCAGCTCGCAGAGCAGGCAGCATCAGCTCGTAGCTGCAGGCACTGGGTGCTTATCTTTCTCCTCCCTTTTTCCCTTGAAAAAGGTATTTCAAACATGAAAGCAAGGTGAAGACAGGCACTTACACATCTGGAAATGTGTCATGAATGAAATAAGGATATGGGAGGCTTTCTGTAGGAATTCATCTCTGCTGTATCTGCTCCACAGTGAGCCATAAACTTCTTAAGAACATAAAAATCTCACTTTTCTTTCCTCCTTGAGCACATACCCAGTGCCTGTTTCGCCCAGCTGCAGACCCTGTGCCTGAGCAGAGAGAATGTTCTCTGCACCCACACTGAGAGCAGCGACGAACCTCCCGCAAGCCTCAATAATTCCAACATTTTCTGTTTATAATGGAACGGGGAACAGAGAGCTCTGTGGAAGTGAAATGTCTTTCTCAAACCATCAGGTTATTTTTATGTGCGTCGATACTTTCTCATGTGTGTGTAAATACCTCCCCCACACACGTAGCTTTATCTCAAGGAGTGAAATAAAAATAGCTGGAGATTGAAAGGGAAGCGGGTGAGGGGGTGGTTGCGCTTTTGGGAAGAATCTCTTCAAGGTTCGGAAACAGCAAAGTCATGCTGATAACACGATCTGACAAAACCCCAGCCTCCCTGGGCCTGGCAGGAATGGTGTTAATGGAAGAGCTCTTAATAACTTTCTCTCTGTGTTTCCATTTATCCCAACAAGCCGAGCCCAGGGTGCAGGCTCAGTGTTGCACTGGGGGAAGTTTTGAGCAGCTCCAAGGAGCCGGCTCTGTGCCTGCCGGGAATTGCTGCTCAGTGGCTCAGATAAATGCCCTCCATCCCACAGATGCTGGGATGGCACAGGGGGATCCCCTGCCTCGCTGGGCTCCTGGCAGTGCCCACTTTGCTCGGTTGCTTTCCCGTGCCAATTCCTGGCCCAACTTCCCTCCTCTGCAAGCCGGGGCTGGCCCAGTTGCAGGGGGAGATGGTGCTTGACCCTGGAGGAGTAGAGGGATGTGCTGCAGCCTGGTACAGATGATCTGTAGGCTCTTATTTCATTCCCCCCAACCTCCCTGGTAGGAGAGTAGCAAAGGGATTTCTGAGAGCTCAAGCTCTGCAAAGTGGGGAGTAAATTTCCCTAGGGAATGTAAATGAGGAGGGTTATGTGATCTGGCAAAGCCTGTGCCCTGCGTGCCCTGGCTTAGTATCATTTATGGTCATTGCTTTTCTTATTTTTTTAGTGATAACAGAAGGAGGATTATGAAATACCCCGCTGCAGGAAGCTGCATGGCTGGATGGTGGCATGCAGGGGACATGGTGACCCTCGGCACCAAGTGTTTCTGGAGGGACAGGATGCATCCAGCGCCCATCACAGCATCAGAGCTCCAACTGCACCAGCTGAACTTTGGCTGGAGCAGAAATAAAACCATCGGGTCTAATAATACCCGGGTGCAGCCAGCTCCAGAGAGCCTCTGCCAGCTGCTGCAGTGTCACAAGTCACCGAGGCACAGCATTGTGCAAAGTCACCGTTCCTGTCCCAACCCTCCGGGTCCCACAGGTCCCCTCTCCCAGCCGGTCCCTCGGGGGCCTCACAGGGGTTGAAGGAACCCAGGTCAGCTCAGGCAGCTCCTCCTCCTCCTCGTCCACTTTGGGAAAGAGCTGGGAGGATTTCCAAATGCCTCAGCTTGGCAGCCAATCCCCACCATTCCGGCAATGCGCTAGAAGTCAGTCCGGAGAAAGCTCAAGGCTTGTATCCCTATAGGCTTTATTTCTGATCCCCCTCCCTCTGCACAGCATCTCCTGGCTGCTGACAGTGCCCAATCTGATAATGTCCCGTGGTGGCAGTGCTGGATGCAGGTGGGAGATGATGTGTTGAGAAGGGATGACTTAATTATTGTTTTTTTCCTGTAAACTTCCCAGCCCCTGTGATGGCACCACAGTGACCTGCCATGTTTGGCACAGGGCCTTGGGCAGTCCCCACATATCTGTGCTCCTGGTGCTCCTTGCACAAGCCTGTGCACCAGGCAGGTCACAGGTAGTGTCTGGCAAAGGCACGTGGTGTCCAAAGCCATCTCCAGGGGGTTGGCAGTGTCCCATGAACTTCTTGCTGAGCGAGTTCCTGGCATTCACAGGGGCAGGACAGCACCATGAGGGACAGCTTGGCCTTGGGTAGCAGAGCATTGTCCTGCTCTGTGTTTTGGGCACGGATTTGCTCCCTGCACTGAATGCCAGAGCTGCTCTGGTGGTTGGGACCAGGGCACATCAGACCTTGGCCAAGACCCCGGTGCAGTTTCACTGGTGGGCTCACCCCATCAGTGATCTGAGCCACTCCTGCTGTAGCAAAGCTGTTGGCAGTGCAAACCGAAGCCATTTGGGTGTTTTTCCCTGCAAAACCCACTTTGTCAGCAGCCCCTCTCCCCTCCTCACCCACGCTGCAGAAGACACTTCTCACTTAAGTGGCGTGTGCCCACCACTCCTCTGAGTCACGTCTGTTAGCAGGCAGCTCGTGATTCTTCAGGTTTTGTCAAGTACAAATGTCTTTGGAAAAGGGCATTAAATAAAACACTTGACTGAGGTCCCGGTGGTGACTAATTCCCATGGCACGCCCCGTTCCGGTTCCAGCATTAACCCTGCTGAGCTCCTTGCAGGCTGGGGGTTGCAAAGGGATCCTCGCAGGCAGAGGAGCGAAAGAAAAGCTGGGAGTTGCAAGGGAACAGCTTGAAAGGGGCAGATGAGGGCGGTGGCACAGTGGGAATGGCCCCGGAGTGTTCCCTCCAGGTGCCACAATCGCTGGAGAGCAGGTCCATGTGAGCTGTGCCTTAGTCCACAGCAGGGGTACAGCCCAAAGCTCAGGGTGTAGCAAAAGCTAATGCTCATGCCTGAAATTGGCTGGAAAGCTTTGAGGAGGGGGAGAAATCAGAGAATGGTTTGGGTTGAAAGGGAATATAAAGATTATGGAGTTCAAACCCCCCCGCCATGGGCAGGGACACCTTCCACTAGGCCAGGTTGCTCCAAGCACCATTCAAACCAACCCTGGGACACTTTCAGGGATGGGACATCCACAGTAACCTGAAAAACATCTCTCTCCATGGAAGAGCTGGGTTTAGTGGTGACCTGGTAGAGCTGGATTAATTGTTGGACTCAATGATCTTAGAGGTCTTTTCCAACCTGAGCTGTTCTGTGGTCTCCTTGGGGCCCGTGCTGGGTGGCTCTGGATGGCTCTGCACCTCCAAAAAACAAACCCACCTTTGTTTGCTGCTTGGGCTCCTGCTGAAAATACGACCCTCGTGGGGGCTTTAGCAAGGCAAAGCAGCTTTTCCCCCAGCTTTGCTCTCCCCCTGTTCACCTGGAGAGCCCTGGGAGCTGCGGAGCAGGAGCAGCCTGTGAGCGCCGCAAGCGAATGGCTGCGGGACGGGGCAGAACTAATTAGAGCCTCTGCAAAATGACATCTCTTTCCACAGATGGGAAGCTGCTTCCCCTTTGTCTGCCTCCTTCAGTTAATTAGTTATCTAGGAGGTTGCATTTGCATTCCCCTCTTTGTGAAGTACCCTTTTGTTAACTACTTTTCATATACTTTTATGAAGCCGGCCTCTGAAACGGGCTCATTTATCTCACCAGCGACAGGCTGAGAGGCTTGCCCAGAGCTCCGTGCCAGATGCTGGGATTGGAAAATAATGTTTGGCTTGTCTGGTGTTTGGAAAGGAGACAGAAGGTGCAGGGCTGCGAGAAGAAAGTCCCAGACTGCTAAAGCCAAGGGCTGGATCTTGACAACTTTTATAAAAATGTTCAATCTGTTGCTTTTGGGCAGCTTGCAGGAGCCAGGGAGGATGGTGTTGCTGCCAGCCATGGGCTTGGATATCTCCATTGTCATCAGATGGGAGCAGGGCGTGAGCATCCAAATTTCTCAAGATTTATGTGCTGCATCCCTCTTCCATCACTGTGAGTGTGTCCCTCCGGGAGCTCTCCCTTCCCTCAGGGAGCCGAGGGACACCCCAAAGCTGCTGCTCCACACATTTACCCTCCATTAGCAAAACCATGAGCAACACCGTCACAAATCGATCCTTGTTGTTATTGTTAGGAAATGTTTGCAAAAATCAATGTTTCCTCTGTAGCATAAACCATCCATGAAGCCCTGCACCGGTGTGGGGGGACATGGCTGGGTGGGTTTGGCTGCTTCGAGGCATTTTCCAGGGATCCCAAGGGATGTCATGTTGTAAAAAAAGGGAATTCTGCCGTGAGTTCAGCCATCCCTCCAATCCAGGAGAGGGGTTTTTTTTTGGCAATGAGCAACCACACCTTTAAACTGAAACTTTCAAAATGCAGAGCACAGCTTGACTACCGGGGGGGGGGAGGAAATAAAGCCCAAAATACATAAATCTCTTTATTTTCTGCACCAGTGGGTTTGTATTGGCCTGTTAGTTGACGGTCCTGGAGGTATCCGCTGGGATGCAACGATTACACATCCAAACTGTCACAAATGGAACCATCGCTCCGAGAGACAAAGGGTAATTTATTGAGAAAAGGTGTCATTTAGGTGGAAGGATGGAAGGGAGAGAAACAGTCACTGTGGAACTGCCGAAAGAGAATACCAGATCCGCTGATAGGCAGGGAACAGCTTTGAATTTCCAAGGCTGCCCTTGAGGGATAAGAAAATAAAAGCTAAGGACAAAAAAAAAAAGTCTTAAATACAGTGACAGCAGAAACCTGAAAGATCACAGTGAAAAATGGGACTTTCTCCTCTAACAATAACTGCAGAAAAGACAGGAATGTAATTTGTAAAGGCTGTTAAATTGTAAGCTGGATGGAGAAATGACACAGAAGGAAAAAAGAAACAAATGCATACCTGTTGTTATTGGAGTATTGCTTGAAAATGGGACTAGAGATGAACAGGGAGGGTGGAGGAGAAATGGAGCTGAGGAAGGGAAGAGCTGGGAGATCCCAACCGGCTCAGCTCCGTGAGCCTCCGCAGGCTGCGGGAGGAAAATAGGGGGAGTGTCTGCAAAAACATAAACCTATAAATCCATCTTTTTTTACATTTTTGTTTGTTTCTGAATAATACATCCCCCTGTACCTTGGAGGGAGCTCATTTCTGTGGACATGGCACTGAGGAGCCAGGCACAGGCGTGTGCTCCTCTCTGAGCTCGGTGCTCCAGAGGAAACCCCTTTGCCAGGAAGGAGTTTGCAGCGTGGGCTCCCTATGGGCAAATTTTGGGAGAAAGGAATTGCAAAGAGCCTGGAGATAGACATGATGGTCTGTGCAAGGGCCTGGCCCCAAGGCTTGCAGGCTGCCCTTGGGGTGGGGGACAAATTGCAGGAAGGGAGACCTGGAGGGACAGGGAGTGTCCAACCTCAGGAGGACACATCCCCTCCATCCCCTCTGTGCCCTTCCTGGCCCCCGGGATCCTGAGCAGTCTAAGCCAAATGGCATTTTGGTTGTTTTAAAACCATTAAAAACCAGACCTGCCAGGGAAGCAGAGTGAGTTCTGGGCACAGTTCCAGAGGGTGACAGCACTGATGCCTGCAGGGTGGGGGTGTGGGATGGCTCCTGTGGCCCACCCGCTCCTCTGCAGCTCCTGGATTGACTCACAGCTCCACAGGGTGCAGAGGGGGTTGTGTCTCAGCTGGGTCCCCCCTCTCCAGGAGCCAGAGCCCCAGCAGGTTCCACCCTGCTGCAGACAAAGGTTGTCTGAGCTGAAATCCCAGTTCCAGATGAGATGTCATCATCTGTATGAGGGAATTCACTGAAACTGGTCCTTTCTCCAATATTTCAGTTGAAATCATTCCTGTATGCCCACGTCCAAAACCAGCAGGTGCCCAGAGGGTCATTGTTACCAAATTCTGACATTTCTTGTGGCTGTCTCAAACACTGGGTGTCGGAATATTTCGTTTCAGCTGGAAACATCTATGATTAAACTGCATCCAATGACAAAAGTAGCAGAAATTGCATTTCCAGCTCCCCAGTTTAGCAGGTCAGTGGGTGAGCACCTCTGGCCTCGACCACCGCATGCCTGAGAAGTTTTTCCTGAAAAGAAAAGCAGAGCAATGCATGAGGTTTGAGGGTAAAAAACAGCCTGTAGAAAATGTAAAGCCAGGGAAGAAAATGAGGTGGGGGGAACCTGCCCAGCTGCAAACGCCCCCCACTTTCTCCTGCAGCCTCTGGAGCCTCCCAACCCCGCTGTCCCTCTCCACTTCTCCTGTCTGATCACATCCCTCTAAATCAAAAGTTATAATAGCAAAAAAGAGCTGGACAGATTAAAATGCAGGGAAATGATAGCAAGGGTGTTTTTTTCAGGGCTGAGAGGAAAGAGAGAGGAGGGAGGGAGGAGATGTTTCCAGATACCTTGTCCCTTTAGAGAATTCACAGGATTCAGGATGGTTGGAGTGATCTTGACAGGCTAAAAACCCAATCTGCTGGAAATCATATACCTCAAATAATGTGCTATTGCTGCTGATCGGCCCTGTATTTTAGGGCTGAATAGGTACAGTATTAAATTCATCTCGAGTTTTCATTTGCACCAGTTACAGCCTGTTTGACAAGGTTTGAATGGAGTTTAAAAGGCTTTTGCTGAAAACAGTCGTGGGAGGAGCGAGGTTTGATGGGTTTTCTCAAGGGCTGAGCAGCACCAGGGGGCTGAGGAGGCTGGGGTTGCTCTGTCCTGAACCCCAAGCTGCCACATGGGAGAGTAGCCAAAGATAGTTTAACTAATTGAAATATTGATTAATATTGCCCTTACTGTTATAATGACATTCAGGTCTTCTCCTTCCCAGTGCTTTAACTACTGGGCTCCCCATCACTGTTGTGATGAAGTTCTTTTGTCTAAAGGCAAAACACATTTATGGCCACATCCCTTGGCCACAGCTCTGGTGTCCCTCAGCTTGAGGCAGGGGGACACCCCAGCTTGACCCTCAGCTGAAAGAAAGGTGAAAAAATCCTTCTCCAGAGGCAGCCTTCATGCTTGGAGAAACCAGCTGCTGCCTCCTGGTGTTCCCCAGAGTGGGTTTTGCAGGAGGAACCCCCCTTGCAGCTCTGCCCTGGGGCACAGGGCACCTCGTGGAGGGCACAGGGAGATGTCAGAGCTGATTCCTGCACAGTTGCTGAGTTGGGTTTATTTCCTTCCTTATCTTGGGAGTTCTGCCAGAAGCTCCATAAATTCTGCATTCTTTGTGTCTACTATCAGTGAGCATCCATTTTCCCCAAGCTTTGTTAACCTCCCCCTAAGCCTGAGATCACTGAAATATGTCAAGCCCTAAACTTAACAAGGCAATTCTACCAACTAGTAATTGATTTTTTCTTTTTCTAACGCATGACCTTGGTTATTAGCTGCTACCTGTTGATTAAGCTTGAAAATATACAATAATCAAACATCAAAAGCATAATTTCCTAAGAAAATTTTTACATATTCCACATGTTGCCACAGCCCCACCACCCTGGGCAAGTCTGTGGCCACTTGTGTTCGTGCATGGTCCCCTTGGCCTCAGGAGGGGATGAGGAAACTTCATCCCAGTTCCTGGAATTTGGGTGGTGGGAGACCCCTGGCATGAGAGCTGCAGGCAGGGGAGGTGGTGCTGCAGTCAGAAATAGATATAAATATGTTTTGTTTGACATATAAATACAAAGGAGGTGTTCTGGGTGGTCCCCAGGAGGCTGGTTAGGTTTAAGATGTCCTGGCCCCTCAGGATTTGTTTCTATTTCCGAGGGGTTGCTGAGGGGAATGAGACTTTGTGTAGTGTTAATTAGCTGCAGATCCTTCTGCTGGGCTACCCTTTAGAAAATTAAAAACTCTTGATTCAGAGTTTGGGCAGCTGTGTGTGTTTTCATAACTGGGACACAACTGGCTTTAATAACTTAGGGAATAAAAAGCACCAAGGCTCCTGTTCTGGAACAATGCCAGTACCAGATGTATTTTAAAATTGTAGACTCAAGGCACCTGTGATAGAAAATGCAGGTGGGAACAGCAAACTCGAGGCACCTGTGGTCCCAGATACACCTGGGAACAGCAGAATAAAGGTGACAGCAGCCACTAAAGAACTGAACCCTTGAGATTTTGTGTTCATTCAGGCTTTGCTTGGCTCTGTTCAGGAGGAAGGAAAGGTCTTGGCCTTTTGGAGCAGTAAACTTCCAAAGGAGAAAGTTCTGGGGAAATGGCCATAAGGAGGGAAATATATTTCATTCAGAGGTGCTTCAACCCCCTGGGAAGCCTTATCAGGAGCTTGGGGAGATTCTCCACACAGTTCCAAGGAAACTCATCTCTGCTCCTTGGGGCAGCTTGTGCAGGTATGCCCAGTTTTCCTGGTTCGCCTTTAAAGCAGGAGAGACTTTTCTTTGAAGTAAGCTCCTGTTTCCAGGGAAAAGAAATCATTATTTCTGTTTACAAAAAATGCTTGGAACAATCTTCCATGCCTTCCTGTGGATAATCACAGGAAATGTACCACAGGATACAATATTTGATGGTGGTACAGAGTGTTTGTAAGTAAAGCAGGACTGTTTTGATGGGTGCATTGTGGCTTGGGAATTGAGTTTTTGAAACTGATCTTTACAATTCTTAATGAGAGCACTTAAAATGGAGCAGGGACAGTAGCAGGCTGAGTGAAAAGGAAACTGAGATAATGAGGATGCACTTAAGGGAGAGTACTCAGGGAAAGGTAGCAGATCTTGAAAATGGAAGGAAAGGAATTGTAGTGAGGGTTTGAGGGTAAAGAATGGATTAGGAAGCAGGAATGATAAATGCTGGCAGTTGAGGGGTGGATAAATGGCTCAAAAGCTGAGAAAAAGAATGGTATAAAAAGTAAAGTTTTTGCAATATAGCTTAGACAAGTAGGGATGGCTTCAGAGATGGAGGATTAACTGTTGTACATTTCGCTTCACCTCTGTGTTTGGGTTTCAGGAAGGGGTCAGGGACCAGGCAGGACTCTCTGTGATAAAACCCACACAAACAACAAACTGATTATCTCCTGATCTCCTCAGTCCTGCAATACCTGACTTTGTGAGTCTTGCACTGTCTCAAGTCACTTCCAAGTCAAGTGTGACTCACAAGCCACAGGGACGAGAGCTGTGTCACTGATCTCGATGTGAGCCTTGCAGTGTTCTGCTGCTTGTATTGTTTTCCTCAGTGCTGTTGGCTCACGTAGGGAGCGCTGAGGCTCTCTGAGGTGTCTGGGCTGGTTTGTACTGAGCAATTTTCCCTGGAAAAGCAGAGTGGAGGCTCTGCAGCCCCCCTGTGCCATCAGTCCCGGCTCCAGACAACGGGTGCATTCACTTCATTTTTATATTCCACCTGAGACAGCGTCTGGCTGCCTGTCCTCCTCCAGAGGCTCATCCAACACGTGTTGTCACTGTTCTTGTCCCTTAAATTCTAAAACATCTTTTCTGCTTAATATTAGAAGCTGTTTTTAAGAATTTTAAACTGCAAATATGCCCTTTTAAATTCTGGTAGTCCTGAAAATACCGGTTAATTCAAGGTAGTGATTGTTGTTTTGGTATTGAAAAGTGATGTCAGGGTTTGATCCTTAAGGGTACTCTGAAACCCACTTGGAACTTGGCTGTTTAACTTGACCAAATTAAAAGTACACAATTGAGATAGAAAATACACTATGGAGATTACCAAATGTGTGGTTGTGGCTTATGCTTGAGCTTCATGAAGCAATCAGAGATGAATGGTCTTGCCTGCTGTTCCTTTTTGTGCAGAGCATGGCTGAAGGCACTACATAATGTTGGAAATCTCAGACTAATGATTCTTTTCCCTCTTACTAAAAGGTTACTCAGCTGGGGGGAAAAAGAAGGTAATCTGACCTGTCCTCTGCTTGCCTTCATCCCCTACATCTGGGAAAGGCCCAGGGATTTCATGCTGCTCACATCAGGTCTCACTATTTAGGCTGTGAGTATTCTCTGTAGAAATATTTGTTTGTAGGCTTTTTTTAGAAATTATAGAACAAAAACGTATTTTTACAGTACAAGTCTAAAAATACTTTGCTTTGCCTGTATTTTTGCTTTGTATTGTTAATTCACTCCCTTCCTACCCACACTGAGCAGTCCCCATAATATTTTGGATATCTGAGAAGATTATAGGTACTGGATATGTCTAATTATAGGTGTCTGAGAGCATAACATTCCTGGTAGAAAAATCATGGTCTCTGATTAATGCATTTGCACTCATCTCTGCCTTCTGAGTTAGTGTTTTCTTCAGCCACAAGTACAGCTGATGATTTGCAGTGATGAATGACAGGAAAATTTGTAAACAACACGATGATGATAAAAGCCCTGTGAATTCAACAGGGCTTGAATATGTTAATATTTGCTGGCAAATGCTGCTTTCTAAACTGATATTATTTAAAAAATAGATTTGAAGAGCTAAAACCACTTGAGGGAGTGTGGATGGTTTCACAAAATAATATGGCCATAGGGCATTATATGGAATAATTGCATGTTTAGGATGCTTTCTAATAGACTTGATGGCAACAAATGTGTCCAGACAAGTTCTGTGTTCATGGATGCTTTTTGTGTCTTTGTTAAGTAAATTTGGTGTCAGGAAACATAGAGCTGATATTTGAATATTCTCACTGCCACACTGGAAGCTGTTGTTTTGTAGTCCCTCGGGAATGTGGTGGCTGTCTTACAGGGAAAACACTAAGCTGGGCCAGCACAGTGGAAGAATTGCATTCCACTGCAACACACTGGAACAAAATAAACCCTGTCCAACCCACTGGCAATACCAGTGAGGGATAGGGGAAGCTCAGGGTGTGTAGCAGTTGTCTTTGAAAAAACAACCAACCAAAACCCTCTCCAAACCCCACAAAAACCAAAAATCCTCCAATCCCACAACAAGGAGACCTCTTTTACCCACCCTGTACAGCCGTATCCAAGCAGAATGGAGTGGCCATTTTTCACAGTGATGTGGATTTTGTGACCCTCGTGGCTTTAGCTTGCCCGTTCTCCCACATGGTGGCTTTTCTACATCTGCTCCCTGCCACTCCTTTCTCCAGGAGAAGCCTGGGGAGTTGGACAGACCATGTTTTTTAACCAGAACTGATACCCCAGGCATCTTCCCAGTGGATTTCAGGTTCTTGTATTTTCCAAGCCTTGTTGGGGAGGGGAGCTCCTGCAGAGCTGCCTGGTTCTGTGCTGGGTTAATGTCAGCTGATGTCAGTCCATGTGAGACAGAGCCCTTCAACGCCCTGTTACAGATCACTGCAAGTTACTTGGTTCAGTCTGAGGTTTTTTCCCCTCTACCTCAAAGGTCGGGTGTGCATTGCAGACACCACTGATTCATTGAAAGTCACAGAATGTAGCTCTCCAGACTGTATTTTTGATTTCCTAAGTGTTCAGAACAGTGTGTTAAAGGTCTCTCTCTTATTCCGTAATGTAGCGGTGCACACGGTGTTGTCCGTCACCTTTTATCATGGCTAGATAGATTCTTCCCCTTAATTGCCATGACAAATTCATTTGCAAAACCTCTGAGGTGGATTGTTGACTTTTTGCATGGAAGGAAGGTGGCCTTTCTGACCAAGCACTAAAAACAATCCGAGTCCACAAAATCTTGAGTATTATTAGTGTCAAAGCCAGCTCTGTACTTGTCATAATATTGTGTTCTGTAATTCTGTGCTTTGGGTAAATGGGTCACTAGATAAGATTGACAGCAGCCTCAGCAATGAAAGGTTTTAAGCTGGAAACTGGATGAGAAAGCAGAGCAATTTCTTTCAAGAGAAATTACACTGATGTTATTTGTTATTGCTGCAGTTAGGGATCTGACAATGTTTCCCATTTAAAACCTTGCTTTCTAGAAGACTGAAAACGTGTTTCAAGGCAGAACTTTTAATGCAAAGACCTTTTTTATTTCCTGTCATCTCTCTTATGTGATGATTAGTCATAATTTCTTATTGCTCTGGGAACAGCAGGAAAACTTTGGTGGTGGATGGTCTTCCTATGTTCTCCAAAATGGAGAAACTGGTCTGGCCAGACTACACTGGTGCGGTGACATTCCTAATCCCTTCTAAATTGAGAACCAGTGCATGGTCACTGATCAGCACAGGTCTCCTGCCCGTATCTGAGAAGTGCCTAAGTAATTTAAAAAACAAAAAACACCCCAGCCTCAGACACATCTTGAAAATTCCTATTTAAAGAACAAGAAATTTCAACAAAATGCTACTGAGAAACGATAACCCAGTATTTCTTTCCATAAACTACTCAACTGTCTTTGGAAAAGGCACAAAATACTTTCTAGAGTATTTTTCTGTGGGAGCTACACGAGGTAGATACAAATATGGTGAGGTGTTCAGATTCAAGTACCTCTTGGGGTACTTTGGTAGCTTGTTGACAGGTGAAATTGGGCCCTTCCACATCCTTCCACTGCTTGCTAGAGGTGGTCTCAAAGTCTTCATTGGTAAACACTTGAGTATCTTTTTAACAAAAAAAAAAGCATATTGGCAGCATGAAAGTGCCAATTTTGAGATGTGTTTTGTTTGCAGGGGTTAATTTATATTTGATTTAAAGCTGTTTGGTTGGGGTTTTTTTCCTGCTGTACTATTTTGCCAGGCTCCTCATGTGACAACCTGTCAGCTCAAGAATTCCAGTGTTCACATGGGCTGGTGTTTTGGACGGAATGAAGGGAACAAGACAAAACAGGGAGTGTACAGAAGAGATTGTAGCAGTGAGAGTCATGCTTTCAGCTTCCCCAGCCATCCAGGTTAATCTTGTTTATCCTTCTGCATTTCTGATGAAGAATTGGGAATGAAGAAGGAGAACTTGAGCATAATTGTGTGGGTTTTGTTGGTTTTTTTTAAGCTGTGACTGCTGCATGTGCCCCCCATGTGGACCACTGTGAAAACTAAAAGCATCTGCAAAACAAGTTTGTTTTTACCCCACGATTGTGTCATGGCTTGCACAATCTTGCAGAGCATGAGCAAAATTAATTTCCTGAGTGCAAGAAAAGTCAGTAGTTGGAAAACTGCCCTTTGTCAATTGTCTGCAGTTTCTCACCTTGCTGTTGCTTAAACTTGTTAATAACGGTGAGTTTGGAGTATGTAAACCAAAAAAGGCAGGTGCAAGCACACTGACACCGTGTGTGGTTACAAGTTCAGAGTTGGTGGTGTCACACTGAAGGAAAGACTCTTACTGCTTGCACAGCAGTGAAAGGGTGCATTGTTTGATGCCTCTGAGAGACCTGGACTGTCAGAAAGGCTTTGTCACGGTGTGTGATGCTGCCCTCTGCAAGCTCTGCCGTGGGTGGGGACACAGGTATGCCTGATTTAGGTTTCCATGGAGATTTCTTGTCCCTCATTACCATAGGTGGGTTTTGCAGATAGTTTTTCTTTGCCTAACCTTCTCTAGTTTCCTTTTCTGTTTTGTTTGGTTTTGTTTTGAGGTGGGGAAAAGGATGTGCGGGTTTTCTTATTGTTTGGGGTTCTTTTCTTTGGGCTTGGTTGGTTTGGTTTTTTTCCTTTTGGTGCTAACAAGTTGTGAGCTGTTTGGTTTTTTTTTCCTTTCTGGAGTGAAGGTAGAGGGAAGCAGCTGTTCTGCTCAGTGTTTGTGGGCAGAATGAGCTGTGAGTGTTGCACCAATGGCTTTTCCTACAAGCTCCAATCCATAACTTGCGTGCCAGCTGGTAGCCCCAGGCAGGACAGGATTCACACACAATCTCCATTTGAGGTGATGTCTCTGCTCCACTACTCACGATGAAAACTGATGTGCACTTCCAGCTCTCAACAAGCCAGTGGAACCCTGGCTGTACATGTTTGATGTGGAATGTGATTTCCAGCAAACAGAATGAGTTGCTCAAGTGTTATTTTTAACTGTCTCCTGTCTCATTTAACTGTATTAGCAAGGGTGACACTACAGTCCTTTTCCTTCTTTAAAATGGCAAAATACGCATTTCTTGTTACAGAAGATGAACTAGGAGGGTTTTTTGGGGTTTTTTTGGAAATAAACAGCCTAATAGCCTGGACTCCCTCTCATATGACTTTCTTCTCCCCCATCCAAGCAGGCATTGACCCACCTGACATTTGCAAAGTAACAATAAAGTGCTGTTGTATTTCTGCTTTTATGTGCTGTTATTAAATGTTGGTAACTCTGAATGCATGGGGTATGAGGGTGTATCAGGAAGTGGTGACTAAGCAGATGTGGATAATTTGGCTGTGCAATAAAAGAAATGTTATCGCTTTAGGTGAGAGAACTGGTGGTCTGCAGCAGTTTGCTTTGTGAGAGTTGGTAAAAGGAAGAGTGGAATGAAAGATAAACAGAAGCTGTGAAGTGAGGTGGTCACAGAACTGGAAGAGAGCAAATGATGCAAGAAGAAAAGTTCCATTTTAGACATATTTCATCAAATTTGGATACATATTTAAGTTTCAATGGCAGAGAACTTTTTGCCTCTTTCAACAAACCTTATATTAGGCTGTTAGACTGCACACTGGCTAATGTTGGTTTTATTAATTAAGCTCATTTGATAGCCTGAACCATAAATTAATTTATTTGAACTTGGGTTTAATTTTCAAAAACCCTTAATAAAAAGTTGGAAAGTGTCAGTGGCACCATATCTGAGGAACTAAAATTCTTATTTGCACACGTGCATGGACAAAATGGGGAAATATGACATCATACTGCAGTAATTCTAACAAGAGAATAACAACACTGACAGCCAAGTATCTGAGATTACTTAGCAGGCATAGTGAAGCTGGTGGTGCAGAATTTCTGAATTTTATTTTTTAGTCTGAACTGTGATCTACTCTGCCACTGTAGTCAGCCTGTATTAGAAATTCTTGACTGTTTTAGAAGAGCAGCACTACTTCAGTGCTGAAGTAGTTGGTTCTATTACTGCAAACCATAACATTTCAGCACACAAGTACTGAGAGTTTTGTTGAAATGTTTTTCTTCGTGGCCTTGTGAGACTGACAGTCATTGCCTTTCTTGTACTTGCACGCAAAGTGACTTAGGAAAGTGAATTATTTTTAGGTAATTGCATATGGAAAGTGTAAAACTGGTGTTATGGCAAAAAGCTTTGTGATCCTGAGCTCTTGGTTTTACCTGCAAGTGTTTTGCTTTGTCTGCTAGAGTGTAAAACAAACATGGTGATAAAAATTAGACTCGAGATGGGGCTCATGCTTATGGAACTATGGTTTTAAGAATGGGCTTTTTTTATTTGGTTAAGAGTGTTAGTTTTACTGTCTAACATGAATATTAAATGCAAGGTGGTACTCCTGACCTGAGCCTAACGAGGTGAAAATGTTATGCTCTATAAAAATAAAGGGTTTATGATCACCAAATTAGTTCCACATTTCTGTGAAACAGCAGCTACCCAGGAAGGACCACACAACCTCTGTGCTATTAAAGCTCAAAACAGTCTAATCAATTCCAAAAGTTCAATTTCTGTTCCTAAAGGCTGCTTCCATAATGAATTAAGGGAGGCATATCAAATGTAATAATGCATTGTTCTGAAGGTTTCAGTAAACTTGCCAAATGTCAGGCTGCTGGTCCAGTCATGGTGCATTAACTGCTGTGATTAAAGCTGAGCTGCCCTCAGAGCTCACCTGGCTTTGGGAATTGAGCTGCAATATCCTGCCTGGGGCAGGAGGGAAGTACACTACAAAGGTTACACTGAGCAGTGAATATTCAAAATACTAGATTTTTAACAGGTGTAGTGCCTGTTTCTCTTAAATGGAGCATGCAAATGCTCTGTAGTTTGCTTAACGAAGGCAATAAACTATTCCCTGTATTTGGAGAATCTGCTGCTCCCCCAGCTGCAGTGTGGTAGCTAAAAATTACTTTGGGTAACTGTAAACACTGCATTGAATGGCTACTTTTGGGTGAGAATGGGAAGAAACCTTTTCATATTTGACTAGAAGTTCTATGTAGGAAATAAATGGAATTTCCTGTTTCTGGGCAGGCTCAGTTGAGAACTTGCACTGGACAGTAAGGTTAATACTTGGTAATTTATGGATGAGCTTCTGGTTCCTTTGTGTCACTCAGCACAAAGGAATGTTAATGCTGATCTTACCAGACACTGGTGGATTTCTCTAATGTCATGTTCAGTGGAATTATGTCTGGAATGAATGTGTGCATAGCTGAAATGCTAAGAAAATGTTTCAGGAGGGAAAGCTGAGCTCTTTTGCATACACAGAACTTAGAAACTGCTCTGTGATCTCTAGCAGGAAATGAAAAGTATTTAATTAGGGGTAGGGGAACATGACCAATGTGGAGATTTTTATATTCCAGGAAAATCAGAACTGTAGATAGGTGGGGTTGTGCTCATTTCTAGGAAGAATCATATCTTCATGGATCAGTTTTGCCCCAAATGATGCCAAAAGCACTTTGCAGGCTGAATGTAGAGGTCGCATCAGCCATCCCTGCTTAACTGTGGCCAACAGAGCAGAGCAAAGCTACCTGAGAGAGCAGGGTGGAAAGTGATGAAGAATGATGGATCCAGCTGAAAAGGAGAGGTGAGCTTCAGTGAGCAGACAGCAGCTGAAGCAAGTTGAGGTTTAGCCAGGACACCTTGCTAATTACCCCCAGACACTGCATGGCAGATGAGGAATCATTCCTCTCATCAAGAAAATGAGTTTCAGGGTAACTTGCTCCACATGCAAGAACTTTGCAACCTGTTCTTGGATTGGAATATTTCCTTATGAAGGCGTTCAGGGGTGACAGGCAAAGTGTAATAATTAAATCTTGAGTTTGGCTTGCAGAGGAAAAACCACTTGTGTACAATCATGTGGATGGTGTTTTGCTTTCCTTGAGACTGCAGAATGATGTGCAACAGCAAGTGGTGGAAGGCAGCACTTTCCCTGGATAGATGGTTTCTCATTATTCATGAAATGCCTATAGAAAATGCCTTGCATGCACGACAGCAGTAGGGGGAGGACTGGGAGCAGGGAGAGAAGGACATAATGGAAAGGTCACATTATACTACAAGGAAGGGAGTGACATTCCATTAAATTAACATTATGCTGTTTGCACTGAAGGAGAGCTAAGATAGAAAGTATTTTTAGGGGGCAATAGTCAAGTTAATTAGGCAGCTGTAACTTACTCTTTACACTCAGAGCTCTAAAGCAGGGTATGGGGAATGGGAGTTTAATGTTGCTTAGCTTTTCATTCATTTTGAAGGAGTTGCTTTGTGTTGATTGTGAAATCTGGGCTGTGACGTTGTTTCAAGTACTGTAGCCTGGACCTGTTTTTTTCTGGTGTATTAAGAGGGAGTTTTTAACTTTAATTCCTCAATGACTTGCTGCTAAAAGGTTTAGGCATCCTCTCTGCTAATCTAATGGGCTGAAAAGACAGATTCCACAATCCTTCTCAGCGTGGAGGACCGAGATACTTCATATGCCTGTCTATCTACCTCAGAGGAGTAATTGTGGAATAGGGCACAGTTCTCCAAGTGAAACACTGCTAGATTTTGGTCTGTGAGCATTTCACTTCATTCACACCTATTCAATTTCATTTAAGGGTCAAAAGATGCTTCATAAAGCTGATAAGAGATATTTAAATTCATAATGGCTCATTCATACACTGCATCCATTACACATCTTCCCTTTTGAAGAATGACTCTGACTTTTCCCTAAGTTTCCTTACTCATAAAGGCACATTCTAGCTGTGTTACATCAGGCTCCAGATAACAATCCATGTGTTTGAGATAAAGGGATTGCAAAGCTGTTGGGGTTATTTGTAATATTTTCTTTTCAGCAATTAAAGTTAGGTTGCAGTAGGTTCCAGAACCCACTGAAGCCAGTGCTGCTCACTGTGTGCTCTCTGCTGAGTCTATGGCCTTGAGCTAAGGCCTGTGGCACTGCTGGGAGGGTGAAATCATATCATTCTTCATCTGTTAGAGCAGCCCTTGGACTGCAGTCCTTCAATCTGAAGTGTATTTGCTTCAATAGTTTTGGCCTCAGAGGTTCATTTCTCCCCTGCAGGTACAACAGTGATCAGAGTGCCTCATTTGTCTGCATCCTGAGGATCCTCACCTATCCAGGTGGCATCATTTAGTCCCGGTGTTTGTCAACATTTCCTTCCCACTGCTTCAGGAATCCAGTGGGTTTGACTTGGGCTCTCACTTGATTCCTCCCTCTCCCCCAAAGCTGTTCTTTTGTACCTCTTGAACCTGATAGTTCCCAGTTCAGATAGAGGAAGACTTACAGCTTTATTAAATAACAAGTAGATCTCAGGGCTCATTGTTTACCTTGCTGTTTGGGGAGCTATTTATTTTAATAAATGACGTTATCTCACAACTAGGGCTTAAAAATAAAGAACAAACTTTTATTTTTGTGACGGGGGAGTTAATGGCAGGAAGTCAAATATGTCCTGTCTGACACTGTTGGAATAAGGCTTTTACATGTGATTGAACTCACCCACTATTCAACCAACAACTTGTGTGTTTGTGGGTCAGCAGTGTTCCTCTCCTGTCACCTCCTGCCAGCCTCACGCCTGGATAGAGTGGAATAGGAGCCAGGAAAGGACCAGATGTTGCTCACTGAGAACTCTTAGGATCAGAACCTTCTTGCAGGTGTCATGACCTTGGCAGGTTCACTGGCTGGTGAAGAACAGTGTGACTGCCTTTGGTTCAGATGGCCAGGCATGACAACCTTAAGCCATGACCCAGTGTCAGTTTGCTGATGAAAAAGATTTTTGTCCAAAACATACTGAAATAGAGGGTTTGTGGTCCATCTGCAGCACAATGACAGCGTAAGAGTAGGGCTGAATTTAACAAGGGTTTATATCCATTTTCTAAATGTCTTCCAAAGCCAGTATTTACTGCTCTATTTGGTGTTGATCAGTTTAGCCAGAGCGAGAAATATTTATGGCTTTCATGCAATGCACTTATCACATTAACAATATAATTAAAGATCTATAGCAATTGCCTTGTAATTAAACCCTAAACATATTCTAGTCCAGTTCTATTGTGATGGAACTGATGTCCTTTTCCAGTGGGCAGATAGTTGAAATAAAGGATCTGTTCTTCCTCTCAGGAAGCCTCTCATATACATAGGGCCAACACGGTATTAGCTTAGAGCATATGGTTAAAATATTTTGTCCTTTAGGCTGCTTTTACCTTGTTGATACTCTGTCTTGGGTAGGGTTGTGCATTTATGTGCCCAAGAAACTGAGAGCTTTTGTGCTGTAACAGGAGATATTTAACTTTTCTGTCAACACCTGCAGCAGGTGATAGGTTATCTATGGATATCTACCACACACTGCTTCCTTTTTTTAAAATTAGGTTTCCCTGAAATGTTAGAAATTAATTCCTGGAGTCAGTGTCAGCTAAAGTGACAGTGGATCAAAGCTGTGAGACAAATTGCTCATCACAGTTCAGGGAGCTGACTCCTCTGTGCAGGCAGCTGTACATCACTGGAGGTTCCTCATCCCCCCCAAGCTCTGCTCCACAACTGCAGCCATTGTTGGGGAAGCTCATAGGTGGATTTCTGTAAAATAAGCTCATTCTAAACACCCATCAGAGGCATTGCTGCATCTTGGAATTGTTATTTGTTTGGTTGGGTTTGTTTCTTGTCACCCTGTTTAGAGCCTGTGTCACTATGCAACAGCCTGAACTATATAAACAATGATGTTAATCCATGAAAAATGAGAAATTAAACCTTGGCAGGATCTAGTGATCCCTGTCCAGGTTCATCAGATGAAAGCTCTATTTCTGGGGTTTTTTCTGACTTTTCTAAAAGCTCAGAGGCACAAAATTCATTTAGCTTTGCTGTGTCACAGTCAGAAATCACTCTTTCTGATAGTGTGCTTGCTTCATCTCTTAGTGAAAGCAGATAAAAACATTAAAAAAACAACCCAAACCAACCCCCTAAAAACCTTTTCCAAACAGTCACTTTGCCGTTTCCATTAGCTCATCAGAAATGTTTGAATCCTTCCCTTTTGAGAAAGCTGCTCTCAGTGAAATATTGTGTATGTAATTTTTTCCCTTCAGGTATTTCCACTTTGAGCTGTTCTCATAAATTAATGTTAGTTTTGATTATCTGTGTGAGATCTGGGTTGGTGTGTGGTGAGTCAGAACAAGTTTGCTGTGTGAGCTGGAGGCTCTCAGCGCCCCTGGCTTGTCAGAGAAAGGGGAGAGAATGCAAGTCTTTGTGCCTTTGCTCTGAGGTCAGCTGGGAGACACCGCTGCCTGAAAACAGTGATTTAACAGCAGTGTGACATCCAGCCTTAAAACTAATGGGACACAAACTAGGAAATCAAAACAAAGGCAATGCTCACAGAGAATGGGCCACAGATGCAAGGCAGGCTGTGTGTGCAGCTGGCAGGGCCATCACAAACTGCTGCTCAAAATAGCTGTCCTTCAGGAAGGCAACTTTGATTGGGGCTTATTCCCTTATTTACATGTCAGACCTGCAGCAGTTCGGACTGAACATCACTTACAAGAAGTGTAGGGTAGTACCTAAATACTGGTATTTTTTTAAGTCACAGATAGGACTTTGTTTGCAGATAACCAAACAAATCTATGCTGGAATGTTAACGAGTATAAACTGATGTCCAGCCTGGATGTGTGTGCCTGAATGCTGGAATTTTAGTATAAATTACAAATACATAATAAAGAGAGGTCATTTTGAGTTCTGTATGTTACATTTGTGTTCTGAGTGTTACATTTAAAACACATTCTGTGTGTACAGCTATAAAGGGTGATTTGGAGTTGGTATCAGGATTAAAGGATGCTCTGTAATCTTGCATAAAATGTAGCCACAAAGGTCTGTTTCTTGACATGTTCATCTGTCTCATGTTTATTGTGGATGGAGTTGGTGCCAGCCAGTCTTTGGATACACACTCATTCTGCTGTTGCAATATGGACCATATTCATCCCTGTCAAAATACATATTCAGTCAGGATTTTTATTCCAGCAGAGAATTTGACCCTTTGACAAAAATATGCTTGAGTGAAACTAAACAGTGGCTCAGAATTCACTTATCTTTTTGTTTGCAAACTCTGTATTTTCAGTTTACTTAGAGAATATGAATATTTCTCTATAAAGCGTTATTGGAAAAAATATTCTAAGAAATATCGAAGCATTTTAATATTCTTAGTCTTCAAATTACATCCCATAATGTACGTTTGTTTTAAGGAAGCAACAGGAGTGGATGCCTGGGAAAATAACAGTGGAAGCATCAGTCCCATATTGTGACGTGCATGTGGTGAAAAGATGACTTTTTTAGGGCTGGCAGATGCACTCACTTTACAGGTCATTAAATTTCTCATTACACAAACTCAATCATCTGAGTTTTTAAAATAGGTTTAGAATCTCAAAAAGATTAGACAGTGTGAAAGATAAATGTAGAAGTTGAAGTTTTGATAGACAAAACATAATTTGATAGATTCCATAATGGTCCTACTACATTATTCCCGTTGTCTCACTCCTCCATATGGAAGGTCGCAGTCTGACCTTAGGTACATCACTGCATGCAGAGTGACACCAAACAAATTTCGTATTTGCAAATCTGCGATTAGATTCTGATTCATCTGCCTGTGTTCTTCGAGGAGGGGATCTGTAATTTGTGCATAAGGATATTGTCTATCTGGATGTGATGAGAAAGATGCATCCTTTTAAAAGGATGTGTGTTCAGCTTACAGGGCTGGTTTTGCTTCCCCAGATCCTTCCAGAGATGAATTTAACCATAATTAGTTGTTCATTCTACCAATAGTTTTTCTGCCCCTAAGCCAAATAAAAAGACTTTTCTTGGGATCAAGGGAGTTCTGAGATCTGGTTTGTTTGAAATAATGTCTGTTACAAAGCACAGCCAGCTCTTTCTTCCATGTGAATCTGTCATACTTGGCCAGCTGTTGTTTGAGACAGTTATTCCAGGAAGTCTGTCATTGTATCTTTTTAATATGTTTTTCTTTGTTGTTGGGGGTTAAAATGATTTTTAGATCTTATGAAAAATGTAAACTTCTGTTAGCAGAATGAGTTTTTCTGTTTATGGACAAAACCACTGGGGTGGTTTGTGGTTGCTCCCAGGACCTCTCAGAGAATGCTTTTCTGTGGGAATGGCCTCGGTGATGACAATGGTTTCGGCCAGAAATCCATTTACTCACTGAGTGGGATACAGCAACTTACAGGAGAAAGGACTCCAAAGCCCCTTTCTTTCACCTCAGCCTACACAGCACATCTCACTGCATTGTCTGCGTTGTGTTGGCACTTGGATATTTTTCCCCATTGTGTGTCTGACAGTGAAATAGGAAGTAGTTCATCTTTCTGAGGTTTTTTTTTCTGGGCCAAGGATGGTATTTGTAGTAGAACTCACTTCTGTTTCACTGAAAGATTAATAATGTTTTAGGCATGTCTGCACTTTAGTAAGACCTATGCAAAAACTGTAATATGCATACTCCTAGCAGGAAAAATTATATTGTAATATCAAATTTTCAATTATTTTGAAATTCTGGCTAATGTGACTGTTTTTGGACAACAAAGATGTTCCATTTGCAGGTTTGATCCCTGTGTGAGGGACCTATAAAAGTTAGTGCTCAGTTACAGACCAGATTGATGCTACTTTGTTGGTGCTGTAAAATGTAGTTTCTGCTAGAATTTCATCTCGCAGCTGTACTGTGAAGGGGATAAAGCAGATGATCACTGTCAGACACCTCGCAAGGAGCTGGTGAACAGATCAGCTGAGCCAGCCATCCCAGCATATGTGCTGTGAATGTAGATGCAGGATTCTGGAGAGAGAAAATGACCACTCTGCTTCCCTCCAAGAAAAAAATCCAAGCAAAGGTCACATGAGAGTGAAATTTCATTTACTCAGCCCATAAAATGAACACATTTTCCTGCTCACATATAGGTGCCAAGACTTTTAAAGAAACTGTTTGAAACTCTGAAGATCTTAAGGTCCCCAAGGAGTTGCAATAAGAAAGAAAAAGGCAGAGGGCGAGATGTCGACAGCACATCTGAAATCTGCTTTAACCCCAGTGCCCAGCAGCCACATGAAGAACAGTTGTGGAATGTTAAACTAAAATGTGGCTGAGGAGAGAGGAGGAGGTTCAGTAATTTGCCTCCTTTCACGTTCCTCAGGGACAGTGACAAATGCTGGAACATTCAGTCAGGCTGTGTGAGGGGATCTGGGGCTTCCACTCTGAGATGGAGGTTTTTGGTTCACTGCCCTGCTTGGAATACCCGGGACAAGGCACTTGTCCTGTTCCACCCTCGTTCTTCAGAGAGACAGAGAGGATAATGCCACACTGCTGCTGTGAGGATTAATGTCTTGAAGGTGCTGAACTGCTAAACTACTGTGGGAATGGGGACCATGTATTATTAATTAATTATTAAAGATAGGCTGCTGGATGCCCGCGCAGTCCCCGCAGCCCCTCCATCTCTGCCTTGCCAGAGGATTCTGTCCCATCCAGCCCTGCTTAGCTACACACACATGACCTCTGGGTGTGAGTATTCCTGCTCAGACCTGGGAATGAAGCCAAGGGAGAGGTAAGATCTTGCTCTGGTTTATTAACACACTGACAAGGATAAGTGCTTGCCTTAAACTCAAACAGTAAAGAATTCCTACATTGGTGTTTAGTGAATAAAAGCCAACACGAGAGGAGCCATGGAGGTTCAGGAGGAAATGAGAGGTCTTGGGGATTCTTTCTGATTCCTGAGTAATGATGGGACATTTTCAAAGTGGACAACACAGTGAAGTGTTAACAGTCTTCACAGCTGAGAACAGTGAGAAGTGGCCAAAAACAACCATTAACTTCTGTGTGCCCTGTTTGCTTATTGAGCTAATACCCTTCACACTCTTCTTCCTCTTTTTTTCTTTTTTTTTAAATTTTGTAAGAAAAGTGCTCTGATTGTCCTTACCATGGCTGTGTTTTAGTTTTGTGCTACTTTTCAGCTTTGGTGTTCTTTGTCCTCTACCAGGTGGCAGTCATCATGCTCTTTATTCCATGCTTGTTATTGATTTGGTCAAAAGTAATTAAAGAGATAATTTGCTCTCAATTACATTTCCTTGAATTTCCTGAGGCTGGTAACTCTGCTCTCCAGCTGTGTCTTCCCCCAATTCTTTTCCAAATTAACTTTGCTCTCACTCTGAAATAAAACAGAATAACATGGGGTTTTTTTGTTTTGTTTGCTGCTTTTGGATTGAATAGAGACTCTGTGCTGTAGCAGATATCGATCTGATAATTTTATTAGGTACTCCTGCCTTGGTTCTTGAACTCTCATGTTTTTAGCATAACATTGCAATAAGAAATCCTGTGTTAGACTAACAGAAGTAAGAAACCAATTTTTTTAAGATGTTTATGGATGTTTCTGCTTTCTGAGTGTCCTTTGTGCCTGAAGGGTTTTTTTCAGCACTTTTGTAATCTATTTTGAACTCTAATAGCAAGGGGGAAGTGAGCAGTATTATGGTGCAGATGGGGTTTTCTTCTTTTCTGTTTAACAGTGATTGCATTAATTTCTAGTAGAATGGATTTTTGGCTCTGGGACATTTGGTATTCTGGGAGATTTGGCAAGAACATTTGTAATTCTGACTGTAAGTAGGGGGAAAATGTCTAGAAAACATTAGCTAAGGCTGAGCAATACTGTCATTGCCAGTATACAACCAAAAATGTGCATGAAGGGCTTTGGGAGGGTTGCAAATATCTCAACTACAGGCACAATGTCCAAAGACCACATAAGTGACAGAAACAGAAGACAAAGATAGGTGGTATAGAGAGATGTCATATCTAAGTGGATTTTTTTTCCCCTCCTTATTTGTATTGACTTCTAAGGACACATTTTAAAATTTTTAAATCATCTGAATAAAAAGTGTTTATAAAGATTTATAAAGACAGCAGATCAAATTAAGTAGTTGCTCAAAGGGTTAAATGTTACTGTAGGGTAAAAGCACTGATAGCCATAATATTGCAACTGTGATTAATTTAATCCAATTATTTTACAAAACTTACCAACCTTACCAGAATTAGTAAATATTCCTTGGAGACAAGAAAATAAGATGATTTCTCACAGGAGTATGAGAAATGGAAGCAAATGGATGGAATAAACAATACCAAGCTATTCAAGCTGGGTTTATTATGAAAACAACAGAGTTTTTTTTTTTTTCTGTACAGGTGCTTTCCATCACCATAATATCAGAATGCTTCATGGATGTTTATGGAAGTGTTTTATTTGCCATTCTAGGCACAGGAAGTGGAGGCATGATGAGCTGTGGAATTCATTGCAGTCAAGAAAAGGCCTCTGTTAGCTGGGATAAGGTGCTAAATGTTTTATTTAGGGTGGCAGAGGAAATTCCTGACAGAGATGAAATTGAATCTATTTATTCCACGTTTCCTCCTCATGCCCTCACTAGCAGGCAACCTTTGTCTGACTTGTGAGCTGTCTCTTTCCATTTGGCTGATGTGTCTCTATTGACAGTAACATGTTCATTGGAGTGGAGACCCAACAGGACTGGAACTGCCTTGCTCATTAAAACTACTCGTGGAAAAAAAAAAATGGGATGAGGCCCCTTTCCGTGGATGCCGGCACCGTTCCGACCGGAGCAGCAGCGTGGAAGCTTCTGCAGCAGCTCTTACCAAGCGCTCCCCTTGGCAACAGAGATCCTCAACTGCAAAGTGCTTTGCATTATTGATATGGTACAGCACAGCCTTAACAAATCAAGTGTCTTGTCTTTGTTGCAGATTTAGTTGTGACTTGTTTTTCTTTTTTCCTAAGCACTAAAATAGTATTGTTCTGAAAGAAATCTAAATTTTCTGCAGCCCATTCCTTGTCACGTCCTTTGTCTTGGAGCCTCTTGTGTTTAATTGAAAATTCTCTTTTGGTCCTGATGTCTATTCTGTGTCCCCACTTTCTAGTGAGAGGGCAGGAAGGGTCAGTATTGAGCAGCAACAATAAAAGAGGATATGGGGGGGAAAACTCCTGAGTGCTTGGCTAGAATTCAAATTTAAAATTCAACATTTAGAATCCCACCTTCAGAAGTGCAGCAGTCATCTCTGTATGTGGTACTTTACAGAAGCTGCCTAAACACTTTCACAAAATCAAAAAAATTTATTTCTTGAGGTCGATCTTGCATTTGGATGACTAAATGTTTGCTTGTGATGAGGCCGTGCTGATTTATTTTCATCAAAACACATTCAGTTTGCAGATGTTATCATAATACTCCTGGTAGAGTGATATAAGGAAGGAGAGTGCAATAGGTGTGTCAATCTGCTAGTTTTGACATAACATATAAACTTAATGAGTTACCCAAAATGAAAAAACTTCATTAATTCAGAGGAAACAGGTTCTTTCACCAGCTGAAACAAACAAATTAGAAAAATCTCAAAGCTTACAGAATGACATCTGCAAAAATGACAGGTGTGTGACATGGGGATAATGTTAATAAAAGGATGGATTTGTCAGAATTGAGAATTTTTAATCTCCAGAATTATCTAGAAGAGAAAAAGTGGAAGTATTTGGGAATCGTTAGGATGAAATCTGGAGTCTGCAGAAGGGGGGGGTTTGACTGAAACAAGTAATTTTTTTTTCATCCAAAAATACTTCAGGAGCCTGCAATTTTCTTTCTAGGGGAGAGGAGGTCACTGGAAGAGTTGTCTAAGGCAGGGAGCAGGAATGCCAGGGCTTCCCGTGTGCTCTGGTCGCCTCCAGGTCCTTGGGAGCGGAGTCCTGGACGATCAGAGGGCATCGAGCTCCACCTGCTGCAGTAGCACTGCAGCTGGGCTGCCTTCCTCTCACCTGGGGCTGCCGAATTCCACCTCAAAAGTGACCATAATCATTCTCACAGAAAACTTGCAGGACTTTTCCTTATGGAATCTCACTTTATGATGATGTCTCATGTATTACTTCGTGGGTTTTTTATTTATTGTTTCTTACGTATGGAGTTGTACGAGTTTTGTTTTTTTTTTTTTTTTTACATCACTATAATGACAGCAGGAAATGATCACTTCAATAGGCTTAAAGCTAATTAGATGAGCTATAATGGAAGTTGGAACCACTAAAAAAACCCCCACCAACACCCAAGCTGCAAAGACTGTTCAGATTGTCACGATAATGTATTGTTGAGTTTAACAAATGAGACACTTCAGCAATGTTTTCTGCTTTTATATCTGCACGGCAAATTAAGAAGAGAGAGTTCTACTGTTCTATAATTACGTCCCGTTTTAAGCTCGGATTGCAGCTTTTCAGTACATGACACTGTAATGACAGATAATGTTGCAGGAAAGGAAACTTTTCCCTTCTGTTTCCTGTGAGGAAGGTGATGGAATCACACCATCAGTGCCTGAGGGGAGGGGGTGGAGTGACCCTTCCCTGAGGAGATTCTCAGCTCTTTCCCTTTCCCAGGGCCTGGCAGAGCTCGCTGGCCAGAGGCAGGAGAAAGGGAAATGTTGCGGCTGAGAGGACAAATTTTCGATTTCTGTGGCATTAAACACTTCAAATGACTGTGGCGAAACGTCCCCAGCTCGTGCCCGCGGTCACCGTGCCGGTGCTTTCCCGCCACTGAAACCTGAGGGCCGCGTTCCCGCCCACCCTTCCTCCCCCTCAGCGGGGAGCCATCCCGAAAGACTGTTAATTTGGTTTAATTGTGTCATCAGGTCATTACCGACTAATGGTACCTGGCTGCTGCCAACCTTTAGCTGCTTCTGAAAAACAGAAACAAAAAGGTGTCATGAACAAAGCAGACTGGAAATTCCCTGTTTCTGGAGCATCCAAGTCAGGTTTCTTCTAATATTTTCTTTAAATACAATGTGTGCAATTTTAGAAAAACCCAAACCAACAAGTCCCATCAGTGTCAGTCTGTTCCACGGTGTTCGTGTAGCAGAGGTGAAGAGAAAGCTGGCACAAGTTCATGGATTTTGGGGGTGTTGTTATATTTTGTGCTGTGGGATGGTGCTGAGGGGGCTGGTGTTCCGGATTACAGACATGCCAGGAAAGACAGCCTTGAGGAAATGATAACTGAAAAGGAGAGAAAAGATCAAAGGGTGTTCAAATACTTAGAATTTATTGGATTTTTCACTGAATTCTCAAAAGCCATGTACCCTGATACAAGTTGAATATTGCCCAAAATATGAAAACTTCCGTTTTTAAAACCAATTTGCTTCTGAAGCCACTTCTCTGATGGTGTTCCACCTGCAAAGTCTGTTCCACCCACCTTTCTGCCTTCAAGAGTACTGTGAACTTTAGAAGGGCTTATCAGAGGAAATAATTATTTGTCTTTTAACATTATTTATGGGTAGATCAGTTGTATTCTTGGGTGTACAGGAATGAAGTTACAAATATTTAAGTTTTTATGCTGGAAATAATTTTTTTAAAAAGTCTTTTGTCTGGTAGTTCATTTTTAAAATCCAGTCTACCTTTGAAAGCCTATTTTCACAGATTAAGACAGTTAATATTCTAAACCTGCTGTTTATTACAAATTGTTACAATAAATAACTCTGATCCCTGGGAAAAAATATGCCAATTAGTGATTATTAAATTTATGTAATGACAAATACTTATTTTTATTTTCCTTACAGTTCTGTGTAAGAGACTCTCCATGCTGAATGTGTCCAGCAATCTCTGGTTGGCATTTCCAGCAGGAGAAGGCTGGGTGCCCACTGAGGCTGTTCAGCAGCTCTTGCTTGGTGTGTGAACGAGTTCAGTCACTGCTCCGTACATTTTGAACCTTTGTTCTGCTGAAATCTTAGATAGGAGCACGAATTTGGAGTTTTATGCCTTCTCAAGTCAAGATTCTAAAAAGCAAAATGTTCTCCTCGAATTTTATTTTTTTTAAAGTACCTGAATGTTCTCAGGCTTTGCTCTGTTGTGCAAAAGCTACACAGCAGAGGAAGTGTTCCATCCACAGCTCTGAGTCTGCTGGGCCCCCTTTTTTGTGCATTTGCTCTGCCTCGAGTATATGGACACAAATTCTGAGGGCCCGAAGCTTTGGAGTGCTTGGAATCAGTGAAT
This sequence comes from Orthonyx spaldingii, assembly GCA_013397795.1. Lineage (NCBI taxonomy): Eukaryota > Metazoa > Chordata > Aves > Passeriformes > Orthonychidae > Orthonyx > Orthonyx spaldingii. The sequence goes on along the minus strand of VZTJ01005121.1, from coordinate 754,161 downwards.
GAGCCCTTTGATCTAAAACTACTGCAGAAAGGAATTACTGTTCTCCTGTTCTTTTTAGCCTGAACTCCAGACACAGCTGAGTGATCCGAAGTCTTTTATTAATCTACCTATATAATTTTTTTAATAGGCAGGAATGCGTCTTTTTTTTCCACTTGAATAAACTGATGGTTGAGGGAGTTCCAAAATTGTGCTTGTGTCTGACTTGAGGGCTTTTTATGGGTCTGTGTCTTCCTTGGGGGTGAAAGCACAGACCCAGAATAGAGGTTTATCACAGAGTGTATCTTCAGGGAAGAGCAGCTACAAGTAAGTAATTTTCTATTCCTGGGTTTGGAAATTGGATATTCTTTTAATGTTAGACACAGTAGTGTATATAACAGTCTCCCAGGAGAGAAGTTACATTTCTTAAGCATTTAAGCATGACAATTTATAAAGCATACATGCCTTTTGGGCAGGTACTTCCTATGGGAATCAATTTCTGCACCAAAGATACTTCCTGGCATACTAAGTTTTTCTACACCAGACTGGTGGAGACACTTTTGCTCTAGTTTGCATCTCAGTAGAAAAATTCATTTGCACCACTTTGTTTTGAAAATTGTGCATAAGTTTTGTAGTTTGTTAATCCATGAGCACTCACAGCAGCCATTCTTTAAGTCTAGGCCATTGAAAAAGGTCTTCTCCCTGCCTGATAGTTTCAGGAAGGTAATGGTTGCTCAACTTCCTGCAAGATCTCTGTCAGACTTGAATTCAGACTTGTTTCCATGCTTGTGAGATGACACAATGCTGTCACAGGTGATGACCAGCTCAGAAAATATTTGGTGATTGAAACTGAACCCTGAGACTGCACATACCTTCTCTGAGCTGAGCTGTTCTTAATTAATGCTGTAATGTCTATTTTCAATTTGGTGACTTTCAGTCTGATCCACAGGAACCAGGGAAGAGGCTCTTCCCTTTTAGAGAAGATCTGAGTCAAGGGAAGGAGCCCAAAGCCCACAGAAACTTTAGCCAGGCAAGGCTGTACAAGGTTGTACATTCTTTTCCTAGAAACCATCTTCTATTGCCACTACACACAAGAAACTTCTGGTCTAGCAGGACATTTCTTATGGTCTCATTTAAATAAATAAATAAACATTAGAAACCAAGCAAACAATCAAAACAAAAAACACACATGCAGGGAGGTCTATAGAGAACAGGCTTTGGCAGAGTACACTCCCATTTAGGCATTCATACTCTTAATATGTAAAAATGTGTTGTCACCCAGGTGTCACCATTGTCACTGCAGGTGCTGCTTCAGCTGACAATACCGAGGCTTCACTCTGCTTTTCTGTGGCACTCTCAAGTTCTGATTGCACTCGAAACTTGCCTACAGAGACCACTCACTCCGTTTTCTCAGAAGTACCTTAAATAGTTGCTGAACTGCATAATAAGCCTAGCAGTAGGTGACTCCAGGGTTTTCTGAATTTTTCTGGAAACTTCTGACTTCGTTGATGGGAGTGTTAATCTAAGGAAAGAGGTTCATTTGCAATTGAACAGCAAAGGGTACAAAAAGATGATTTACATCTGGCAGGGTTTAGTTACAGCCTGCTGCAAATAAAACTGACAAATTACCCCTGCCAGCCCCAGCAGGGTACAAATTACACGAGTGTTTACAAGCTTCCGAGACTTTAAGTCTTTGAAGAGCATTCACTAGGGGAAAATAGTTGAATTAAAGGAAGCAGCAATAAGACAGACATCTATATAAAAACTTAATAATTAGGTTAAGTCTAAGTAAATGTGACAGTCAAGACAACATGTGATATTGTATCAGCATATGTTGAAGAAAAATTAAACTCTTGCATTGTTTGAGATTAACTGCATAAAAGTCAAGGAAGCTAAAGCAGCTTCTTTGCATGTACTGCTGTAGAGAAATCAGAGCTTTACATTTCACAATAAAATGAAACTTAAATGTTTTAAATGTGTTTTAAATGTTCCCAAATTTTTATGTCAGAGCAATTTCTAAATTTTATACTATTTCCTTGTGGTAACATTAGATTTCACATACTTCCCTTCTTATCCTTCTCTGCCCCCAATTATTTTTATTATTCACTTAGTCAACTGAATCAGTTTTAGTGGATTTTCCCCTGATAAACTTGACTGAAAATAGCAATAAACTGTAAACAAAATAATAAATCCTATGTATTTTGAAGGCTGGATAAGCCATTTTAGTAAAGCATGACTTGGTTTTGCCATAAATGCACTGTTAGTTATGTTTACCTGCAGTCATTTTTCTCTGCTAAGTTTCGGAGGGATTGTCTCCTTGAGGTCAAGTTAAAGTTCTTTGATGATAACCTGCCAAAGATCCCTTTACTTCTTGATCTACGAGTTGCAGGTGCTTGGAGCTTGCTTTTGGTTGCTTTGCATTCTTTATTTTCAAATGAGTAGGAGGAGAAATAGCTGCAAGTGTTCTGTAGGATGCAAATTATCCTCATTGGTATTAAAAGACCCGTTTGGCTTAAAGAGTAACACACTGGTTTGTAGACACTTAGATGAAGAAAGATGGACCACTCCTTTCAATGCAAGTTACAGGTTTTTTACACATACTTTTTCTTACCATTTTAATTGAATTCTTTTCTTTTTATTCTTATTACTACTCTCTTATACTTCTAGGAATGTTAATCTGATAAATTTTATAATACCTAGTACTCAAGTATGTGCAAGCATTGTCCTATTCATCTCTGCAGCACTGATAGGTATTAGGTGGATAAATATTATTACTCTCAGGGCTAAATAATGAAAGTCAAATTGGGGATGTAAGACTGTCACTTGTACAGCTACAATTGGAACTTTGGGTGTCTTGGGGAAGTAAATATCCTACTCACCTTACTTATTCTTCTAGACTTTAGTGCTGCCTCTGTTTCTCTGCTTTTATTTCTAATTTCAAAGTTGACCTACTAAATTAGAATCTCCAGGGAAAGACTTTGTGAGCTGCAGCCCATTACTCCGGGGGAGTGCAGCTGTTTGCTCTAACAGATGGACTGTTTAGCCTGATTTTACTGAGAACATTTGTTTCCTGTGCCACATTATGATAAATGCAGATTCGCCTTCCACTGAATTTTTAATGGTAATGCAATCTGCAAAATTATGTTAAATGTATATTTTTTAATGATGTGAATGGATTTGATCTTAATGTGTTTTGATGTCATCTCTTTTCCCTGAGTGATTAAACCCCCTGATTTTAGTCTTTCATCCCTGCCCACCCTACAGCAGCCAGTGCTGCTAAAGGGACAGACATGACTGTGGTCCTTCATGTACATTATCAGCAGAATTGTCTGTTCAGTCCTGATCAGCTGTACCTGCACCACACCCACAGAGGACAGTGGGTTTTGTAAAATTGTTCTTGGATATAAAATTTGGGTTGCAGAATCCCATTTATTCCTGATGCAGAAGATGGAAAGAACCCAACTTAATTTTAATATTCCAAGCAGAGTTTGAAGGGCTGAGAAGTAAGAAACCCCCTACCTGTTAAACATCCCTCTGCCGTCATCTTCTGGTTCCACAAACTTAACTCACAGTTGCATTCAAAACTAAGTTCATGTGATTTTCAATGCCTGGGTGGAAATATTTTCACAATGAAAATGTGTTAGCTATTCACCTTAAGTGTTTGTTGCTTTGGCTAAATCTACATGTAGAAAAAATGAACAGTAAGAATGGCAAAGAAATCAAACCCCACAGACGTTTTAACTAAATATTGAAATAGGAAGTTGCAGCAGAAGATAATTTCAAGTGAGAATGACTACGCTGCTGGTTTGGATCAAAGGCTGTGTTGGCAATGCTTCTTGTAATAATTTCAGACTTTAAAAAAGGAGATATGTTAGGAAAAAAAGCAGAATTGAAAGTGCAAGAAATAAAGAAGCAAACTGGAGTTTTCTTCTCCAGGGCAGCGACTTTTAATCTCAATTAAAGCAGTCAGGCTATCAGAGCAGCATGCTAATACTTACAGAGAGTCAGTGAATACAAATGACCTTTGTGGATTTGGTTTTTGCTGCTTTTCCTCCTGATTGAAAAGGACGCCCAGCAGTTGTCTTAATTGGATGTTAATTGATACATATTCACAGGAAGTAGAGTCTGTGATCTTGCAGCTTGTTTGTATGAAAGAGTATAATGGAACAAAGTGTGAGGAAGTTTTTTTAATCATCACAGTGACATAGCAGAGTAGTAGGAATTTTAAAATTGCCTCAGAAATGTTTGAGGAGCCATTACCAGAACAGACTTAGCTGCATTCATACAGCTTTAATATTCTGCCTTACACATTAAAAACATAATTAAACTAAAGATAAACCTTATAATTATGACCTCATACCTCCTGTCAGTAATATTCTCTTACACTTTCTTGAGTCCTCATGATGATATAAAAGAGGATGATGAGACAGAATGCAAACTACTCATCTTTCAAAACTATCAGTCACTATTCCCAGGTATGATGGGCACTGATGAGTCGTGCCCAGTCACTCCAGGAGACCCCTGTCCCCTCCTGGATATCGTTGTACCCACACACAGCATGGAAACACAGGAAGAAATTTGCTTAGGACTTGCCAGTGTTGGATTCAGTGGGTGGAACACAGCGTGGCAGGAAAGACACCACCTTTGCCCTTGAGCATTCAAATATCTGTGTCTTTGAGCTAAGAATTATGTTTTCATTTCTATTGCTCTTTTTACTGGAACTGAGTAAATTCAAGCAGCACAGCTCCTTCAAAATGACATTGAGCTCTGGGGGAGATCCTGTCTTATTGCTTTGTTCCGGTGACACCTGTAAATGGGATCCAGAAGTAACGTTAAGTAATCCATGCTTGTATGAGGATGTACTGTATGAGAACCAAGAGAGTAGAAGTCTTTATCATTAATAAACTGCAGAAGCATGTAAGAACAGTTACACAGCAAGAGAGATTACAAAAGTATTGGAAACTTGTAGTGATTAATCCATAAATTAAAGTAGGTTGCCATAAGCCACTTCTGAGACTAACTCAGCCCACCAAGACCATGCAAGTAGACTGGACATACTCCTGTTCACAAAAAGTAATATTTAAAACTAAGCATATTGCTTCAAATGAGACTGGCTGAAAATACTTTTTTGTGTGTGCAAAAAGGAGGTATGAAAAATGATAGAAACTGGAAACTCTGCAAGGACAGTCATCTAAGCATAGGTGCCGTGTAAAAATGACAAGTTGTGGTCATCCTCAGTATCTAGGAAATGACAGCTTTGAGCTGCAAGCCCAAAGGGGAAGTGTCTGTGCTATTCCGTGAGCCAGCCAAGCCTTCACCTGCAAAGGGCACATGGAACCTCGGCATGGAATCAGCCAGAGTTGGAGGGAAATGCCTCCTATGCTCCTGTTTCCCTGGGCTGTGCTGGTTAGATAAAGCAAAATGTCAAGCTGCTGGCAGTTCAACAGTGTTCAACCAGCTGCTTTTTCTGGTTTAAATTAGGAACTGATTGCTCTTTAAAATGGTTCAGGTTTCCTGAAGGCAGATCTCTGAAAGTCACTCTGCATGCAGAAAGCCCAGCCTCTCCTAATCCATCCTTTCTGCCTGGACAACAGACTGACTGTAACCTGAAGAGCAGGTTTTTCTCTTCCTGAGAGTGGCTGTGGATCTCCCTTTAGTACAAAACCATTTCAGTGTGATTGCAATGGCAGCCTGTACTGAAAGACTTCAATGTGTTATTTTTTGGAGTTCTGGTTACGACCTTGTCTGTCCTTACCTGTGAATCTGTACCAGTGCTACTCTAATATGTGCTGACAGAAGAGGTTTAGTGTTCAGGAGTGTGATGAGCTGGCCTCCCTTAGTGCATATGGTTACTGGAAGGTACAGTGGAGTCTGTAGGAGCAGGCAGGAGAGGCAATGTAGAGTTAAGAGGCAAAGACAGAGTGAGGCAGTGCTGAGAAGGTGAAATGTTTATCTGCCAATTTTAGTTTCCAGTGTATTTAATACTTTATAATGTCAGTTGCTTGGAAACCAGTGTTTTGTGCCCTTTTGCTGCTTGGCAGAAATCACTCTAATTGGCATGTTTCTAGCAATGTCACTGCTGGCAGTTTGCAGCATTTTTTTTTTTTTTTCTCCAGAAGCAAAATTTTTCTTTTACATGAATGATGGCTCACATTAATTAGACAGCAGTCATGGGGAAAGACAGCCATTTAAGTGTATGGATGTATGAACCATTATCTCTATCATCAATCACTGGGAAGACTGCTATTCCTATCAGCAGTTCTGCCTTTCCAGAGGCTGTTCCTTTGAGTCTCAATTCCTTTCCTTTTAGGCAAAAATATTTGTTTATGTTTGAGATTTCCTAAGTGGAAACAGTTCCTCCTTATTAGATTTTACTACTTATCTAAACACAGCAGTGTAATCCCACATTTTCTGATACCCAAATGACACATTGTCACTGGATGTTTGAACAATGCTGACATGTAAAATGAGGTTTCCATTATTTAGCAGTAAAATGTCATTGCTCTGTAAATACCTTTATGTAGTAAAGCAAGACATTAAGTCAGGAGAACTGGTTTTTACTTTCACATGAAAATCTTGAAGCAGCATTATTTCCTGGTGCAAGATCAGGGTCCTCACTGAAATTCTGCTTAACAAGCAGTGAGTTTTCTTTGGTAATATGAACACAAGGTCATTATTGTACGTTCTTATAGCTAGAAAATGGAAACCCCAGAAGTCTCCACATGATTTTTTTTTTCTTTTGAAGGTTTAGTAATAGCTTACCCACAGCTTTTTGGAGAAAAATTTAAAGCAAAGCCCTGAAATCTCACAGGTCTATATTTCTGCCCTTCATCAGTACAAAACTGACTTTTTGGTGCTGCTCTGGAAGTACTTTGTCCACTCACCTTTGTTTATGTATTCCACCTGAGAAAGGTTTTTTGTAACTCCCAGGACCCAAATGTGTTTGGGCTTCTCAGTGTTAGAGAACCTCCTCATTTTCCAACCAGAGTCTTCTGCCTCATTTCACAATGGAAGAAGCATCTGTGTTTTAACATCTTGTAGTTAATTGAAAACCACTTGGAGACACTTTAAATATGCAGTACTACATGAATGCATCTACCTGTGACATCTCCTATCACAGTGTAGGTGGTGTTTTGACTATTGAAGATCTTTATTTCCTGCCACACAACCTTCTGTGAACATACCACAAATTTGCTCATGTCTTACTTGAACTTGTTTCGTGACTTATTTCCTGGTCAGATTTCCATGTGATAATGTGCATCCTTCCCATTATGCAAATCCTGGTTTTGTTTTTTAAACAGACATTTGAGTACAGAATATTGTACTCATCTGCAGGAGAATAAAATGTGAATCAGCACCTGAAACAATGTGGGTATTCCAGATTGTTTGTGTGTCTTCTACTGCTCCAGACAGATGTTGATGTGGTACTGCTTTAATTCCTTGGCAGAATCATCAGTGGTTCAGAATGGTAAATGATCACAGATGTCTGAGTTTCTGTGGGTTGGTACCTATATTTAATAGATTTTTAATGTCGTTATCATCTGGTCTTCACTGAATTAAAGAAAAGTGGGTGGATGAATATTTACCCATTTGGTTCTTAGTGTGTAACTATTCAAGCATTGAATAGGAGCAGTCACCACTGTGTTCCTGATTCCTTGTGTGGGCATCTCTAACTTGGCTGTGAACACTACCAAACCAGAATTTATAATTAATTTGCATTAGTATATACACTTGAACTGTGAGCAGTCACAAGCTTTTTCTGTCCACATGCTGAACTTTCAGAGCATGGCCCAAATGCAGAGCTCAATGGTAGGACTTGCTGGCTCAGTCTCACCACCATGTAAATTCAACTCCAGGACTTTTGGTAATTTCAGAAATAAATTCAGGATAATGTGTGTGCCCTGCAATAACTTACTGAACAATTTTTAAGTGAACAATGCCCTAATTCTCATTTACAACGAGACTGCCTTACGTTGCTAAGGAAAGGTGATGGAACAGTCCTAATGGAAATAAATTTGGGACATGCTGGCATGGATATAAATTACAATGCTGAATGTAAGGCCCTGCAGTACTGAGTGAAATGGTCAGCAGCTCCAGTATTTGCTGAGAAGAGAATGGAACACTGGTGTAAATCAGTATCACTGTTGACAGTTTACGAGAAATGCTTGGTTTGCTCTCCTGTTGTTCTGTGTGTGCTCTGTAAATAAGAAAAGCACTGTGTGCATATGGATTTTCTTTTATCTTGGCAATTCCTGCAGTTTCACAATTATTTGCTATTTAGCTGTTACAGCACCTTGTCAGAAAGTTAAGGGACATGTAAGAATTGTTTCAGCCATTAGAATGCAGCAACAGCTCCAGTGGAGTCTGATGTGTTCTAAAGCAGATACATCTAACATATATTTTGGGGGACTGGAATGATTTTTTTAAGAAGTGTCTTATTAAAAGTGAAACAGCAGTGAGGGCAGTGGCATGTAATCAATTGAAATCTGATTAATGTAGTGTTAACACTTGTGCTCCTGCAGAGAATTGCTATAACATCCTGAATCCTTCAGCTTGTCAGAACTTCCATTTTACTACATGTTCAAAAATCCAGACCCTCCAGTACCATGGTGTCCCCAAAACTATGGAAGGGTGTAGATTTCAAGTTTAATACAACTGAAGTCAGCTTGCTGCTCTCCCTGCTTCCTTCACTGGATATTGCTTTGAAATCTTCAGGGTCCAGATGCTCGCTGGCCTCATTTGAGATTTGCGATGGGATCACAGCTCATGATGGCACAGCTGCAAATAATGCAAAGTGCTCATTTAGAAGATTTATAATGGCTTCTAATACAGTTTTAGTCTGTTCAGGAGACAGTTCAGCTGTATTTGCTGTAGTTTCAAAGTTGTTGCCTCCTGTGCTTTCTGGTTTATATGAAAATGGATTGTTGTACATTTTCTGCTACAGAAAATACTGGGAGTGGTTTAAGTTGCAGTGTGGATTAAACTGTGCTTGTTTTTCACCTGGGAATCCTTAGCTCCTCTCCAGTTTGTCACTGCTGCAGCAAGTCAGGCAGTGCCCAGCAGGTCCCTACCAACACTCTGGGCAGAGTCTGGCCTGGTGCCCAAAGAGGAGCTTTTATGGGTCTAGCAGGGAGTTGTTGCAGATGCACATTGAAATGCTTTTATGAAAATAAAGGAAATGGCCCTTAGCCTGTGCTCTCAGTGGCTTGCAGAGCAGTGACACATGGGTTTCATTTATATTTACAATTGGCTGTAAGCCTCTGGAAAAGGCTGGATTCTTTTAGCAGTGTCCGGAGCAGGAGATGTTCTGTCATTAGCTTTGTTGATATAAAGGCTGATTCCATTAAGGTAAGAAAATTGCATAAGCCATTTTATGAAATGGTGGCTAACAATTTCCATGATCAGAGAAATACCTATGTATGCATTGCTTGATAGATACATAATTACTTTATTTACTGCTTAAAATATTTTTTCACCATGAATGTTCAGCCTTAGAGAGAGAACCAAGTTGGTGTAAATGGTCTGCAACTCAAGCCTCGGAGAATGGGGTAGAGGGAGATGAGCAGGAAGAGTTAATGAGGCTGAAGCACCTGGTGACACCACCCATTGCATCAAATACCGTCCCTTGGGGGCAGCCCAGGGCTCTGCAACATTCTTCCCATTTTCTTGGCTACTCTGTTCAGGCTGGAGCCAGAGCAGCTGAGCTGAGCAAGGGTTTGGCATCACATCAGTCCTTTAATAACCATCTCTCCCCTGAGTTTGTTTTTGCACACCGTAGATGTGAGATTAGCAACTATAAAATTGGATCTTCTGGGACAAATTAATCCTAACTGTGATTCCTTTGAATGCAGTGAAGATGACCCAGGGTACTTAAACAGGTAGAAATTATGTAAAAGACCCCTGGTAAATATCTAGCTTGTCCTTACCCTGATGAAAAAGTTTCTGACATTACTACTACAGCTTCCTAATGTTTTACTAGCACTTAAATCATAACTAAGACAAATTAAGGATTTCCTTTTATTTTTATGAGTAATTTCTTAGTCAAAGGCACTAAGAATCCCAAATCTTAGCAGTAAAAGTTCAATTCCCCACCACTTTAATGGCCAATTAACTGATGACCTTGAGTCTCTAAAGGATTTACAGAGTAATTTAGTCAGTGCATAGTCACATCAAGCACTGAAAATACACTTGCAACCAATTTTCTGTGTGTGCAGTACACTGCTGGGTCACTCCTTTGTGCATGTCTTTGACCCTTATCTGTAATAATATATTCCTGCAGAGAAAACTGGAATTATTCCACAGTACATTATCACTGCTCAGAAAACTCTTTTAATGCTCATGCTGATAAAGATATTAATGTAGAAGAATGAGACGTATCCTTTTGTCTGAACGGCACTTGAAAATCTGTGTTTTGACTACAGTTGACTGAAGCTCAATTACTTTAATAAACGTGTTCCAAATTTCACCTTGATTACATTTGCATTTTAATGAACCATTCTTGCCTACTTGTCAAATAGGCAGCCCAGATAAATTTATTAAGTTATTGTATAAACAGGGTATTGTGGTGCCCGAATTTAAATGGAGAAATATTTGATGTTATATTCCAGCAATTATGTTGTAAATCTACAGTGTAGAAGAGTACATTGGTTATCTCTGTATTTGAATTTTGAGTTCATTTTACTAGGGGTTTTTTAAAGAGCCCATGAACCTTTGGGATCATTCATAAATACCCCAGAAATATGGAATTATGAGTGGATATTTTTGTGTGTTTAAATCAGGTGGTTGTTACAGCTCTTTTAAATGCTGCATTCCTGTTAAATGTTCTGTTATTTCTTTCTTTTGCCGTAGTTGAGAAGGAAGGAGGGAGTAAACTGCTGCCCTTGAGAACTGGTGAATTTGGTGCCTGAAATTACAGAATCACAGAACATGCTGAGTTGGAAGGGACCCACAGGGATCACTGAGTCCAACTCCTGGCCCTGCACAGGACCATCACCAAGTGTCACATCCTGTGCCCGAGAGTGATGAGCATCTTGTGGCCTTTGGGTGCTTTAACTCCTCTGGTAAGAAAAGAGATTTATTACTTGTTAGTAAAACAAATAAGGCCCAGCTTTCAAGCCTGCATTGTGTTTGAAAGAATCAATACAGTGTGATGACACCTGATTCAAAAGTCAGCAGCACATCCCCTGGCAGGGATGTGTCCTGTAGTGTGGGATAAGGTGCTCCTTGGACTTGGATCAGCTGCTACATTCTTACAACATTTTACTCCAAGGCTGCAGAGTACCTGTGTGCCAGATCCCTTTCACTGCCATCACCGCTGCTTTTTCTACCTCTGGTTTTTTTTTAACCTCTGTTGTCATCCCACAGGCAGCACAGTGTAGTCACTGCTTTATTTCCTTCTCCTGCAGTAATACCCTGCCTGTTCCATCCAGCTCACTGACAGGCTGCACTGGCACCTTCCCTTTTCCTAAACAGTGCAGCCTTCCAAGAGCATGGAATTCAGCAGTGAATAGGCAGCTCCAGGGCAGTGACATCTGAGCTTACACTGTGAGTCCAGTACTGCTATAAATTAGAATTAGGGAGTTTTCTAACCAAGTACTGGACAAAGAGATGCCGAGCTCAAGACATCCAATGGTTCACCTGTGTGATGCTGAAAGAGGTAAGGGACAGTTCTCCCAGTTCATACTGGGGAATTGTTGTCCTTTGTTATCATATTGCACAGGGAGATACTGATGTTGAACTCTTGAATACAGAAGAATGTGAAATCACCTTTAAAAATAAAGTTGCTGGGCAACAGAGAAATCAAACAATTTAATCGTGTGTGATCTGAGCACTGCCCAAGTTGTGATGGTTTTTGGCAGGCATCACCTCAGTTCTGTGAAGCAAGGTGGAGAATACTTTCATGTACTTGGTCAGGAATCACTGAAGAGGAAGAGCACACTGAAAGCAGCCCAGCAGGCTCGGGGCACATGAGAAAGAACTGAGTTCCAGCCACCCAAATATTCTTCTGATGTGAAGGAGTCAAAGGAACAAATAAACATGTTAGTCAGCTCAGAGGGCTTTGGGTGATCTGAGGCCAGTGGTTTTACAAGGCGACAGTTTCCAGTTTCTGTCATTCCTTGCTATTGAGGTAGTTCCCTTGGATGGACTAGAATGGGATAATGCTTAAAGTCTGGGCAAGTGAGCAGCTGTAAACTTGGCAGGTGTGGGGGGAAAAGTGCTGGAAGTGGTTTAAAAAAGAGGAGATTTAGAAGGCAGGAAAAGGTGAGTGAACTCTGGAGAGGTTTCATAGCTAACTGAGAAATGAGAAGAAAAAGCCTGGTGCCATGCTTTTGTTTCCCCCAGTGTGGGAACCCACAGCATTAAGAATTACACTCAGCAGAAGTAGCTGGGTTTCTTCACAACTCCACACCTATTACTTCCAACTTTCTTCAGGTTTTCTCTCCACTTGATCACTGAATTGTCTTCAGTCCTTTGGCTTCCACTGCACCTTTAATGCCTATTATAACACTGAAATTGTCTTCCACCTGCCAGCCCTCACTGGGTGATGATTAAATCCTTGCTCAGCAGGACAGAGGGACTCTTCTGGAGGTTACAGACCTTTGGAGCTTTAGTGCATCAAAAGCTCATCCATCTCCAGCAGTCTTTTCTCATCACTTTGCTGTGGCTTTTGTCACTCCCAGGTACCACCTTCTTCTCATGAACTGACTCTCAACTTGGAAAACTCTCCACAGTCATCAGAGATGCCATCATGCTCTAGTCATGAATTGAGACAAAAATATATAACCATTAATAAAAAATAAGAAATAAAATCTCTCCTGAGAGTATAAAAAAAAACAGACCAAAAAAAGCAAGTAGCATAGACAGGCTGAGTAATTCTCAACAGAAGAGTATGACATTTACTACAGTGACGTTGAGTATCCAGCATTCTAAATGGTCCCTAACTGAACAGCTAGAAAAGGTGGGATAAGAACAAAGTATTCCTGAGAGAAAGTGTGATGGAAGGAGAAAACAAACCACAGAGACTCGTGGCAGTGAATGAGCAGCACCCACAGCCTGTAAAAACTCAATTTTCTGTTACATTGATTTGGCCAAGACTCTTCTCACTGGGGTGAATCTTTTCAGCTTAATCTCAATCATTTTCTGCGCCAACAATATGGTAACCCAGGAAAAACTGAACAGAATTTGAGGCACATCTTGAAACTTTGGCCTCATGTGCATAATCCTACCACTCCAGTGGCATGATTCCAACAGAAAACAAGTGGAATGGAATGCCAGCAGTGTGTCAGCGTCTTTTCTCAAACAAATCAGTCACATTATTTCCTCTGCCTTCAAATCTGATTTCATATAAATGCTTAATTGCTAATAATAAGCAGTAGTATAAATGTGTAAATACAAATAATACTGTATTTATAATTTATAAAGTACTGTAAGCATATTATAAATAAATGAAAATTATATATCCTGGTAAACATAGAACTATCCAACTCAATATTAATAAATGCTAATAAGTGCAGTCATTAACAATTTAGAAACTCATCCAAGTATTCTTTCGAAAGCTAAGAAGAGGAGGAAGTGTGATGAACACAATAAACAATTTTATTGGCTCCACCTTCCACATACTACTTTTTCAGCTTCAGTCTTTCTTCTTTCCCACAGGAGACAATCACATGAAGAAGTCAGGAAAGAAGAAAAAAAAGATGACCTTACAGTCATTTATTACTGTTTATGCGAGTGTCTGGATTCCAAGGCACTCTGGAGCAATTTTGGTAATTTTGAGGTACATTTGAAGGAAGATTCATGTCCTGCCCTCTGTGGTAGGACATGAGTGAAACTCACAGCAACACAGACCCACAACAGGTACACCCAGAGCTGCTGTTCAGCTGCTGAACTTGCATTCTGAGAATTTCAGGACTTTGTGGTGATATAGTCTGTCTTTACTGGTAGCAACTGTTAAATTTAACATTACATGATTGAATCCTAATGAACACCTTGTATGTGCACATGTGCAGAAGCACAATCACACTTAATTTGCTTTGCTGACATTCACTCGGCAAGTTCTAAACTGCATGAAATGTTTTATGTGGTGTAGCTTTCAGGATTGGGCTCATTTTAAGGAAAGGCTGTCAAAATTAAAATTTAATTTAAAGGTGAAAGTGGGCCTATGAAAGAGAGAAGGAGAAGGCAGTGCTTGTACCATGTTTGTTTCTCTGTAGTTTGGATTCGTCACTAACCCACACTATCTGGTTTGTTCTAAGTTCATTAACCCAATTGGTCAGCAAATGTGTCTTTATATATTTACATTTGCACATGGAATAAGATGAATGCCAAAGATTATCTTGGTTTGGAAAAAGATGGGTTGAACATTTTAAACTTGCACATTGTTTTTACTTAAATGCAAAACTTAGAAGCTCCTATAGAATCCAAACCCCTAAGAATCCACACCATAATGGGGTAAATGCCAGAATTCTCCTAGGTTTGAAAGCACTGGGCACATCATCAAGATAAGCCTATTGGAAATTTCACATCCAAAAATATGCTTTGAGGACACAGAGTTATGTATCAATACCAGAAAAACCTTGAGAGGTGTGTAGAATCCACTGGGACAGTTAGAAACTCCGCTACAGAAATAATTGGATGTGTCTGTTTGAGCCCACATGGTGCCAGCTGGGCTTTTTCCCTGACTAGAATGTAACATGTTGGTTTCTCCTCTTTCCAGTGAACATCTTTTCCAACAGCTCTGTGCCACACACTGGCTTTTGGAAGTTTTGGCTCTCAAATCCAACAGTTTGACCCATTCCATATTGACCTGCTGGAATCCAAGGGAAAGGAGCAAGGTGCTGGGGAGCCTTTGTCCTTTGTATGTTGTTGTTTCTCTTCTTTCAAGAAATAACCATTTCAGTGGTTCTGTGCCATGCACCATAAACAATCCTGGACTGACTTTGTCCCTGTGCAGTCAGCAGGGAGTGGTACAGTCAAACCAGCAGCACAGCATCCTCCTCTCTTATTGCAGCTTGCAGAACCAGGAGAAAATACTGAGATCCCAGTCAAATCTGTGTTTTCTTTTCCTTTTCTCTTTTGGCTAATAGATATGCAAATTAAATACATTTAGTAATGTATGTATGTATATTCCCACAGCCATCCCTTGGAGGGTTATCCTGCTGAACTCAACAGGAACTCTATATACATTATCATTACAGAACAAAGCCAGCTATTAAGTGGTATTTAGTAGTTGATTTTATTCTATCAATTACGTATGACAGTGATGGGTATTTTGCAAAAGAAGTCTTACTTCTGAACTTTTATACTGCTAAAAGTAAATAGTAATTTAGGTTTTCAACATTTTTTTAGTCAATATGACAATGTTGGCATAACGTGTATTTAAATTATTCATGAGTGGTTGGTAAGAACAATGAACAGTTTATGCTCTGACTTGCAGGGTAAAGCTCTTCAAAGCTGTTCTGTTTTCTGTGTTCTCAGTCAAGACAAACTGTGTCTATGTATAACAGAGGTGTAAAAGTAGCATTAGATAGAATTAGCCTGATAAATTGGAGGAGAAAACCAGTCCTGGGGTGTGTGGTGAATGGCTTTTTCACCCCTTTCCATATGGGGACCAACCAATGGACTGGGACAAAGGAGAGTTTGTCAGCAAGTCTCCCAGATACAAGCTGGCAGCAGAATAAAAATGCAAAGAGCTCTGGATTTTTCCCAGGTTTTCCAATTCTGCAGCTTCTGGTTGCAAACTTCCTTTTGCCTCTGACCACTTGATAGACCTGCCAGAGTATTTATCTGTTGGCTCTGCAATGCAGTTCACTACAGAACTAAGTGATCTTAAATCTTTTCACTTCCTTCCAAGTCAAACTGGACCAGAAAGGCACGATTGCCATTTAGTACTGCTAATTACCTTTTAATTGATATTTATATTATCGTTATTAGGCTGACAGCATGCTCTGCTACGTTCTAAATTACCACTCAGGAAGGAGCTCTTGGAGTCATCTGGGGAGAGTTCTGGGACTGTTCAGGAGGTGTCAAAAAGGCGAGAAAGTTCCTAAGAAGGACGAGGAAGATAAAGAAAATATGTTATGGAAAAATAGAAATATTTTTAAGTGCTTTATCTGTTCCTGTCCTTCCCATTCACCCAGGCTGGTTTCACAAGCAGTAAAGTTTGATTGAAAAAAAGTGGTGAGATATGGTAGAGATATGGAATGACTTCCACATGAGAACCAATTAAACAGACTGAGGCTCTTCAGGGAAGGAAAGAAATGGCTGGAGACAAGGTTATGACAGATCTCTGTAACATCATGGAGTGCATGGGAAAAAAGTGATTAGACAGTGGTTATTCACAAGTTCCCTTGACACCAGATTTATTGCACACCAAATTAAACTATCTGGCAGAAAATTTAAAGCAACGGGAAGTGTTTTCAAGCATGATTAAACTTAGGAGCTCATTGCTACAATATATTGCTGCAAGTATATTCAACTGCAAACACAATTTAACAGAATAGAAGGAAAAACAATTAATGGGTTACAAGTACAGCTGCCTTGTAGCCTTATACCCCAAATTCTCAAATCTTCATGTAGCTCATACAGACGTAATTCTGAGAGCACACACAAGCCTAAACCACATGTGCACATATTTATATTTCAAAGCTGGGAAAGAGATTCTGTAGCTGGAGATTATCAGTAGACACAGCTGAGCGTGACTGTTACAGAAAGATTTCTTTTAAGGACTCATAACTCAATAGAAAGCCTTTTGTCCAATGGTAGTTTTGCTTAAACAAATTGAATTTTTCAGTGCTCAGTGGCTGAGTGAGGAGATGCATTAGTGCAAAGGTTTGAATGTTACATGGTGTTGACAGAGGTAAATGTTGAAGCTGCAGTCGTGGCAGCTGTGGTAGAACAACAGGTCACTGCTGAGGAAGCATCATTTATCACTCAGTCCCCACCTAATCAGTCAAAGGTTTTACAAAGCAGATTAGAGTTCTAAGCTTACTTTCTTCACCACATTTAAAGAAAAATTAAAAATCTCATTTTCCACAGACAGGGAGTATATGATCTAAATGTACAAAATGCAAGCCTAATTTTTCATGGTTCCTGTGTAATGAACAATGTGTGTGTGCAGACCAGTTCAGATGACACACATTTTCTTCACAATGAGAAGAAAAATGTAGGACTTGTATGCAAGATTAAACACTAACTGGATTTTTTTTCCCAAAAGCTTTCCAGCCAGCAGTTTAGCTTTGACTTCTCCATAAAAAATATATTTTTAAAAGAGGATATAAGTATTTGTGCAAAGGATCTTTTTTATAAAATTTATTCCTGAATTTGGGGCTTTTCTTTGAGATTGATCAATGCTTCTTCAACTGATTTACCACTGTTATATCTCTGCAGAACAGATAAATATAGTACCCCATTTCACAGATGATTAACTAAGGCATAGAAATCAAAGTCGGGTGAAATTACTAAATCCTTCTTTGATTTTTTCTCTTTTCTAATTCATGTCTGACTAGCTCACAGCTATGGAGGTTAATACTTCATAAATATTATTATTAATACAGACAAGCTAGATTATTTGTCTTGAGTTTCCCCAGGTGGAGATGAGTGAAAAGATTGGGCTCTTCCAAGCAGGGTTCTGACTTTCAACTTGTGGAAATAGCTTGGGCTGCTATTTAACACAGCCACCATCCAGCAGCCATTTCCTCTGCACAAAATTATAGGAAAAGGCCCTTTTGAATTTGGGGATTACAACTTCAAGGTGTTGTGTGCTCAGTAAAATGTCACTTCTTACCATGTGGGACACACCGAGCCCCTCAGAGGATGATTTAGGACTTGACAGCTAACACTGGGATTTCTGCTAAGGAGTCTGACAGGTGTTTTACTGCATGAGTGATTGGGGGGAATAACACAGAGAAAAGGGGTGTGTCTGTCTCTCCAGGGGTTTGACACCAAAGCAGGAATGAAACAGCAGTGGGAAGGACAACAAAGATGTTAATTTGAAGGAAAACAGTGAGTTAAATTGACTTTCCAGGTGTTCAAGAGAGCAGAGAATAAAAGCATTCACCTTTCATTGGGAAGGCAGAAAGAGTAAAGGGTAGTTTTGGAGAGAGATCTGCTCAAAGAGGGGGAGTCTGGAAACTGCAGCCAGTGAAGGGCTACCTGAGGATGTCTGGAGTGGTGGTGGATGCTGATAAGGAGACACAGAGATGTAATTAGATACCTGTTGATGTTAAATGTATTCAATTCCACATGACATTTAAAAGAAGAATGGCAAAGTGATACAGTAGGCTTAGAAATTCACAAGACTTGACAGTTATGCCACTAGCACAGCACTGAAAACAGACTTTCTGCATAGTTTGTTCAAATCTACCTTATTTTCTAATACACTATTTTTATAAGCATCTAATGTAAAAAGTATTTAATATCTTCTATTTAATGGTTGAGTTTTTCACAGCTGAAAGAACAAAGCTTATCTTTTCAACAGAAATTAATGAATTGGGTGCATTTGTATTTGGGTACCTATCTTGAAACCTCTATAAAAATCTGCTCTTCTCTGAAGAAATTTTAGTTTTCAGAAACACTAAGTAGCAGGTTTCTTTATGATGCCTCATTCAGGCCAGCATATGTGGCATCCTCTCTGGAAGGAAGAGAGCAATCACTACTGAGTTGGCAAGTTTTTATAGAATATTTTTGTCATGCCTACAGGTGAAGCATGAAGAGGTGTGAAAAGGTGTCCATAAACAAAAAGGTGGTTAAGAAGGTTGAACTGCAGGTATGTTACCTGATGGCTTTCTGAGTGACAAGGGGAAGCAACTCATCAGAGCAGAGTTTATGCCTTTTTTTCTTTCTTTCTTTTTATTCTTTCCTCCCACCCCCCAAACAACCTAATTGAACATTCAGTAAATTCAGATAATATGTACATTTTTTTTTGCATGGGTGGCAGAATAACCATTTTACTGCTGTGCAAGCAGTATGTACTTTCTGGGAAATACTCCATAAATCTTGCCTTTGCAAACAGAAGAGATCCTGTGCTCCAGCAGCTCTGTAGGAAAAGCAATGCTCTATCTTATTCCAGTGGAATTGTTTCTATTTCCACCAGTGCTTTTCTCTGTAGTGTCTCTATAACACTTCCAGATAACATAGATGTGTTCCCTCATCACTCAGCTCTGTGGTGGTTTTTTCCACACCTATAAGATCAGCATAACAAACCATTTTTATAAACAGGCTGCTGGAGCTTTATTTTTTAACCCTTGAGGTCAAGAGAAATAGATTTTCTACCTGGATAGCCCCATCAAGTCTGTACTATTAAGTGTGTATTTTCAGCACCTGTAGAATGTCACGTCCTGGAGAAGGCACAGTGTACATTATTTTAAACTTGGTTATATCTTAGAGTCTGTTGCCAGAAGAACTACAGAGTGAACTTGCCATTCTTTAAGGACCACGAGAGGGTAATACCAAGGAAGCAGAGGCCCAGAAGGCAGGGAAGGGCACAAAAGTGATTCTGAAGCACATTATGTGCTGCACAAACTCAGCTCTCTCCATGCAAAGCTCTTGGCATGCAAATGTCAAGTGTTTTCTGACAAGAGAGCAGTGCAGGCCACAGAAACCTTGCAGCACTTCTGGTACATCCCAGTGCAATGTGAGGGCGCTTCCCTGCCAGGATGTGACTGAAATGAAAGATGATAAAAATCCAAATTCAATATCATTTACCATTTTCTTTAATGCATCAAATTATTTCATAAATTTGAGTATTAAAAACCCACCTGTACATTATATTAAATTTAGATTTTTAGTGAGAATAAAAGATCTTACTGTATGTTCTGAGCAATACCGGTGCTTGCCACAAAATGGTTACCACAGGATGTTAGTTCCAGTTTTCTGTCTTGCTTTAGCTGCCCTGAAAGATCTTCCATTAAAAGCAAATCCATCTCATGTGCCAGTATGAGGCAGAAGATCATGAAGAAGCAGCTTGGTCCTTACATGACACCCCAGTGAGCCTTGAGAGGTAGGATGAGACTGATTTTTGTGACTCTTCTAACACAACCCAGCTTGATTTTGACCAGATTTGGGACTTGTTTTCAGGCCTTTTAAAGATGAAGTTATGTGGTTTGACATTAAAATAAGAATATAGGAATGATGATGGACAGTTTTATGACTGTGTAAAAAAAACATATTTCAGGTTAAATATTTACCACAGTGTTTTGGGGTTATTTCTGAATGACTCTTTTGGGCATATACATTGGATATATTTACTCTGGGTATTGTAGTCCTTTTCACATAAAAATTGGATAATAAATTCAGCCCACATACAGTCTGCAGTTCGACTTTGAAGATTTTCTTACCCACAGCCTAAAGTTGATATAAAATGTAAACACTTAATATATTTGTAAAATAGGAATACTTACAGGACACTGCAAAAGCAAAAGCTGGTGTCAATGCCCACAGGCTGAACATAAAATGTGTTCTTCACATTCATTGTTTTCTGCCTTGCTTAGAGTCTTTCCAGCTCATTCTGCAGGAGTATGATCACGTTTAAAACACAGCTTGAACTTTTAAATTGTTGTTGGTTTGGTTTGGTTTGGTTTGGTTTGGTTTGGTTTGGTTTGGTTTTTTGCAGCAGGCAGGAAGGGTGATATTGTCAGAAATACCAGGCGCTGAAACAAATGAAGTATTTTGGAAGAGACGTGGAAAGATTAAGATAGCTGGGCATGAGAACTGAAAGAGAACTTGATGAAGATGGACAAAACTGATAAGCAGGCACAGAACCCCTGGGCAGCTTCGACTTTGCCAGTACAGACAGACGTGTTCAGCTCTCCGTGCCAGCCCTGCCCTGCCAAGGGCTGCCTGCGAGCACTGAAGTCTCTGTTTCTGCTCTGACAAGGCTGGTCACCCCTCTCGTGGAGACACAAAGCCATGGCAGAGGCGTTGCTTTCCCCAGGCACTTGTCTCGGTTACAATGGGGCTGGTTTTTCCATGCTCTGCGTGCCAAGGAAGCTGAATCACAGAGCAACACTTGACTGCTGCGTGCTGCTTGTCTTGGCTCTCTCATGAAGTGAGAAAAACAAACAAATATGAGCAGTGTAGTGTACGAATGCCCTGAGCAGAACTTCCCTTCTCAAAATAGTGCATGGAGGGTTATAAAAGGGCTGTGTGTGACACAATTCCAGTTACCTGGATAATCCAGCCAGGGATAATAAGGATTTCACTGCACATCCACAAACGGGACACTACTGAGAGTAGAATTGGCCCTGCTGAAGGTCAGAACCATGAGTTTCCTTTTCTACTGGTTTAGTGAGGAAATTTCTCACCCCTTTCCTCCTGTCCCAGTAACATGTATCCTAAACTGGTGGGAGGCAGCTCTTCCTGATGATGTGCTGCCAAATTCTCAGCCTTTGCCATGAAAGCAGCAGCACGGCCCAGTCATGCACAGACTAGAAAGGTTTGGAACATCAGTCTTCAGGACTGTCAAAGCAGCACTGCAGAATTTAGACAGAACATTTAAAAACGGCAGTCTTTTCACAAGAGTTTTATTTTTATTGGAATGTGTAATTCTCCTCCTGTATCTCTGTATTCAGAGTGAAATGGTAAAGGCTGCGTGTTGCAGAGCACTTACATCAGTGAGATTTATGTCAGCACATGGAGAGAGGAGAATGATGATAGCACAGGGAAAAGGGATGGTAAAGACAATCAGGAAGTGTGTCAGAACAGGCACTGATTGCACTGGAAAATCCATAGAGGCCAAACAAAATAAATAGAGAAAAGATGAAGAGGATAAATCTATAGTAAAATGAAAGCATTTGTTGGGATTTTACTATTTCCTTTCATACCCAAGTTTGTCATCCAGAATTTGATGAACAATGAAGAAGCCCTGATTTCAATGCCCAGCAAAGGGAATTGGTGCTCAAGTCCAATAAAGTAAAGCTTTTTCACATTATTCGCTTTAAAGGTCCCTTCCAACACAAAACATCCCATGATTCATTCAGAATTACACAGAGTGGTGCATTCCCCAAAGAGCCATTTTTAATGTGGAAGTTATGGAGGCTGTGAAGTGGCAGAAATGCCAGGCAAACTCAGAGTTATTAATCAGACATGCATTTGTTCCCAAAAGCTTCTCTTTTATTGCTGTTCTTTCTGCTAAAGGTTTCCTGCATTGCTTGCCAGACTCCCAGAGTGTGTGAAGGGTGACCACTATGTACAGAAAAACTGGAAAAGCATGAAAGGATCCTGATATGAAAATTCATCCAGACACCTTTTTTAAGGTTACAGCTGCTGTACAGGTGTGTTCTCCAGAACTGCTGCAGCTGTGGAGGTGAGAGGAGTCCAGTTCCTGATTCCCTGTGTGATGAGGGTGGGGAGAGCAGGCACATGTGGGTGAAATCCCTGCACTGAAAAGTTACCAGACAAAATCATTTAGGACCTCATTAAATGAAGATTCATTTTTTACAGTACACTTTGAACTCTTCAAGGGAAAGATGTTGTGACGACCATTGACTTATTAATCAGTATCATTTGATTATTATGTCATTGTTGATTTATTTACAGCCTCAGTGTAAGTGACATCTGTCATAAACTGTTAGGACACTCGAGGAGAAATATTAACTTGTGCTCTCAAACGGGGGGTTGTTCTCAGTAGTTGCATGCATGAGCTATTGAGGTTCTGTAATTTGTCACTGATTCAGGAATTCTGCAGATGCCTTTGTTTTGCTTTAGCAACACTAAAAAAACCCAATAACTCCTTCTCAAGGTCTTAAGTTGGGCTCAGATCTTGTAGTTCTGGAAGACATTGGCAGGCAAGGAAGGACATAAGGACGGGAGCAGAGCGCATTTACAGCGTTTGCCTCTGTGGAGTGTAACCAGGTAACTCTGACCAAAATGGCAACGATGCCACCTCGTGTTTTGTGTTCTCATCACAGTTGTTCCCCTGACTGCGGGACCAAGAGATATCTCCGAGGCAGCAGCTTATTCTGCATTTTACACATATCGAGTGTTATCACGCCTTACAAAGGCAAAGGTTTAGCACTATCAGCCTCTCTGTATTGTCTTAATGTTTTATAACACTCCTCTAACAATACCTACAGTATAAGAAGCATGTACTCAGTACAGATACACTGATTTCCGTATCTAAACAGCATTGTCTCTATCTGCTCTTCATTTCAGCTCTCCTTTATAAAAAACAGCCCAAACACAGGGTAGTTGTAAGATTTAAGACAATTCTTCTTTTTTTTTTTTTTTTTTTTCATTATTTTACTTTTGTAATTCAGATGGAGATTTTTGGGCATTGTGTTTATTCTGTAGTTATTTCCTGATTATAGATTAATTCTTGCCTTATTAACATCAGTATTGAAAAGCCAAGCATCATTAGATGCATTTCCAAAGTTTCCAGCTGAAGGTACACTTTACATTTTTCCCTGATTACCTCAGCATATGTTTGCCATCACTTTGCAGGGAAAGACAGTAAAATGACACCCCTGAACTTGTAGACAGTGATAAATATGTGATATTTGTGAATGTGTCTGGGTTCAAATGTGTATTTCCTGGTGAGTCACAATTGCTGGGTGATGGAATTGGTGACCAAGTGACTTTGTTAGCTGATGATCTTAGTGAGCTGCTTCCCTGTCTGTCAAAGCTTCCAGAGGGCCCACTGGGGAGATATGCTGTTGATCCTTCAGCCACAATAAGGGGAAACAAGGCCAGGTGAGCACAGTGACCAGTGATGTGTAATATGTTATTGATTAATGGCCTTATTTTGTCCCCCCTCATTATCAAGAGATAGTTGTTTCTCAGGGAAAACAGCCAAGAACACGGATTTCTTTGACTTACAGACATTAAAGAAAAGCAAGCTCTTAAAGTTCTGTTGTTCTCCTACTTTTCTCATTCTATATGTGGCAGTGATAAATTACCATTTGTACAGGTGAAGAAGTCATATTTTTCCCCTGTCCGTGCTTTCTTTTCCTCAGTCTCAAAATCCAGTGGAAAAACTTCCCTCCAAAATCTCTGTAGGCCTGATCTGGTGCTCAGAGAAATGAGTTGCAGTGCTTCTGCCAGATGAGCATGATCAGTTCTCCTTCTGATCTCTGAAACCTCAATTCCACTATGTTCTTCTATTTCTTTTAACTTCCTTGCAGTCCTCAATGGCTTTTGAGAGCCCCCAGTTCTGCTCTTCTTCTGGGATCGTTTCACCATGATCTGGGTCATGTTTCATTGTCAGGGCTGTTGTGTTACCCTGTGGCCAGCAAAAAGAATTTTTAATTTAGCATCTTGGGAGCTCCTGGTCAAACTGTGGTTACAGAGGGTAGAACCTTCATCTTGGTCCTTCCTCACTGTATGGAACTGCAGGGGGAGTTTGTGAAATTTCATTACATATTAAAAAATGGAAACACAGGGGCTTGTCCTCAGCTGGAGGGCATGAGCCATACTGCCAAAATTCAAACTTTATACCAACTAAGGAGGCAACCTAATGTGTCTGCTTGCATGTAAGATGAGATGATTGTGCCAAATGCAATTAGCTAATGTCTGAGCAGCTCTGTGAGATCCCAGAGCAGGATGCCAGTGTGAATGTTAGGAGTCTCTAATGGTTTTGTATTTTATGTATGCTTCTGTTTGATGATGGCTCTTCTCTCTCCTATTGCCACCAGGTAATAAGGGGTTTCTCCTCTTAAAAGAAAGCAGATTGTTGTTTTTGCTTCTTTAGCATCAGCATAATGAAAAATTTCTGCTTCTTTTACTTTGAGGTGGCAAAGAGCTCCTCTGGAGCAAAACAGCAGCTTTCCTTTTCCTGCTTTCTGAAAAACTTCATTTCCTCAGGCAAGATCCTCAGCTCTACTCAAGTCTATATCTGACAATTTAAAGGACTGAAACAGAACATAGAGATCTATACCCAGATAAAAGAAGATTTGGGCTTTTTCGACTTCTGAGGGCTTTTTCCTGCAGGTATCTTGGATTCTCCCAAATACTTTCATGAACAGTCTCACAGTCTAAGACTCTCAATTTCAGCAGACCCTTGCAAGGGATGTTCAAAGTAACCCATTTAACACCTGGAGATGCACCAAGAGTTCAAGCAGCTTGCTAAAGGTCACCAGAGCATGTGGTGGAGCTGCTCAGATCAACATACTGTCCACTCTCCTACCTCTCATTCTATTCTGACCCTCTACAGTTTCAGCTAATGGACCAGTCATTAACAAATTCCATTAGCCAAAACAAGCCATGAAAACTTGGGTTGGTCACTTGCTTGATGCTCTGGGAGGGGATTCAGACAATGAACTGTTTCCTGCTGTCCATTCCCAGTGTCGTCCAAAGCCCTCCCTACTCAGGTTTCACTTGTAACACTGAAATAAGAACATTTGCCTGTGTGTCACTGGGTGGAAAGTTATGGCTGCATGAGAATTTCCTGGATATTGGGCTGGCAAGTGCTACAGGAAAACTCATCAATTAAAGGAGTAATTCCTCTTTCAGCACTCACCCTTCCCTTTTGCTTCGCAAGGGTTCTGAAATTGTCATCTCTATTCTCTTTTGCTAGGAAAGATTTCACCAGGGTGGAAAAGAAGCCAACCATCCTATTATATCAACAATAATAGTCCCTCTGTGTTTTATATTGGACATAAAAAGCAGCATCTTATAAATAGGGGTTATAAAATAAACATCTCTGTCTTTCTTGGAGATAGGCTGTTTTATTGGAAAGAAATGTCATTGTAGGGGTATTCAGAAACTGGGGTGCATCTTCCTAATTGGAATTTCAGATTTATGTTTCACCACTCTGTTCTGCTGTCTTGTAAATTAATGGTACCACACCAGCACGTTAAAGAGATGAAATTATATTTAGCCTGGCACACTAATAACACCAATTCTTTCTGCTAAGTTTCAATAAATATCCCTGTGGTAGCATTGCAGAAGATAAAAACTCGGGAAAACAAACTCCAGGATATTTGGGATCAGCTCCAGCTCCTGTTAAGGTCAGTGGAAAGATTCTTATTGACCCTGATGAGTGTTGCTGACTGTAAAATCAGAATAGATTATTATTACAAGTGCCATGGCTGATGTTGTAACCAGCAGTTTGATCTGGTAACTGAGTCTGTGCAGTCACAAACCTACACACAGAATACATCTTCCAGTAGGAAAATTGAGCCACCACCAAAAGAAAGTGATCAAAGACAGACAAAGATGGGACCAAATACAGCTGGGAAGAATTCTTAGCTGCCCCAACCTTGATTTCCTTGATTTTGAATCACAAACAGCTGATTCTGAGAAGCTGGGAGGAGGTACCAGGGCCTGAAACACCCTGAAATTGCCCTCTTTCTTGTACTCCTCTTAATCATCTGTCACTGAACATCAAAAAGGGGATGTAGATGCATTTTGATCTACCTGATGTTTGTGTTTTACGACAAAATTGGAGAGGGAGGGAAAAGCCCAACACAGCAGTGCCACAGCAGCATGTTTGAGGTTGTGTTTATCTATTCATCAGGGTAAAAGGAAGCAGAAAGATGTTCATTCAGGAGCCCTTTCAACACTGAGAAGCAAGGAATGCTCCTTTCCTGGTGTGCCAGGAGGGCAGGGAGACAGCAGCATCGAGCCCACTCCATGTTCTGAGGATGCCACCACAGCTGACTGGGGCTCTGTGGTAAGTGGCCACTCTCATACCAAAGTGGCTTAGAAGCCAGATCCTTGTTATTCTGCAGTCGAGAAGGGAAATAAAGGGTGTATTGCACTGGAAGGGAAAAACTTGCTCTTGCACAAAGCACAGCAACCTTGAAACCCTTTCCCCTCAGAAGGTGCCTCCCAAAGGAGCTGGAATGCTCCAGCCACACAAACCTCCTGCAGGCTTTGGGCTGATGGCTGCATCAGCCCCACACAAGAGCATTATTTTTAGTGGTATCAGTCCTGATTAACAGTGTCAGTTTTCAGGATTCTGATTTTCCATTGTTGATCCAGACTTCTGCAGTGCGCTTCACAGGGGCAAGATTAGACCCTGAAGTAGGGGAAGGCTGACAAGAAATCCTTTTCTCTTTGTTGACGTCTTTCCTTTTTTTTTCCCCCTGGCAAATGGTTGTTTCTTCCCCATGTGATTCATATGGCTTGTTATTAGGGTGGCTGTATTTTAGTATGCTGCGTTGTAAATTATACCCAACTATTATATGACAGATTTGGTCATTGTGCTATAAATTGTAGTGGATTTTTAAAAGAACCTGTCATGGTTGACAACTCCAGCATCTAATTTATTTCTAGGGCCAGATTACTGCAACAGTCATCAAAACGTTGTCTTGCACAGAGAGTTCATTAGAACATTTCTCAGAATATTCCAGCAAATCCTTGCCTTTCAAAGGCTGCTGTTCCTTACCTATGGTTCTTCAAACCTTGCTTACAGAGGAGGGCAGGTTGAAGCTACAGGAAATACATGTATTCTGTGTTGAAAACTTTGCATTAGAAGTGTGGAGGGAAGATTATAATGTCCAGCTGTTCCCATTTCCTGTAGGAAAAGAGGAAGAACTGTGACACACACACAATCTAAGTGGCTGAGAGAAAAATTACAGAAAACCAAGCTTTTGCTCCCATGAAAAATAGACTTGATTACTGCAGGCTTCTAAAAAGAATCCAGGGCATGAGCAAGGGCTGAAAGTTGTTCAACTTTTTTGGAAGCCCTCTACGAATTCCACGAGAGAGTTACCAGATTTTCTCACACATGAAGTGTAAAGGAAAATACTGAAATTATTAAACAGGACAACCATTTAGCATGGAAGCTCCGTTGGGATGAGCAGTGGGCAATCAGGCTCCTCAGTCATGGGCAAGGAGCTGTTAATTTTTCTCTACAATTGCAGCTTCTGTAGCTACAGGGGACCAAAAGTCCCACACCCTCACGGAAATCCACAAGCTCCTATCCCCTCTGAGTAGCCCTCCAAGGAGCTTTTGCCCTGTGACAACAGTGCCACCTGCATTTTTGACAGCCATGGAGCATAGCATGGCAATTCTGTCCCAAAACAGAATATTTTGGGATATTATTTATCAATCTGATGTGCTGGTGTCTGTACTGCAGCTTGTCTTGGTATCACAGGACAAAAGTGAACATTGAATTCATGCATTTGAACATTTTTGTTTTTTCAGTTGTGATTAATGTAATGTACAAATTAGGAAAAAGAACAAGGTCCTGTTACATTTACAAGCAGGTTATTTCCGGGGGGATTCCTATCCCAGAAAGTGTCTCACTTGCTTTTTCCTCATTAAATAATCTCTGATACAATCATTACCTGAGCCCTGGGCCACGTTCACCAGTGCACCTGAGGCCACTGCAACTACATTGAAACAAAGCTGGAATGGCGTTGATCAGTCAGATGTAAATTGGATGACTGTTCTAATTAGTGTATTTGGGAGCTCTTAATGAAAGGAGAGTACGGGTGTATTTGTGTGAGAGAAGGAAAGATGGTTCCTTTGGGATGCTGCACAGTGGGAAAGTGCTAGCTCTATTAAATATTTATAGAACAATTAGTATTCAGTTCATCCCACAAGTTCAGATCTGAGTCCAGATCCAAACTTTCCCTAATGGGTATATTTAACCTTTTGGTCAAGATTTATCCTGCTTGTAACAGAACTGGCCTAGTCCAGCCACAGAACCCCATGCACAGCCCTGCCTATGTTTGCCTGTTGCTTGTGTTGAGTGAAGCTGGAGCTGCCCCAGAGAAGTTCATGAAAAGATTCCAGGCTGGCTGTGGAGTGGGAACTAATTAAATTTGTTGTCTGTGTCAAATACCTTTATTAATGAAATATGAAATAATATTAAATAACCCCAAAATATTTCCATAAACACTTGAATTTATGAAAAACATTCAAAAGAGAAATCTCCCAATATTTGCCACTACAAATTAGTTTGTAATTTCTTTGATAATACAAATACCACCCAAGCTGGCAAAATTGTTCAAATTCTTAAACCAATAAGTTTGTTATAAATGTTTTCGTTAACTCATAGGCAATAAATGTTCAATAATATTTCCAAAAGGCTGAATTCACAGCACTGCATTGCGCAGCCACATCTGAAATGAATCCTCATAGCAGGAAATCTGAAAAATTAGGTGTCCAGTTTAAAAGAAACATATAAATGAGAAGGTATCTGCTATTAAACGCCCTCGTAGTAACTCTCCACATGGATTCTGAAGGAAATTTGACTGAGCTGAGCTTTGGTGCTGTTTTCAGAGCATTAAAGTGAGGTAAGATAAAATCCTGCCCTTTCAGTGCTACAGCAGACTGCCTTGCCAGTCACAAGGAGAAAAACTTCCAAGAACATGAACCGGTCTGCAGGGAAATGGAGCACTGAGATGAAACCAGGGCTCCTCCCAGCACAGCACACGTCACCCACGGCTCTGAGCAGATGCCCAGCGCTGTCTGAGCTGCTGGAACAGATCCTCTAATGTTGATATCTGACTATATCAGACAGGTCAGAAGCCAGGAGACAGAATGGAAAAGAACAGATCATAAAAACACCCAAAGACATCTTCACACATGTTTGAGCTCTTGCAGGCTTGCACAGTCAATTTATTCATTGACTTCAAATTGTGATAGCACTTCAGAATGTTATCAGTGAATGAAAAAGCAATCTCAGACTGTGAAGGAAACTTTCATTTTTATCTGAACATTTCCGTGGTCACATATTTATTTACCATTAATAATTTACCAAAGTTAACAGGTCATCACAAATCTTTGGTGTTTCCGAAGCCACAGCCCTCAGCTGTGGCCCACAATAAAAAATGGGAATCTGCAGCTGCAAGGGTAAAATTGCAAAGTTTGGTTTAAACTAAGAAAGGCATTTTTCTCACAATACCTGTTACAGCATCAGTGTACAGAGTAAAGCCCCACAGCCATTGCTGACCCAATAATACTCATAGAAAAACAATAGCAAAACCAGTCCTGATCCATAATTCTTAAGGAAGGGAATGTGCATCCTTCCAGTCATTACACTCTCCACATGTTTAACACTCTCCACAGAGTTTAACATGCCACATATTAAACTCTGTCCACTTCAAAAGCAGGAGCAATGAGCTGTTTCCTTTGCATGCTGTTGACAAATAATTTGATTCATATATTCATTTGGAATTACCAAATGAGAAGTAGTTTAAGCAGCCTCCCAAATCTCTCCCTTTTCATTTCTTCTCACGCTTAATTTTAGTGCTCTCAACATGTCTCTGCAAAATACTTCTATCTACAAGCTTCACTTTACAAACAACATAATCACCTGAAGCTAAAAGATACCAAAACATCTAAAACCAAAAGAATAATGGCTATTTTCCAAAGCCAGTCAGTATGCAAACTTTAAAAAAACAAATTGTGGAGATATTTCTGTTTAATGCCTCAGAAAAAAAAGGCAGGGGATGGGAGGGATAGAATGTTTTCTGCAGCTGAAGTTCAGGCAGAAGTTGAAAAGACAGTTCACCTCAGTTCACTATAAATAGAGGCTTCTAAGCAAAGACCTATGAGTGCAAAGCAAATTTGGACACCAAAATGTACAAAATGTACTGAGGAAAGGACTGATTTAGCAGTAGACCTGCAAAGAGGAAAAGCTGGAGCCGCTGATTCCCTTGGCGGTGCTGACTGGGAGCAGACAGGGAGCCGTTTTTCTCCAGTGGCTGCTGGAGTGACACAGATTTCCTTACAGCTTCATAGCACCACCAACCAATAATGCAGGTCTGGCTTGGTTCCTTCATAGCCACAGTCCCTGAGTTTGGGAAGTGCTGCTAAGTGGCCTGGCAATCCTGAGGATGGACAGCCAGCAGAGAAGGGAGGTTCCCACACACTTGGCAAGAGCAGAATGACCAGATACAGAACGGTCTTTGAAAAGAGAAGGGTGGATTAGTTTTCCCCTGCTCCTCTGCAGAACATTTCTGTACAAGGACTTATTAAACAAAGCTAAAATACTACTTTTCAGAATATGGGAAGCCTCCATCCAACCTCTAATGTCCCATCTCCAGGTGATCCCCCTTTTGGGTAAAGGGAAAAGTTATATTGAGCTATGTGACAGAAGTAGCAGCCCTGCTGTGTATGCATAACTCAAACCCCATGGGCTTTCCTCTAAAACAGGGATGGATTTTACTATCATGAGATATTGTGATGAAGCATATAAGAACTTTACTGTGCAATGGATGCAGTATGAGAATTTTAGGCACTGAATCACTTAATCTTCAGTGTATATTCTTTTCTTCCCTTAGAAGGTAGGGAGGTTCACTGTTCTCTCAGGAAGAACACAACATGGCTAAACGTTGGAAGATGGTGAGAGCACTTTTTGTTCAGATAAGTAGAACTCAGCTTGGAGCCTGATGTGCCCTGTGACTGTTACTGTTTTATGTCTGGACATACATGTTAGTCCCAAAGAACCTCTGGGCACTAAACTACCATTTTTGGTCTTTATGTGGACTTGTGTGCAGACACTGGAACTTCTTTCCAGGACCACTGTGAGCTGTGAACATGGCTTTGAGGAGAGACCTACCACCCAGGAATACAGCAAAATGTGGTGGAGAGACCACATTCTGCCTTACAAGGAATCCTACTGGCAAGCCATAGCATCTGAAATCAGAAGAAGACCTTTAAAAAAAAAAAGTATTTTGAAACTGTCATGTCTCTGGCCCATCTGCATTGCCCATCATGATAAGCAATTTATCCATGATCTTGCCTTACTTGTATCCCTGGAAAAATCGCTGCTGTGTGCAGAGTGATCAGTTTTCAAGTTTCAGCATGAAGTGCGAGGCTGTAAGCAGCAATACTGGGTACTCTGACTCATTCCCATGGACGGCTATTTTTATGATTGTTCATGGAACTGTATCTTAAAACCCTCAGTTCACGTTCTTAAATCACTTTCACGGCTTTCTGCTGAGCCGTCTCAGCGCAATGGTTCTTCCCTCCGAGGTTACAACCTCTCCGAGGCTCTCGGGACTGTGACCACTCTCCCTCACTGCAGCCTGTGAAACCAAATTTTGGCTGAGGACCTTTTCCTCACCTCGGTAAGTGGCTACAAGTCAGGACCGTTTAAAATTTAATCAGTCCTGTCCTAACAGGATACAGTTCTTGCATTTTAACCCATCTTCTACACAATCCACTAAATTCAGCCACACTAACTGCCTCCTGACAGAACCTTTATCTCAAGAACCTCTTAATGAGCTCTCATTAGCACAAATTGACCCTGAATATCTCACCACTTCCTATCTCCTGCTTTCTCTGCAATCCATTAGCATCTCTTAGCAGCCTCGTTTGAACAATTAAACTTCACGGTTTCTAGAAACACACAAGAAACACCAGGTTCTACTATTAGGTCTGTGTCTGCGAGAGACCTGGGAAGGGATTCACACGATCCAGCTTAACAGAGCCCAAATTCTACCTGCACCTCATTGTCCTCAGAGAAAGACTTAACGCAGGTTGTTGGTGTGACTGGTTACTCTGCCAGTCGCCGGGTGACTCTCTTGGAGGTCCCCTAGAAAGGCACTAAAACTCAGTGTCTGATGTTAAGCAGCAAGAATCGACATCCTTTCCTCACAGCCCAGGGTCACGTTTCCCGGGCTGATCTCTGCACACAACTTTGCCTTCTCCGCAGAGTTGATTTGCCACAGCTTTTTGTTGTCCTTGTTTATGTCCACCTTGGGTGGCTCAAACTGCCCTAAGCAGCTGGAGCTCCAGATTTCCTCACCCATGAGGCTGATAACAGGTTCTTATTTAACTGTGTTTCAACCACCAGCAGGCAAACTCAAACTCTAAGCCATTACACTGGTTCCTGAAAGTGTGCTCGTGGATTAAAGGCTTGAGTGGCCCTGGAAGATGCTGATCCCTTGCACAGCATATGGACTCCATCCCCACTGAAATCAGCTCCAACAGTAATTGTGTGGTGTGGTGTGAACTGGTTTTTCTGTGCTTGTCTGGTGTCTGTGTTTAAAGTCCCCCGAGAACAAACAGATCAAAGATTTTACAGCTGCACAGAGCTTGTGCCCAAGCATTAATGGCTGTATTGGCAAGCAGATGGAACTTGGTCTTTCTTACTCTTTCCTAAAGATGTACAATCTTTTCTTTTGATATTTTGATAGATCAGCAGATTGTCACTCCATGTTATGTTCCAGACATGCAGCTGAGAGATGATTAATGTCTGTGAAAGTGAAAATATTGCACCTTTATTCCTTATAAAAGTCTTTCCTGTGTTACACCTTGTAGGATAACATCCAGAACAGGGAAACGGTGGCTCCATTCAAGTCTATTGCAAAACTCCCAGGGATAAAAGTGTCTCATTCATAAAGCTGTAAGCACATCTTACTATTTTTTGTAACTTTAATTAATGAAATGCTCTCAGGAGGAGCCAGAGAGAGCAAAATCTCAACT
The DNA here is from genome assembly GCA_013397795.1 of Orthonyx spaldingii. Classification (NCBI taxonomy): domain Eukaryota; kingdom Metazoa; phylum Chordata; class Aves; order Passeriformes; family Orthonychidae; genus Orthonyx; species Orthonyx spaldingii. The sequence continues at coordinate 720,861 of VZTJ01005121.1, read as the reverse complement.
TCAGCCTTCATCTGATCAGAAGTCTCCATTTTGCTGATACAGGTGGGAAGGTTTTTCTAATATCACATAGTAGACACAGCCTGTTCCTTTCTGAGCGTAGGCTGCCATATTTTTCCTCACCAGCTTAAAAACCATGATGGAAACAGATCTTTATTTGCTTGTTTTGTGGTTGTTTGGGGGTTTCCCCCCATATGCTACGTTTTGGACATAATATTAATTTCCTTGCTCCCTTTTGTGCATCCCCTAAAGTGGATTTCACCTTACAGATGTCATGTTCAGTAAGGACCGAATAATTTGCTAAAAAATTTACCACAATGTTTTAAGTTCGTTAGTTTCTGCTGCTCTTCAATGCTTTTGCTAAGTGTAGCAAGAGGTTAGGAGACAGCAAATTCAGTCCAGATACGAGGAAATGCCTTTGCGGGCTTTACCACTCTTGCTGAAGCAGCTCGGACACTTGGAAATGCGAGCTTAAGAACGCAGCGCCGTTCTGCAAACTCGGCTTTGAGTCCTTTAACTGCAAGCGCTGAGAAAGTTCCGAAAAGGCCGGGGCAGCCGCGGGGTTCGAGCCGGGGGCGCTCCCGGGGCCGGGCGGGCGCAGCGCGGCAGCTCCGCGGGGACGCAGCGCTGGGAGCCTCGGCGGGCTGGCTGTTCTTCCTTCCTTGCCATCGCTCCGAGGGCCCGCGGCAGCCCCCCCCCCGCCCCGCCCGGCCCCGTGCCCGTCCCGGGGCGGCTCCCTTGGCTCGGCGCCGCTCGGTCCCGCCTGCCCGGAGCGCTGCGCTTTCCGCGCCGCCCGCCCGCCGCACCGCAGCCCCATGTCCGCGCTCCCCGCCGGCGCCGACATCAAGCGGGCTCTGGAGAACAGCCCCGAGACCAACATCGAGGATGAGCTGCCCGACGGGCCACCGCAGCCGCGGCCCAAGAACTACCTGCTCCTCAGCATCCTCTCCTGCTTCTGTCCCGCCTATCCCATCAACATCGTCGCCTTCGTGTTCGCCGTCATGGTGAGTAGCACCTCCGGCTTCTTGGGCTGCGAGGGGCCACCGCAGGGAAAGGGGCATCCAGCCGCCTTGGAGCCGCTTGTCCCGGGAGCCCGTGGACACCGGGTGAGGCAGCGAGCCCGGGAGCATCAGCGGGCGCGGGCAGAGGGTCCACCGAGCTATCCCAGCAGCAATGGAAAACGTGGAGTGAAAGGCAGTTTCCAACAAGTTTTCACTACCAGGCTATCAGGTGGCAGGTTTATTCCAGTTAGTGGGGTTTGTTATGTCAGCTAAGTCGCACGCTGAACTGGACACGGTATCTGTGTGAAGTGTCAGCTGGAGAACAGAAATCAGATTTGGTTTCTGCTTTAGCTAATCAAATATAATAGGAGTGCTTTTTTTGCAGTAAACAGGTTCTTTGATACTATTTACTAGAATAATACAGACACCAATAATGACTGTAGGTTGTTGGCAATTGCCCATGTAAATTGAGTATCAAATACACTCAGAGAACAGCCTTACTCCCACAATCTGTAATTGATACACATTGTCCTTAATAACCCAGCAATCCCGTTAACTTCCAAAGGATTGTTGGAACAGAATCTCCTCTGAGTTAAAAGTTGCAGAGTCAGATTCAGAGTTTTCTAGTCATATACATGATATCAGTAATACTGCAATGTATTTCTGTTGTTTAGGAGCTGAAAAAGGTTTAAAACATGTTGTGTATTTTCATCCTTTTCTCTGACAGCCAAGTGGAGAAGGTAAGTAAAAATGTAGATATTTCTTTTTGCAATTAAGTATAAGAAAAGCTAACTATGTGTAAATATCCCAAAACACAGTCCTGTAAAACTAGTAAGATTGATGAGAAATCACATTGCTGAAGTTTGAAAACTACTATTCCAAAGCCACTGTTCAAGTCNAGCAAACTACATCTCTGATTTTTCATGATCTGTTGGTGGTTTAAATCAGACTTTTCAAGTTTTTTTTTTTTTTTTTTTTTTTTTTTTTTTTTTTTTTTTTCCTCCTTCTGTGTTTATTTTCTTTGTTGTTACCTTAACTATACAAAATGCTCTTTTCCTTACTTTGGGAAGATTTGGTTCTGCTGGTACTCAGCATCCTTTCTGTCCATGGACACTAAAGGTGCTATATAAAGTAATGAGAGCTGATTATCTGGGGCTGGGAGCGTCTGTTCACTGTGACAGTACTTTCACCAAGGTACTGGGGCTGTACAGAAGTTAACTGTCAAGGACAGAATTTGGCCTCTAAAGATTTTTGCACCCCATATGGAGAAATCTCCACCCACAGCCTGGTGGAAGTTCATGCAGGCTTTTGGAGTCAGGCATCAGTAACTGTTACCAGGGGATATGTAGGAACCAGGGTGGGAAGAGCACTTCCTGAATGCTGAACAGCCTGTGCAGGTCTCAGCTGCCCACTCCCTTACAGGGGGAAACAAAAACCAGACCAATAACCTCCCTTGTCTGTGAATGGCTTCTGTTTCAAAGCATCCTACCTAAAACCTCTCCTTTTCCATAAAAATAACACATCCAGCTTCTCTTCCACAGCCTGACTCCCCTGCCTTTCCAAGCTGCAACCTGTGACTGCTGCATTATCCTCAGGTGCAGGTTCTGCATTTTAGCCTGTGCTGGTTTTATTTCCACTTCTGCTGGGATTTGCATCCTCCCTCCCTTTCTCAGCTGAGGCTGCTAAGGGTTAACACTGAGATACAAGACTGGGTTATCTTCTTTATTACAGAAGATACCTTTACAGTCAGCAGAGATTGCCTGAGATCTTGGGTCAGATTTAAGGACCCCTACAAGTGGATTCTCTACAAATTTCCGCTTCTTAAAATGGGCCTCAAAGGAAAAGTCCTATTGGCTTCTGGAGGGGGCATGGTTCAGCACCCTGTGTACCTGTGTCATGTCCTCCTTAACTGTTCTAAATTCAGACAATGTTTTCACTCTAAAAGTAGAGTCTGGGCTCTCACACACCCCCAAAATAAATGACAGATTTGTCTTCAGTCTCTTCTGTCTCTTCTGCTGCCCCATTTACAACTTCAGCACTGGTTTCCTCACTTCTTTCTCACCTTTGGAGACTCAAACCTCACCGTTACAGATCTTACCTACTTTACTTTATTTTTAGAATAAACCTTTCGCAAGTTCTCCTTATTGTAATAATAACCTTTTCTTGTTCCTTACCTGTCTGTTTCTCATGGCAGGGGTCAGAGGAGAGCTGGTAGAATGGACATTAATGGCATCAGTGTGTTGCTATATTGGCATTACAGGAGCCCCCCTCCAACGAGCCATTCACCGCTTGCAGGGGTGAGCATTGCTTGGCATTCTTGGCAAATGGAGTTCTGTTTTCCCCAGGACTCCTGGCTGTAGGATCACTGTTCTCAGTGCCTTTCTGCAGTCCCAGCCAGATGCCATCAGTTCTGCTCCGTGTTGCTTCCAGCAGCTGGATCATTGCTGAGCAGCTGGATCATGTTGCTGTGCCATCAGTTCACTCACTCAGCCCCGGGGGATGCCTCGCTCAGATCTGTCCTGTTCTTTCTCATCCAGGTGTAACCAAAGGCATCAGGGGCAGGAATGTGGGGGCAGGTACCACGTCAGGAGGTTTATGCGGCACAGGAGATTTCTCTGGCGCGAGGCTGGGGGTAGGCACTGTGTCACTGAGCCAACCCAAAGAGCTCTCAGTGAGCTGCCAGCTGTGTCTGAGACCTGGCTGGGGTGGACTGGCTGTGTCTGGCTCAAGGGATCAGAGCTAGAGGGAGGCCGTGGAATAACGCTGAGAAATGAATCAGATATTTTCAATTGCAGCACTGAGGTCTGACAGTTGAACACATTTTGTTGGCCTTTCTCAGTACCCCCCCTTCAGATGCCTTTACTTCAAAGATCTCTATGTCAGACTAGTCCTGTAATTCCATAGGGCCTTATATTTGTAACAACCTCCAAATAGTCTCTCCAAAGCTATTTCTCACTGATTTTTGCTCCAAACTCCCTCTTTCTGTTGACACATTTTTAATTCATGCTTCAAACAACATATGTGGTCAAGCTGTGACAATCTTGGCTCATCTGCCTCTGCTAGTAACAAGTTCTTTGCCTGCGTTTGTTGCTGTTGGATTCAGATGCTTTGTCTGTATACGGGTTTCCCTAAGCAGAGACAACAAACTAGAGGGTGGTGGAAGTCGTGGGGACAGGAAAGGATGGACCTTGCTTTGACCTCTTCTAACTGGGATCCTAACAAGCCATGTGCAGTGTGTTGGCTGTGGCCAGGTCAGTGACCAGCAGAGTGACCAGTGTTTCTATAGTTACAAAGTTCACTTGCAGAGTTTATTATTTATACATCACTTGTTAAGTAACTTGTAGGTACCTGGATATCTAACACCATATGGGACAGCCTGTACCCACTTCAGGAATATTAAACAATGTATTTAATATTCAGGAATATTAAACAACAGGGCTCAGCAACTGCTGTTAGGGCATTTTTGTATGGCCCTTGCCTTTGCAAACTGGTATGTTTTTGGTTTTCCTCTGCAACACTCTGCAGAGCAAACTCCCCTTTCACGTGTCCTGCCCAGCACCTGCCTGTTCTGAATTGCTCCCCAAGTCCTCCCTCTTGAGTTTCCCTGTGAGCTGTTCCTACAGTGAGGAGTCACCCTGAGTCAGCAGGTCTGGTTCTTCCTTAGGTCTGAACTAGAGAGTGTCTCCTTTCCAGGCACAGCCAAATAAGGTTCACCCAGCCTGGCTTATAGAGCCTAGAAAATGCTGATCAGAGAACCTCAGTCTGGTCTGCCCAGATCTTAAGAGATGTAGAGGAAGATTCCTGAAGTAACTCCGTGTTCTTTCTGTTTGTGCCATGATCAGTGCTCTGGGAGTGTGAAATAGAAAATACACATAAAAAGGGATTAATATTTTATAGCTAAATCAGCACATTTCTGTTCACATGAGGTCAAGTTACTTTATTGTTGAACTGAGGATGTTTTATAAATAGATGTGTGTGAACCTGGTGAAGTCACTGAGATTACCCAAGTAAATAAACAGCTGCAGAACTGTGGCTTTAATTTACATTATGACTTCATAGCAAGCGAAGTAGCAGAAACCTGAGAAATCAAATGGTGTTAGGTTGAAAAGGGCTGAAATTTGTTTTAAAAGTCAGACAGACCAAACATCTCATACAGATGCTGTCTTCTCAATATATTGCCCAGCATAGGCGTAGCATCTAAGGCTTTAACAGTTGATGCTATCTCTGTCTAATGTTGAAAACTGGACGCCTGACCAGGAGCCCCTTGAAGCAGATGGAAGTAATGAATTTCCAAAAGCTTTGCATCAGACCCCAAACATTCCCTCAAACCTCTTATTTTTTATTGAATGTTATCTAAGTTATTTCATTTAATTTCAACATCTTCATAGAGAAACTTTGATCTCCTTCCTGTCTGTCCCAAATCCTATTCTTTATCATTAATGCTGTTTTCCTCCTCTTCATCGTGAATTTGTATTAAAATGACATTATTTATTAAAGTTTGCATGGTGAATTATTTATGCAGTACCTGCAGAAATCATATGGACATTTTCCAGATTTCCTAAATACATTAGTAAAATGGCCCAGGACTGCAAGCTGGTGCTGTCAGGTCTTGCTTACAACTCTGTCTCAGTTCAGAGACCACACGCCTGGGGAACTGAGTCGATGGTGTTTGCAGAACCCCTCTGCAGATGCTGTGCAAGGGGAATCCTTTGATAAGAGGGGAGCACAAAGTCCAGGGCCGGGGTGTCTGTGGTGCTTCTCTGTGTTTCTCCCTGCAGCCACAGTCGCATTGGTGGTTGTTGGCAGAGACAGGAGAAGGCCAGTCTGCTCAAGGCCAAGCCAAGCCAAGCCAGGATTCTCCTCATAATCCTTTTAATGACCTTCCCAAACATACTTTGAGAAGCTCTTCTGCAGCCAGGACTGCTGGGGACAGCGGAGCAGCTTAGGTGAGAGGACTGTGCCAGCCCCCTCTGTACCAGGATCAGGGGTGACACTGTCCTGTTTGACCATGTGCTCGTGTCCATCTCCCATTTCCATCTGTTCCCTCTTTCCCCATTACATGCTTTCCACTGCCAGCCAACCTCAATGAGATCTGACAGCAGAGCAGAGGTATTAGTGATATTCTTTAGGGACATAAAACAGAGAAATGTTTAGGCATGTGGGCTTCCAGGAAGGGAAGAAATGTATCAGCGCTCTCTTTAAGGACATGAGTGCATCAGCATCTCAGCCTTTCACAGACACCAGAGAATAAGTACCTGCACTTATCCTTGAGAGGCAATTCTAGGAATACAGGCGGTGTTGCTTTGGGACTGTCTGAGCTGGGCTGATGCTCCTGCAGCGCTGACACCATGAGTGCACCCAGCCCATTAGCTCTGTGTGCTCGCTGATCGACACCGCGCACACCACGGCCCTCATTGCTTTTCTGCTTGGGAGAAACGGCTCTACAGCAATGCTTGGTATGCTCTGAACTTCATCTCTTGCCTGCTTTCCACAGTCTCAGCTCTTCACTCTCTTTTTCTGTGTTTGCTGCAAAAAGTGATTTATAGCACTTGGTGATACCTTATGCAGTCATTTTCTAGAGACAATCTGAATTCTTTAGTCCACAGAAGAGTTAATTTGATCAGGTCTCCATATTTCTCCCCTTACTCTTCCCATTCCTCTGATACTTCCTGAAATATATACAAGATATATAAAAACCATGTTATGACTAATCTGATTCCCTGAGGAAGTATGCTAAATTCAATAGTGCAATCTGATAAAGAAATCTGGACTCTGTGTTATGGTTTATGAACTCAAACTCTCATGATTTTACAAAAAAATTCTTAGGAATAATGCCCTTTTTAATGCTTTGATAGCATCTCATTCTTGGGAAAAAAATTACTACAAACTGTGTTTAGACTCATGTACTACAGTACTTCAGTGTGGTTCACTGAATAGTTCCCTTTAAAAATGGTTTGGTTAAACCAAAAATTAATTCAGAAAATCCTACCGTCTGTCTCACAAAAGCCTAGAAGGTCAGAGTGGTCCTATCACACATTGCAATCTGAGCTTGCAATGAATGTAAAGCATCTGCTAAGTCACGGGTGGGTAGAGAGAAACTCAAGTCTCTTGAGATAATAGGGGAATATCCAATGCACACCCCAGGATGGATATGATAATAATTATCAGTGTCCTCCAGAAATGCAAAGGAACACAATGAGCCCATGAGGATGGCACTCAGATGTTTTGTTCAGATGACCTATATTTCTTTGGTTTGTATTTTTCCCACCACTAGCAAACTACCTATTAATTCTTCAGACTTTGTTTGGAAAAGTAAAATATTGGAAAAATAGGAAATTAGTAAACTTTTTAAAGTTTTGCTAAGACTTTCTCTAAAATGCAGCCTATATATGTTCTCTTTTATGCTTATAGCCCTATAAAGCATAAGAATTTATCTCATTGCTAGTGAAGTGGCCAACTAAGAACTCACATATACTACAAAATTATTTCCAAAGAAAAAAACCACTGGTTTATGCAAGTGGGTGGATATTGGTTTGACAGCTTTTATGCTGGTGTGTATCATATCAATAAAGCCTCACCACTGAAAAAAAAAAAAAAAAAGAGTTGTAGCTTCAATGAAGGTACTGAGAATGAATGGAACAGAAAACTGGACTCCCTGCTTACCTTGGCAGCGGACATTGATCTTTTCTGTCAGTTCAGAGCTGTCACGCTGCTCTGCCAACAGGTTTCTGTTTTAAAGGAAGAGCTGTGAATTCCCTGTTTCCCCTCTGCAGGCTCTGAACAGTTACAACCAGGGGGACATAGAAGGCTCCAAGCGGCTGGGTCGCAACGCGCTCTGGGTGGCCGTGGCCTCCATCATCATCGGCCTCGTCATCATCGGCATCTACTGCGTGGTTCACTTCACAACGGTGAGCAAGTGCTCTCACAGCCCTCTGGGCAGGGGCTCCAGAACATTGCCACAGCTGCCTCTTTTTTTCTGTTTAAGGATGCCTCTACGCTTTCCAAAAGATTTTTTTTGTATTTTACGGTCGAAAAAATTCTGTTGTCTGTGGTTAAACACAGACTCTGTCTTAGCAGCAGGTTTTTTTTTCTAGAAACTCTTGCAGCTCCAGTATGTTTTTCCAATTTTCACCAGGTGCTTTTTGCATTTTCTCCTCCTCAGCTTCCCCATCTTTCAGACCAAGTGACCTGAGATCTTTAAATTTCAGGCAATAGAGTCCCCAGGTGCTAATTTTCAGTCTCCTAGTCTGGCCAACCAATCTTTTAACTCTGCAAGGAGGAGACAACAGTCAATTACTCATCTACTGTTTGACAGTAAAACAGGTGACCAAAACTGTATCAAAAGTGACCAAAAATGTCATTCTGACTTGAGTCTCTGTGGGGTAAAGCTCTTCACTCTCTCTGTTGTGTTATTGTCCTGCCTTCCTACACCTGCAATAATAGAAACAAAGCTCAATAAATGAATCTCTAACACAGGGGTTGCCTAGATGGAACTGAAAAAGAGGACAAAAGTAATTGAGGCTATTGAAAATCTTTCTTTAGGTTGTGCAACAATATGTTCTTTGCTGCACAGTACTGTTAGCTTCCCATTAAAATAACCAATTTAAATTAATTTATTATTGGCTGGTTTGGTTGGAGGGCCTTTCAGTGCACTGTACAAACTTATGCATAAACTATAAACAGAGAACACCTCATTTACCACTGAAATGAAGGCATCTCTGGGGAGTGGAATGGAGAAACTGGCAAAACGTGTACAGCATTTTCATACAAGGTTTGAAATACAACATATTGGGTTGCAGGGAAGTTACTGGACATGGGATCCAGCTCTGTGGGATATTATTAGATGGTGCCGCAGACTCTGAAGCTTCCTGTGCATTCATTAATTTTCTATGCATTTTGCAATCATGAGTCTCTCTCTGGTTCAGCTTGTGTTCAGCTCATTCAGCCCTCACAGATTTAAACCCCAGTCCCTTCAGGCTGGGGGTGCCAAGTTTTGTAATTGACAGCAGCAGTAAATTCCTCTGTTCGCCTCCACCACCTTACTCATCATCTCTCAGGCAAGGAGAGCAGCTCAGTAATTTTTTCAAAGTAAGGGAGAGAAGGGCAGTGTGAGGAGTGGCAGACAGCACTGGCCTGAAGCATTCACAGTGACCGGGCAGCAGTAGACCAGTATAATACAACTTCATTTTTCTCCTGAGGATTTTTTAAAACTGGTTTTGGTTTTAAGAGAAAACTCTCTGTTAGGTGGAAGCAGCCAGGCGCCTGGGAACCCTCAGCACACTGATGGGATATTAATTTCAGTATATAGTTTCCACAGAGCTTTCTTGGCCAAATGGTACCATGAGTTTTGTGAGGACTCGGGGTTTACTGTATTCCCTCTGCTCTCTGCCTTTCCAGCCTCTTTACTGCTCCCCTTCTCCCTCTCACTTCTCACCCTCCAAAAAGCCATTGCTTCTAAAAAAGGGTTTGATGGCAACAACAATCTTTTGATTCGAAAATGAGTGAATAGAAGCACCCAACTGGTTTTTTCACTCTCCATGCTTACCTGAGTCCCCTCTGTTGCCTTACTCTTGGATGTTTTTACTTTATACTAAATTGTCTTACTCTGACATGCCACTGGTGTGAATGGCTTTGCACACTCCATTCAGTTTTCTCACACCCATCTGTGCCTTGCTCATGATTATTTACTAACAGCCACTTTGCCTCTGCTGAAATGATTGTAAATTAACTCTGTGCTAACTTTAATTTATGTTTCAGTATTAGTGAGGTAGCACAAAATAGCCTCAATACAAAAACACGGCAGATTTATTTCATTACCATTAAGCAGAGATTTAATGTTTCCATGACCTACACATGCATTTTTCCTGAAAGTTAGACTTCAGCAATATGTATTAAAAACTTGGCCCTCCAAGATTGATTCCTGTGTACCTTATCCACTTGAAATTAGTCAAATACCACAGTACCCAGTTCTTCCTGCTGACATTCCCTGTGGCTTCTTTTGGTGTTCAATAACAAGTCTCACTGCAAATTACCACTGGGAGATACTGCTGCCAGTATCAAAGATGCAAAGTGTACTGAGAACTTGAGTTCTCTTCCACAATCCAGCCTCTGGAAAGCAACAGAAGTGAGGCATCCAAGTCAGGTTGGCAAGGGGGAATCGCTATCAATTGTTACTCAACTGTTCTTGGTACAGGAGCTTGAGTCAGGCTCATCTGGCTCTGAAACCTCCTTCAAAACAATTCCACATGCCTCAGCCAAGAGAAAAGTATCGAGTCAGGTGTGTTGAGGGTAGAAATGGTAGAAGTTGCAGAGAGAAGAACAGGAAATTCCCGCTTTGAGCAAACAATGATTTTATACCAACAATAATATTCCCAAATGTACCCCCAATAATAGTGGCAGACTTGGGAAGAGGAAGACCCTTTCACTTTTCAGAAAACCCCTATTTCCAAGTGTCCCTGTGTGCCTTCCTTGCTTTGTTCAGTCACAGAGCAACAGTAGCACAGGAATAACAGCAGCCAACACCTACGTCTGCAGGGAAAAAAACAGCCTTGACTTCTCATTTTGAAGATTTCCTTGGAGCTAAGTCAGCTGGGGGCTTCTCCTGCTGCCTTGGAGAGCCTCACTTGTCTTGAACACTGGCATGTTATCTTTAGCAAACATATATTAAGATATATAGTGATACATATATATTTATATATCCTGGAACAGGGCCCACCCAACACTTGGGAACCATCTACGTTCTGCAGTCATGCCCCTAAATGCAGGGAAGGGGAAGCCATCACTTGCATCACTGGAGTTGACAGCCCAGCAATAAAACTTGTGTGTCTTGATCAGTGTGAAGTGGTGTGTTTCTCATCATGCTGAGGGCTCTGTGAGGGCAGAGCTGTGGTCTGTGCAAAGTCAGGGCTGTGCCTCATTCCACACTCGGCCAAATTTATTCTTGCTCTTCCCCATTTGCTTTTACCCTCTCCCATCTGCTTCCTCTGTACCCCTGCCTTGTCCTGAGCGCTGAGTTACATTTCCAGGGCTTGCTCAGATGTAACTTTAGCTGGTAGTAGTGTCACCACAGTCTGGCCCTGCATGTGTGCCTCAGGCACGTTGTCCATCAAGAACTGCAGAGAGAAATGGGATGTATTTGCCTTTCCTGAGGAGACATCAGCGTGCCCTGGAGCAGTGCAGGGCTGTGTGCCACAGCCTGTGTGTGCCATACCCTGTTTGCTCCCACCCAGTGTCACTGTTCTCATGCTCCTTTGTGGAGCTTCTTAGCAACCTTTCCACAGACTTGCACAGCCTTGGAGTCAGCCTTCCCGCCTCTAAGCATTTTGTTCAGCAAAAGGTGGTAATTTTGTCAGTCAGTGAGGGATCTCAAGTCATTTACAATCTGTGTTTTCAGAGCAGCCTCAACATTTTTGAAGCAGATTCCAAATCCTGTTTTGTTTTGGGTTTTGCTGACACGAGACACCCTCAGATTACATTTGAGTTCTGCTGGCAGGGTTTAGGGAAACATAAGCCTGGGCTGGATCCTCCTTACTTAAGGAGATCCTAGGCATCCCAAACCCTTTTCTTAACGGGATCTAAACATGCCATATTCTACTTCATGCTGTCATGTGAGTAGTCCAGAACAATATTCAGCCCTTCATAGCACATACTTTTTGACCATCTCTAAGTGTCTGAGTGACACTTTATAACACTGTTCAGGGCTGAACTAGAGCTCTGTCGTGGTTTGACTCTGGCCAAATGCCAGGCACCCACAAAAGCCATTTGCTCACCCTCCCCTGCCGTAGCTGGGCAGAAGAGAGGAAAAAAAATTAACAAAGGGTTCATGAGTTGAGATGAGGACCAAGAGAAAAACACTCCAAGGGCAAGACAGGCTCAAACTTAAAGGTACGAAGTGAATTTAGTACTAACAGAATCAGAGGAGGATAATGAGAAGTAAAATAAGCCCTTAAAACACCCTTTTTCCCCCAGCCTCTCCCTCCTTCCCACCAACAGCACAGGGAGACAGGGGTGGGGGTTTGATCAGATAATCACCCAAGGTTTTCTTTTGCTGTGCAGGGAGAGGAGTCTTTCCCCTGTGAGACCGTGGGGTCGCTCCCATGGGAGACAGTTCTCCGTGAACTTCTCCAGCGTGGCTCCAAACTCATGAGCAACAGCCCTCCCAAACCTGCTGCAAACCGGGTCTCCCACAAGATCACAGCCATCCAGGCATCCACCCACTCCAGCATGAGCACCAGCCCCATGGGCTGTGGATGGATCTCTGCATCCCCTGTGGACCCCCACGAGCTGCAGGTGGATCTCTGCATCCACTGTGGACCTTCATGGGCTGTGGGTGGATCTCTGCATCCCCTGTGGATCCCCATGGGCTGTGGGTGAATCTTTGCATCCCCCATGGACCCCCATGGGCTGTGGGTGGATCTCTGCATCCCCGATGGACCCCCATGGGCTGTGGGTGGATCTCTGCATCCCCCTCAGACCCCAAGGGCTGCAGGGGCACAGCTGCTTCACCACGGTCCTCACCATGGCCTGCAGAGGGATCTCGGCTCTGGCACCTGGAGCACATCCTGCCCCTCCTTCTCCACTTGGTGTCTCCAGGTTGTTTCCCTCACATGTTCTCACCTCCTCTTCTCTGACTAGAAGAAAAAAATCTATGTCCACTTTGTTTTGATTTTCTTCTTAAATCTGTCACCACAGAGGTGTTACCAACCTCTCTAACGGGCCCAGCCTTGGCCAGCAGCATGTCCATCTTCAGAGCCATCAGGGATTGGCTCTGCTGGACATGGTGGAAGCTTCCAGCAGCTTCTCACTGAAGTCACCTCTGTGGCCCCCCCGTTACCAAAAACCAGGCTGAACAAAACCAACACAAGCTCACGTGAGTTGTGCCACTCAGTTGAGCCACAAGGCATTTCATATACAGCCCACATCTTCTGTGCTCCTGCCTCGTGGATCTCCGCAGCCTGGACAAGTAGGAGTGAGCCAAGTAGAAATGTGAAGGATGAGTGAGAGGTGTTAGAGAGAAGTAGAAACTTCAGTAGACTGAGACAGCAACAATTTTGGTCTGAGGAAGGGTAGCTAAAATGCTGTGACTTTGGAATTTTATGCAAACCATTATGATATTTTAATGTTTTCGTAGAGGAGCCTGAACTTTTGACCCCTTCTTTAATCTCACTTGATTTAGAACTTCACCCCAGGGAAGCCACAGAAATGCCACCTGTCAGCAAGGCTTCAAGGGAACACAAAGCCAGTCTGGCTGTGTGGAAAGCACCAGCTTGCACTGCTCAGAGTCACAAGGGTCTTAAATCAAGCACATGTTCAGTAATGCAGCACTGGTAATTCCGGGCAGATGGAAAAGGAGTAAGTGTTTAGACTGTGCACCAGGGACAGATGTACACGTACAGTTTCCTCACTGACTTAGAAATAACTCTTCAAGAGGAAAAGGCATGCAAGATTATTTTTAATATCTCTGCTGTCCTGTTCCAGAGGCTCTCAGAAGCCTTTGCAGACATTTCATTTAGTGACTGCCTGTCTTTCAGAGACAGAATAAGCTGAAGACCAGCACGAGGACAGGGATTACTCAGCCAGCCTCCAGATCTTTACATTGGCCATCCTGTCCTCTCCACCTTACCATAAAAATAAACAAGTCAGGGGCTTGTGCTGCAGGGATTGGCCTGCCAGTGAGGGATAGAGCTCCAAGCCTGAAGTGAGGGCATTCCTGTTCTTTTACTCACATCAGTTCTTGGTGTCCACCCAGCCAGGCATCTCATACTGCTGCTTTTCTGTTGGTAAGGGCACATACTGATTATTGCCTTGAGCCTTACCTCCTTTTAGTGGATTTGTGAAAACACAGGAGCCTAGGGTTCTCTACCTGTCTCTCAAAGTGTTCCCTCACTGGGAGGCTGAGCAGTGCCGGTGCACAGACTGTGGTTAGATCAGCCTCACTTCCTTAGCAAATCACATGAAAAATCCTGGTCCTGCTGTTTCATCTGTGCACAGAGCAGATGTTCCTTCAATGGATTTTGCCCAGTGGAGGTATGAGTAGCATTCAAGAGACAATCAGCAAAGGTGTTAATGCTGCCTGCAGGATATAGTTACTGTGCAGTGCCTTGCGTCCTGGATCCCTCCTTGAGGAGCTGCCAGAACGTAGCTGCTTGATGGAGGAGATAGCTCAGACTCCAGCAGAACCCAGGGATAGGTCAGGACATCCATGAGTATTGTCTGAGACCTTTCCCCTACACAAGAATTTCAGGGAACTTCTCAGATGCTTCCTCTCCTAATGCAGATGCCCAAGACAGGTTTCCCAGTCCTTTCAAAGCGTGTCATGTATCACAGTTGGATTTACCAAGTTCTCTGCTGCTGGAGTGTTGTTCTTGTCTGACTGCTTTATGTACCACTCCAAGGAAGCAGAGATGCTGTTGACCTCAGGAATCTTTGTCAAATAAGAGCCCATTTCCTGGCAATGAAAGGCCCTAACTTGCCTTGATCCAGGTAACCCAGATTAAAAATTCAGTTCGGATTGACAGATGACCAATGCCGTTAGAAACTCAGCTCTTTGATTCAAAACTGTATTGAGCTGCTAATCTAGAGGGATGTTTGTTAAGAGAACGAGTGCCACTAATGTGGCATAATGTATCCATTAGATCTGTAGAATTAATAATTTAGACTCACAGGGCAAACTCTCTGTCTTCCTCCTTTAAACACACATATTTCTGTGTCCTTGCAGCATGCCATCTGAAGACCAGGACTGCACTTGGAGGATATCAACATGTAAACCTCTGGAGGGGGAAAAAGAAGAGATGGAAACCATTCCAGACTGTTAGCTCTGACCCTACAAGTCTGCAGAGGCATGTTGCTGGTGAATGAACTGATAGCCCGGTTAGTTAATCAGCATGGCGTGACCAGGTTTTCAAAATTATTTATTTATAAGACATCTCTGTATAAAGCAGCATTTTCTCTTTCACCCTAATGTATAATGAGATCTTGCCCTGAAAAAAAAATCCCTTTTCTTTCTCATTTCCATGGAATGTATGCGGGATCCATGACGTTCCCTGGCTGACCCCAGCCAGACAAAGCCAACGTGTCCAGACTGTTCATAGTGCACAGTGTAAGATCTGATGCACAGCCCACTGAAGCTCATAGGAGAACTCCTGTTACTTCTGGTAGATTTTGGATCAGGCCATTAAGGATTTTTTTATTACTTTAAAATAGTCTCAACGTGACACAACTGTAACCATGGGTTTGTGATTTTATCCTGCTCTGTGATTTTATAATGCCGTGGGCGCACTCTGACTCAGCAGCTGCTTTCTTTTGTCATCCTCAGCTTTTAGAACTTTACCTTGGATTTTTAACCACCTGGGACCGATTTCAATCACTTGATTATTAAGAGAGACTCTTCTTCCATAGCATCCATGTTTTTCTTAATGATTTATTTTTGTTTTGTTGTCTTTTATTGTTGCAGTCTCTTGACTTAGCTCCAGTCCTGCGTTAAATTTGCACTGATCATATTTTCCTCTTAAAACTTCATGTATGTAAAAAGTTCCTCTTTTTTTTATCTGACAAAAGATCTTCTTTTTAAACAGATGTCCTTCATCCCTTTGTTGTTGTGCTTCTAGCAAGGCACATAGTTTCATTGTGTTCTGCTTTGTTCACGTGGTTTTTGTTTAGTTCATCCTCTCATCTCTATGACTGGTCTGTGTATCACTGCAGTTAGAGATGGACAGACTTTTGCACCTCTGCCTAGGTACAGACACACTTCCTGATCCTTAGACATTACTCAGTGAGCAGAGAGGTCCCAGAATTGATGGCCTCTAAATTACTGCAGTTTCTTGATACCTTATGAAAATTTAGCATGGGACAGCTGTTTTTATTAGCTGGAAACTGTTTCATAGGATACAATTGTTTTGTCACACAAAACTTCCATGTTAAAAGGAGTAAGTTCTGGTGAGCATTAAGACGTGGCTGCATCCTCAGCAGTTGCTGCTCTGTTTGCTTTATTACCACGCCTTCAAGCAAGCTGTGCCAACTTCCACTCCTTCTCCCTGCACTAACATCAACCAGGAGCGACTCCCCAGAAATCCAGGGCGTTCTGCAGGTGCAGGTGAGAGAAGAATCATCTGTCAGGAGTTCAACTACCTACTAAAAAAAAAATCCTCCCAGAAACCTTTAAGTGTTAAAGCATATGCCTGGAAGTAGCATGCATTTTCTGTGCCTTGATATTATATTTTCAATGTGCTTTTCGCTTTCCTTCCTGCCAAATTCTGTTTTTCATTGAAGTCAGTGAAGCATCAGCTCTCCTTAATTACTGCAGTATTAAACTTCCCAAACACTGGTGAAGTCAGTTGATTTAGTCAACATTTACACTGATGGAATTTGTCCATATGGGAATCCTGCCACTGATTTTGATGATCCCAAGAATTGGCTGTTCTGTGAACTCCTCTTTGGTTTTTGAATACTATTTTAATGGTCTGATATGTCTTGTGGGACTTTTAGTAGCTTGCCTTATTATCAGATATGATAGAAATGTCATTGACAAGTGGAATAAAATTACTTTTAATTCATGTCCGTTCTGGTATGTGGGAAGTGTCTTTCCTAAGTTTTGTTGACTCTTCTACTTGAAAGAGCAATATCCCTTTTTCTAACCCCTTGGACAGTTTCAGAATAAAGTGAATCACAAAGCAAAGGAGGTTTCCAAAGTTATGTGGGCACCAGAGGATAGGGATAGGCAACTTGAGGTATTTTTTTGTATTGCCCAACAAGGGTTTAGATCAATAGGAGTTAGACACCTGACTTGTTCAGAGGCTTTTGAAAACCATACTGGAAATCTAACTTGCATCTTGTTCCTCATAAATATCTTTGAAGTCTCGCTCTTAATATAATTGAGAATTGAGCCATTGTACCTTCAGTGCTTCTGAAGATAAATGTTGGTACCCTACAGTGCTATTGATTGGTATAAAAATAAATGCTTTATATTAAACCACTTAATGTGACAGACAGGGGAGAATGCAGCAATTCCTCTAATGTCCTTAGTGCTTCTGTGTCATAGGTAATCTTGTTTTTGCTTTACTAATGTATTGGTATTGGTTCTCTTCATTTATTTATGTTTACATAAATTTTCAACCATGTTTGGGAAGTGCAGCTTGTGCTGGAAAGGGGTATGGTCCTTGTACAACCACATTGTTCTGCTGTAGGTGTGACAGACACATCCAAAGCAGGCACCAAACACAGGGAGCCTAAATGACATTTTGGTGCCCAAATCAGCAAGGCCCTGGTGACAGCAGTGGGTGTGGAAGGCAGAATGCAGGTGTCTGACTGAGGAACTTGTGCCTGCTCCATATTTTGAGGGACATGTATACAAATTTCATTATCTCTGACAGGCTCTGGAAATTACCTGTTCTTCATTGTCAAGCATCTATATTTGGATTTGGTCCATTCTTCTGCATTGGACCTACCTTTATTTGGTAGGACAAAAACCTCTGTTATGTATATGTGCTGAATGATGTTATTTGATTAAACAGAGGGAGGTGGGAAGTGGTGAAATGTATTTCAGCTCAACATCTGTGTCCTGGGTGCATGAACAGTCTTTCTTCTGCAAAACTGCTTCAGGCTTCCATTTTTTGGATGCAGCGTCCCTGCATGCTGAAGGCACCAAGTCCAGCCTCATTTTCCACCACCAATGCCTCAAGTCCAGCTCTCTTTTCTTTCCTGCACATATTACAGGCAGAGACAGATGGAAACTTGAAATTGCTGGCCTCAGCTCTTGGATCATGTTGGCACCTTTGGCTTCTTACAAGGCAGCTGCATTCTGCAAAACAGCCCAGTGCACGTATCTTGATATGTAACCCTAGAAGAGACTTCTAAATATAAGTGGGGGTTCTTTGCTGCTGTATGAAGGAGGTCAGCCAGACACTCAACATGTGGTATAAGTTTCATCAGATTGCACAGCAAAAAAAAAAAAAAAAGAATCTAGCAGACGATATGAAACTAAATTCTTGGGGTGCCTCCTTGCAGGCACACCCAGGGGTTTACAGCTTTCACTTGAAGATCAGCACTGGCTCTTCAATTTGTGTGGTTGCAACCAGGATCCGTGAGTGGTGAGGCTCCAGAAGTTGTTGCTTTTGTACCTCTATCTTTGGATATGTGCTCACAGTCTGTTCTGCCTCTCAGCCTGGAAATAGGTTGTATCTGGTTGCTGCCACAGTGTCCATCACTCTCAGTATCTGTTCAGGTGCCTCTGCTGAAACAGTGTGCAAACATCTCTCCCTAGGCTCATTTCCTCCCCTGGGCCCTAACTTGGTCTGCCAGTTATTTAATATGGATTTTATTACTGATTTGCCTCAGAAGGGGGAAGATGGAGTCATCTCCCCCATTGTTTTTCTTTATGTGATTGTGTGTGCACACACACAAGAGGATTTGAAGGATTGAATTCCCAAAGGCAAGTAAGGCTTAAATCCAAGGAAAGTCACTGGACTGATGGAGGCCAAGCTGATTAAAAATATCCTGGTTACCTGACAGCTGTTCAGGAGCCTTTGTTGAGGGTGTTGTTTCCCGGAGGGAAGAGTCCATATCACCAAATCTTGAATGGATGTGGAACCTACCCTGGCTTTGTAGGAGATACCTCCAGGCAAGGCTGCAGCCTTCAGGGCTGTGCAGGGCTGTTGCCTGACACTGAGCTCTCAGTCTCCACAGGCAGCACCTGCAGGCTCAAAAGCTTTCTAAATGTTGGTTTCCTCTTACAATCCTTCCACCTTCAACCTCATTTGTAATTAGCAGGTCTCGGGAGCTGTGCAGTGTTGGAGCAGAGAAGGGATGCAGTGGTGTGTGAGGGATTTCTTATGTGCACTCCCAACTTTCCGTTTCCCAAGCACAACGGCATGTTCTGCACACACAGCGAGGACAAGCAGCCCTGAAATGTGAGTGAGCCTCCGAGGAGGCTGCCCGACTTCCTCTGCAGCACTCCCTGGCAGCCTGGCAAAGTGGGCTAAATTCAGAAGTGACCTCAAAGGAGGAGGGGGCCTGGAAACAGATCACTCAGCCAGTGTAAAGATGGAGGAACAAATCTGGGACCCCGAGGTAGAATGGAAGACTATAGTAAGAAATTCATCCAGCAGGTTTCTGCAGTTAAATTTATCCTGTCTTGAACTCCAGGGTAAGTTCTATTCTGCTGCCACCCAGCTCACTTTCCACAGCACACAAGCTGCAAGAAGCACTTGCTCATGTGTCCTTTATAATGTGATTTATGGCATGTCTGAATCTGATCTACCAGCTCACGTCTGAGGATGGCTCCTCTGGGTTTGCCATCTCTCACTGTAGGGCTGAGTCAGCTTCCACTTCACTTGCAATGCCTCCTCTTTGGCTAAATAAGTTTGCATCAGGGAAAGGAACTTTGCCAGATATCAGTGGATTCTTCAGGACTTTGAGCTGCACAGCCTGAGGCTTAAGGCCACTGCATTTCTTTTTTGACACCTACTCTGAGGTAAGAGAAGGGGAAACTCCACTGAAAGTCAAGTGTACACACCAAAGCAGGCTGTGTGGTCATGGTGAGCCGTGGCAGCCTCATGCTCACATTCCAACCAGTATTCAATGGGGGTTTAACTGCCTTTTGATTTTAAGCAAATAATAAGAGAGATAATCCAAATAGTGAAAATGAGATATTCTGGCCTAGAGCACAGTGTTTGGTGTCATCCTTGACTTCTGTGCCTGAAAAGTTTGTAAGGTCACTCTTCACCCCATCTAATCCGAGACATGCATTCCCCTAAAACAGGTCTCTCCTGACCTCACACCTATCCTGTTTGGTCCTTACTCTCTTTTAAAATGAGTCAGCTGATGGAGAGGGATGGTAAGTGATATCTCCAAGGGGGTAGAGTGACTCAGTAGCAAAGATGTCACTTCACTTGACCCCTCAGCCTGTACAGCACTAAAAGTGCTCTGTAATGATTCTCAGAACTTTGACCAGCTCTTCTAAGTCTCATCGTTTTAAGAGCCAAGAACCAAACTGCCTTAAAATTAACTACTGACTAAGAAGATTTAACTACTGACTAAGAAGTCAGGCCAGGTCTAGTTCATGTTTACTAAAGAAGGTAGGTGTGAGTGAGGGAAAAAGGATCTGAGCTTTGCTTGTGGCTACTGACATGGCAACTAACAGAGAGCACGTAGCTCTTCATATCCTGCAGGTGTTTTACAAGCCTCTGCTTTTAAAACCTCACATTGTCCTAGGAGGTGGTGTGGCGCAGTCATGACACCAGATGAAGTATTCCATAAATTACTTTTATCTTGTTCTATGGGCTGTGAACTGTCTGAAAGTGCTGAAAGTGGACTGTGTCTTTTTTTTTTTTTTTTAAGGGAGCTTCTTATTCAGAGTTATTCAGTTGTGTTTTTCCCTGATCCTTTTACCCCAGTTGGAGCAGAGGTAGAACAGGTATTTTGTACTCTTCCTTTGGAATGTGGAGGCTGGTTCAGATGGGGTGCAAGAGGAGGAGTTTTTATGCCCTTCAGGCTGCAGAGCAGAGAAGGAGGCAAAAAGTCACAGATGCTGTTAAAGGGAGGAGCAAAACTCCAGGATTCCAGAGAATCAGTGGGCGGCTGAGCTCTGCCAGGCCCCTGTGGCTTGTCTTTAGCTAATCTCTCACTTCCCACATCTCCTGCACTAACAGCTGTGAGGGAATTGGGCTCCCACTCAGGCTGAGGGGAGAAAACAACCCTCCAGTGAATGCAAGGACCGTGCACACGGACGTGTGTGAGGAGGTGGGGAATGATTTAGTTGTTCGTGGTGTAATGTCATCCAGCCCTCAATATCCTCAGGGACCAGCACCTCACAGAGTTACAGCCTGATTGCTGCAGGACTGTGCTACACGCACCAGGCACGGCGAGGGGAGACAAGAATCAGGCTTGAAAAGGGAGCAGACATGGAAAACAGGGAGGAGAGGGCAGCAGCAGTGAGGCTGAGATGCCTTGTCCATGGCCTTTGTGCTGTCCACAGCAGCCCCCAAAGGTTTTGCCATGGAACACACCATGGATGGTTCATCACCGTGGAAGGAGGAACCATCGCATTTTAACACCAGCCTTTAAAATGAATGCTTGTACCTACCACAGACAGGCTACCACAGCCTCATGATCTGTTCGCAGTCCTTGCCCTGCAGTTTGTTACCACTCTGTGGTTCTTAGAAGAACAAACAACATTGCCAAGGCCCAGCCCCAGATGAAGGTGCCATGGCCTGTCGTGGGTCTTCGTGGCTGTTGTGCAGATCACCACAATGCTCCTGATGGGCAAGTGATGGCCAAGACATGGTACCCTGTACTGCAAACAGTGCTGGCCAAGAAAACTGGGGAGAACAAGACAACTGGGTTTGGAGACAAGGAATTTAGGAGCACCAAGCTGTGTGAAATGCCGAAATAACAGCAGCTGCATTTTATAGCAGGGGCTGTTCTGCAGGGCTGGGGAAGAGCTGCCTGCACACATTCCCCTGGCAGCCCCTGCCAGCCTGTCCCGTGCAGGGTGTTCGACCCCCAAAGGCAAAAAGGGAGCAGCTGTTCCCCAAAACACAGCGGGAGCCAGCGCTGCACCGGGCACAGCCAGACTGTCCATCCCGGCAGAATCCTTCCCACGACGTCACAGCGTGTGGATACACTTCCATTTGGTAGGAATGCCTATGTTTGTGTGCAGGTTGCTTCTCTTTGTAATGAAAAAAAAAAACAATCTCCCTGTAAAGAGAACTGTGGCACACCTGCAGGCCTCAGCTCTGTGGCTGTGAGGAAAGTGGAAGAAAGAAACATCAACAGCTGGGAGATAGCCGAGGGTAAAACCAGACAGTGCGAGTGGGAATGCTTTGAGAAATGTAGCAGCGTAATTTCATTTGGGAAACATTTATCAGTTAAGGACTGAGACCTCCATCTGCGCTCCGTCAGACGCAAGAGCCGATGGCTCCAGCGCGGGGCTCAGGCCCGCCCGCCGCGCTCGCTCCAGGGCGAGGATACAGAGCGGCTCCCGGGGGGCACGGGGCCGTGTCCCGGCCCCAGCTCGGTGTCGTGAGGCGCGGGGGCAGCCGGGGCAGCAGCGGAACGGCCGCGCCGGGCTCGGTTCCCCCCGGCGGCCGCGGGCCCGGCCCGGCGGAAGCGGAAGCGCTGCGGCGGCGGCGGGAGCGCGGCGGGCGGTGGGTGCCGGGCCGGGCCGGGGCAGCGGCGGCTCCGGGGTCCCAGGGTCGGGGGTGCCGCGGGTCCCGGGGCTGCCAGGCCGGGCCGTGCCCCGCGGAGCTCCCGGTGCGCGGGGCTGGGCGCCCCCGGCCCCTTCCGGCGCGGACTGCCGTGTGCAGCCACGCGGGGAGAAGGGCTGGGTGTCCTCCCCGGAGCAAAGCGGGGACAGAGAGAGCGGCCGTGGAGCGGCAGCGGGACTGAGCTCTCCCCAGGGAATGCTCACAGCCCCGAGGCTGCCAGAGCCCCAGGAGCGTTTGGACACCGCGCTCAGGCACTGGGTGGGAGTGTTGGGGTGTGGGAGTGTTGGGGTGCCTGTGCAGGGCCGGGAGCTGGGCTGGATGAGCCCTATGGGTCTCTCCAGCTCAGAACATTCTGTGGTTCTGTGTTTAGAGCCCCCTTCAGCTGCTCTCAGCATCCTCAGCAGGGTGAGATAACGTTATTCCGGTGAATTCACATTCCAGGTAGGCTGGTTTTGGAGCGTCCTGGCAGAAAGTTCCCCTGGTGTTGCAGCTGGCGAGGTGCAGCGCTGTGTGCACGGGGAGGCAGAAGGCAAAGAACAAGCCCTTAGCTTGGGAAGACACAACAGCTTTGTGCTGTGTGGCAGGGACCTGCTTGGTCAGCTTCTTGAGTGGCTGAGTCTGGTAGAGGTGCTCGTCAATTGAACTGTAGCACATTATCAGGAGTAGCTGAAAACTTCATTTAGGGTCTTTTTTCAGTGTGGTGTCACTTTACAATGGGTTAATCAAGTTTCTGAGGCTGTTCAACTCAAAAACACAGTCCAAGTTTACTGATGAGTTTTCTTTCCTGCCTGCTGGTGTTCCAGCTTTGGAGGCACATGTGCTAATCTGGCTTTCCCTGCTCTTTTAGATCCGTGAAAATGGGGAACACGAGCAGCGAGCGAGCGGGGCTGGAGCGCCATGGGCACAAGGCCTCCCGAGGGGACAGCTCAGGAGGAGCCATCACTACCAAGGAGGGTGACAGACCAAAAATCCTAATGGACAGTCCTGAAGATGCAGACTTGTTCCATTCAGAGGAAATGAAGGTATTGCTGGTGTGTTCTCCCAGCGTTGCTCTCTTGGAGTGCTGTGGGGCTGTTTGCAACCTGCGGGATTGTGTCACTGAGTTTACACCAGGCTGACCATCCCCCTTCCTCCCCATGCCCAGGAGAGAGTGACTTGGTGTTTAAGCAGGTTTAATTGGAGCTGGAGGGAGGGGCATTATTTTGCCTTCCACTCTTCCTGCAGGTTTGGAAGGCTTTAACACCTTTGCAGAATTTGTGCAAATGAACTTGTGAGCAGCATCTAGAAATGCAGCTTCTATTCTGCATCTGACAAAAACTACTTGTAGTAGACTTAGAGAATTGTGCCTGAGGGCAAAAAAAGCCTTCAGTGTGGCACAGGTTGTCTGAGTCTGCCAGGAAGGAACCTTCTTTGATTGAGACATTTTGCTTGTAGGCTCCTTTGGAGAAAGAAGAATTTCTAGCTTGGCAGCAAGATCTGGAAGTGAATGACAAAACCCCAACTCAAGCTCGGCCAACAGTCTTTCGCTGGACTGGAGGAGGGAAAGAAGTTTATTTATCAGGGTCCTTCAACAACTGGAGTAAAATTCCTCTGACAAGGAGGTAATGAAGTGCTGCTGCCGTGATGTTCCCCAGGGACTGGGAGTGCTCAATGCCATGAGGAAGGTGGTCAGTTGAGAGACGGGATTGTGCTTGATTTACCACTGTCCTGCTTCTCTCCTCAAGCCCTTGATGACAATCTGACTTTTCCATTCTTGGATGGCACAGGATGGGAGTTGAGCTGTGTGTCAGTTCACTGGGCACAACACTCAAATAACCCAGAGCAGTCCCTGTTGTGCAGTCTGTGCCTGGAGCAGGACTGGGCTGTGGAAAGGGGGGCTGGTTCTGAGCACAGTGTCTCTGATGACACGTCCTTGCCATGTCAGTGGCTTTTGCCCAGCTCAGAGGGTCCAGAGCCTGTGGCCTGTTGGAGCAGCATCAACTGTTTCTCAGCTTTTTTGAGATGCTGGTAAAGCCTTCTGAAGAATGAGGGAGTTCACAGCCTGGGAGTATGGAAAGTGCCAAGATGCAGCAGCTATTCAAACCCAAAGTAATGCAGAAGTATTGAGTTGCTGCTTTTATCTGCTCATTGTTCATTTATTTCTTGGGCATTTGGGAAATGCAATTTATGATGGCAAATACTGAGAGGCAAGGAAATATGAGAAAGCTGATCTTGTTCCAGCAGCAGATAAATGAGGTCTCGTGTGCTAACAAGTAACATGAAGATGTTACTTGACTTTACAAAAGCTCAGTGCCAGTTATGGGATGTCAGGAATGTGGGGAGACTCACTGTCACAGAGGAAATTATCATGCGCATTAATCATAATTTGATTCTTTAAATTGCATCAGAGATTCTCTGAATGTGCCTTTTTAAGGTTTTGCACATTGAGGAGGCTTGTGCTCTGTGTCACAGTGTGTGTCACAGTTTAGAGACCAAGGTACTTTTCAGAACACTGCAGGGCTGATTGTTTGTCTCAAATTCCAGTCACAATAACTTTGTGGCAATCCTGGACCTGCCAGAAGGAGAGCACCAGTACAAGTTCTTCGTGGATGGGCAGTGGACACATGATCCTGCAGAGGTAACGTTTGCTTTGAGTCACTGGTTATTGATTGAGGCATCTGAAGAGGAGAAAGTGGCTCTTCAGGCTGGTGAGAGAGAGGTTTCTGATCCCTGCTGGCCTGGGTGGCAGCATCAGACTGAGCTCAGAGGGCAGGAGATGCAGTGAGGGACAGGGTCTCTTGGCCACTGGTTCATAAGTGATGCCAAGCTTTTCTTGTCCAGTGCCAAAGTGCCTTTTAGAGCACTGCAGCACTGCTGGCAGCCCAGAGCTCGCTGTGCTCTCCTGGCTCTCTGTGCCAGGATGTTCCTATTGCAGCTCCAGATCTTTTCATAGTCCAGTAATCATGCCAAAATCTACCAGGCCTGTTCTTCCTCCTCTGCTATAAAATGAGCTTTAACCCCAGCCTGCCTGCAGTTCCCCACATGGTTAAGGACTCAGCATCCAGACCTGGTGTCACAGGTAACTCCAGCCCAGAGCTGACCCTTGCCTTGTCTGTGGCCCTGTGGGCTTGGCAGGTTCAGCTGACATTTTCCCCTCCCAGTCCTTAATCCTGCACTTCCTCTTAACCTAACACCCCCTGAGCTCTTTTCATACCTGGTTCTGTCATATTTCAAAAGCAATAGACCTCGTTCTTGGTAATGCTGATTGTGTAGTTCTGGGAATCTCTTAGTCCCACAGGCTTTTTTTATTCTGATTTTTGTATCTTGTCTCTTGCCAGCCAGTGGTAACCAGCCAGCTGGGTACTGTCAACAACATCATCCAGGTGAAGAAAACTGACTTTGAAGTGTTTGATGCTTTGATGGTGGACTCCCAAAAATGTTCAGACATGTCTGGTATGAGCTTACTGGTAATTTTATATCACCTTTTTTAGAGCTGTTAAAAATTTCATTTTCCTTTTTATCTGGAGTTAAAGCTCCAGTAGAGATTAATCTCCACTTGTGTCAGGCCCCGTGGATGTGTGCAGGCATCACAAATGCCCAAAGGAGGAATGTGGAATGCACAGAGGAGGAAGCCTCTGACAAAGCAACACAGATCTGATGAGGAGGAAGTCATGGGTGCTTAATAAGTGTTTGTTTGCCCCCCCCGGGTGCAATGGCTGGGTTCAGGGCAGTCATTGTGGATCAGTCTCTGCTTTACCACATCAAACCAATGTTCACAGCCTACATTGCTCCTAATTCAGTCTGCCTCTGCTAAGGAGGTGGCTGAGGGGTCAGAAGTTGCACTTTGAGAGGGAGAAGTTAGGTGCAGCTCAGTGCTAACATGGGCTTGGGAGTGCATCATATCCTCACAGAGTAGTATAAATTATCTATATCTTAAAACAATACAAAAATGCAATTTCTGCCTAAAGTTTCATGTTGTAGTGTAGCAGAAGAGAGGTGGGATTTAGCTTGAGCCATCTCTGAGGTCAGCCTTGCCCTGTTTGTTACTGAGCTCTGTAGGGAGAGACCTCTGTCAGAAGGAGGATGAACCTGAGGCAGGAGCTGTGTTTGGGTGGGTTTTGCTCTGTGCAGCTGTGCCCTGGACAAAGCCTTTTTGGAGAAAGTGTTATTTGTGGGACAGGCCAGGAGGAGATTCTGGTAGATGCCTTCCCCCATGTGCTGTAGCAGTGTTTCCTTTCCCAGGTTAGACTCTGCAGGGCTCTTTCCACAGCCCAGCCTCTGCACGGGAGGAGCAGGTGCCTTTCAAGGTGCATCCCATGTTTTTGTTCCTCCCTTGGAGAGAACTTTGTAGGGCAGCCTGCACTGTGCAGTGTTTGCTGGAGGAATGCTGGGCAGAGGTGACAGAGAAGTTCTGAAGTGCAGTTGGGCCCTCAGAACTCTGTTGTCCAAAACCTCACAGCTCATTTCAAGTCATATTTTGGGCATCTTAAATCCCCTCTTGGGCAGTGACTGATCGGCTGGCACTGCTCCAGCTCCTGCAGTTGTACTTAAGTGCCATTGGTGCCTTTAGGCTGCATGTACCTATAAAGAGCAGATGTTCTTACAAAGTATTTAGGATTAAATATTTACCATCTCTCTGGCAGAGCTGTCAAGTTCACCCCCAGGACCGTACCACCAGGAGCCCTATGTTTGTAAGGCAGAGGAGCGCTTTAAATCTCCACCCATTCTCCCCCCACACCTGCTGCAGGTCATCCTGAACAAGGACACAGGCATTTCTGTGAGTACATTACTCTGGTTTGCTAAATAATAGCCTTGAGGGTGGGAACAGATGGGGAGAAATCTGGGTACAGGCAGGGGACAGCTTAGGAAAAACCTTAGGATAAGCTACTGTGTTGGTAAGTTCCTTATTATGTACGTCCAGATGGATTCCTCTGAAGTAAATCAGTTTTTCTAGTTGATTGTCTTCAGAATGGAAAGCTGGATTGCTGTTTTCCTCCCAAAACCTTAATCTTGTCTGCTCTTAAGACATCAGAAGCACATAAGGGGTAATCACAGTCTGATTCATGGTCCTGGTGAGGATGCAGAGGGTTTTACCCAGAGGGACCTGGGGTTGCTCTGGAGTGGTGCCTGTCTGTGATGGACTCACGTGAGCAGCAGTGATGTACTGGGGGTATGGCTGCTCTCAGAGCTGCTTGTCACCCCTCAGCTGTGAGGAGTGAGCTGTGACTTCTGTTGTTGCCACACTGTCCCTCTTCCCTGCAGTGTGACCCCGCTCTGCTCCCTGAGCCCAACCACGTCATGTTGAACCACCTGTATGCACTTTCCATCAAGGTGAGAGGCCAGGGCAGGTCCTGCACATGGGCAGCCTGGGTGTCTGACCATGTCACATGCTCACTGGTTTCCCCTCTCCTGCAGGATGGAGTGATGGTGCTCAGTGCCACACACCGTTACAAGAAGAAATATGTGACCACTTTGCTGTACAAGCCAATATGAGCATCACAGTCATTTGTGACCAATTGTTCTGGGCCAGTGCAGTCTCAGAAAAAAAATGCTTCACTTAACCAAATGTACTTCTGCTCTGTGCTGTAGCAAACGAACTCTGATTTCACATTGTTTCTGAGACTTCCAGGTTCTCCTGTATTTGCCTTATTTTGTTAGTCCCACCTTGGAAGTTCTTGGAAATGGCAGCTTCACGGCAACGGGACAGGTGGCAAAGGTGTCAGTGCCCCTTGTCAGCTCAGTTAAAAAACCACCAGTTTAATTAGGCTGAATAATGTGAGGGCAGCAACGGATCAAAGAGCTTTAGCAGCAAAGGCAGACTGGGAGTCTGCCAGCCCAAAGTCTAGAAAGTTCAGGATTCTTGGGGAATCTGATTTGAGCATAACACTCAGCAAAAGCAAGCTCATTACTGCTTCCGTTGCTCATCAAACATTATTTCAGTAGCAAGTTCCAAACTTGCCTGGCCTGAAGTAAGTGTGAGTATTGATGATCTTTTTGTAGCAGCGTTTTCTGGGCAAAATCAGCAACATAATCACTACAAGCTCGTTATTATTTTACGGTAGAGTGGGGTGCACTGTTTCTACTGTGAATAGCTCTGTAGTTTTTCTCTTCATGAGAACTGAAATACATCTTTTCCCCTGTGGAATTTCTGGTAAAGACAATTGTTTTTAATGGCTGGATTTTTCTGTAAATTGTAAATGTGTCTTGCAGTAATTGCCTTTGGAAACTGGTTTCTCTTGCTGTCACTGATGAGGACTTCCTTAAGCTGGAAGAGGTGGCTGTAAGGAAATGGCTGGATTCAGTTTAGGGATTAGTTCCTCAGTAACAGCCTGAAGGTGACTGTAAGTCTCCTGTGTCCCAGTGCCAAAGTTGCCCCTCAGTGTCAGCAGTTGCAATGTGCTGGATGCAGCCCTCTGTGCCCAGGGCTGGAGCCGGGCAACTTTTTATTCTGTTTCTGTTTTCTAAGTGATTATAGTAATGCCAGGCTGCCTGTCCTTGGTGTTGACAGCCTGTTTTTATCCCAAAACAAATGCAACATTAATGCAAATCTGCTGCCAGTGTGCCCCTGGAGGAGCCAGTGCAGGAGGGGCCCTGCTGGGCCCTTCCCTTGGCTGTTTGTGGTGCCTGGGGCACCGTGACTGTGCCAATGATCACCAGCCCTGTCCCACCGTGGGGAGAGCACTTTGCACAAGTCTGTGAGGAGTGTGAGTGGGGACCAGAGCTGCAGCAGCCAGCGTGGAGCGGAGCGAGCCACAGCGAGGGTGCTTTGCCATCCTGGGGTCTGTTCACCAGCCTTGTTGCAATATCTTCAGTAGCCGAGTAGATCTGGGTCTAGTGCAATGGTTTTCTCTGAAAACTCTTTCTTCATTCTGTGCTATGGATAGTATTTGGTATTCTGAACTACAGAATTGCTTGTTTTCAGCCTCTTTAGAAGCAAATAAAACATTTTCAAGAGAAGTGGGTGACTTGTCTTGTTATTACCCTTGGCCTCTTTGGTAACCTCGCCTTCAGTGAGTTGTTATTTTGTTACAACAGGCGATTTCCTTATTGCAGTTTTATGCCTTGGTGGGTTGTGCAAGCTTTTCATTCACGGATGCAGCTTGAAACACTTTCTCCTCTTGCACATAGTCAGTGAAGAAGACCGAGCTGTTAATGTTTATTTGTGATGTAAAGTTTAGAGGAAGAACAAGAGGCCAAAGCTCCAGCAACAGTCCCTTAGGGCTGGAAAGCTTGGGATGGGCCTTAAGCCTCCTGTCAGCTTCTCTTTGTTCCAGCAGCCACTTCAAGCAGACCTTTTCCCCAAGTCTTTGTCCTTGACAGGGTGACTCTCTGGGGTCAGAGGTGTGTGAGGGGACAGTCTGTGCCTCTGCAGTGTCCAGCAGCTCCAGGGAATGCCAAGGCTGGGGGATGTGTGGTCAGTGCTGGTACCTGCAGAGTACTCCACGTTCTTCATCACTGCATCAGGTGTGGTGGAACCACAGGACAGGAACAATTATTGTGCAGAAAGCTTGAGGTTTTTAAATTTTACTTTTTGGTTTGTAGCCCCTGGCAGAGGGCTCAGTACAGGGACTGCAGCTGCCACTGCACCATCAGTTTTTGCAGCCCCAAGAAAGTTGGGAGAGCCAGGGGGGAGCCCAGGGTGGGGGCCCCAGGCTGTGACAGCAGTGACCTCCCTCAGCCCCACCCTGCCCTGCCCACGGGTGACCAAGCACAGCTGCCCCCAGGCCTCTCCAGCCACGAGCAGCAGGTGCTGGAAGGGAAACCCTGGCACCTGTGGCCTCAACTGACAGTCCCAGAAGCCACAAATCTCCTCAGGTAAGCCACTGCCACCCTCAGCCCCCCACACCCCTTTCTCTCCAGCAGGAGGGTGGAGGAAGGAAGAGGTAAGCTGGCTGGTTTGGCTTATGCAGGGGGTGGGCTTTGGGGTCTTTTTATTGTTGTTGTTTTTTTTTTTCTAGGTCATTTTCAGCTTGACAGGTGAATGAATTAATCACTCTGTATTCCCTTATTGCAATGGGATGAATCAAATCCCTCCAAAGGCAAAAGCTGGATCAAGAGTTGGATTTATTAGCTCACTTACATTCCCCACCCACAGCTCACAGGCTGTGCTGTTATGTTTATTCTTGGCTGTTGCCTAGGAGAGCACATTTTTTAAAGGTAGATGCAGACACTTTTGTTACAGTCACTTTTGGGGACCCTGGAGTAAACCAGTACAGAAATAACAAGAGCTCCTTGCCCTCCCCAACCCCCTGAATTTCAGCACAGCATGTGGGGGTCAATCTGACATGGATTTGTGCAGGGTTCTTGGGAATCAAAAAGCTCAATAAATAATGTTTTTTTTTACTCCACCAGTTTCTGGATTAATTTAGTTTTGTTACAATTCGGATCATGCATCATAGGACTGCAACAATGAGCTTTAAATAAGTATTGTTTGTGCACAGTAAAAGAAATAAAGGAACATTGAACAAGTCAGCATTTCATCATATACATCATAGTAGGCACAATAGATAAATCAAGCAGCTCGGGGTTGATGTAGAGCATTTTCATGGAGAATGGCATGTAGACCGAAACGTAAGAGGAGCCATTAGTAACCCACCCCCACAGCCTCCAACAAGCCCTTTCCCGGGGCTGAGGGGGTGGGTATGTGCACAGAACCAAAAACACTCAACAGTAGGAGGACAAATTAAGTTACTGTAGGCAGCAGTGTGAATATTAAAAACCTCTTCCTGTGAAAGAATACTTCAGACCCTGTAAAAACTAGTTCAGTTAAAAATAGATGTATTTACATTTAAGTCTGATCTAGCAAGTTTTCCCAGCAGGTGTAAGTTGAGCTGTACAGTAACTCTGCAGGTTGTACTCAATCTGACTGGATTTGTGAATGGTCTTGTTTTACAGTTGCAGCTATTAGGCCTTGAAGCACCAGCATGTTACAGCAGTGGGATGAGGAACTGTCTCCCTCCGCTTTGCTCCCAGTACTCTGCTGGGATAAGTCCCAAACCTGTCATGAGATCACGCTGTTGTTAATTAAGATGCCTTTTTCCCAGCTCAAGATGTGTGGGGTCATTTACCAGGGCAAGACTGTGTGCCCAGATACTCGCAGGTGCTTTACCTCCACCCTCTCACAGGTGAGGCAGGATTTGGCTGTAGGTGCTTGCAGCTGGCAGCTGCTCTAGTGAAGCACACCCATAAATCCACCTGGTTTGATGCATGTGAACGTGCTTGGGGTTTGTGAAGCCTTGTTCAGGGAATGACGAGTTTTAAATGCTAAATATTGCCAGGGTTTGCCCCTGGGTCAGCTGTGACACCCAGGATTCCCCAGCCAGGTGCAGGGCAGGAGGGGCAGGGGCACTCCAGAGAGAAGGAAGCCGTCATTTCACCATGCCAGTCAAGATAGTTATTTGTTTTATTTGGTTATTGTTCAACAACAAAGTTCAATACTTTCCAGGTGGAGCTTTGAACTGTCCCTCTGGTTCCCTCCCTTGTCAATAATAAAAAGGTAATGAAGAAAAATCCTGTACTTTTAGAGACCTAAAACCTCATTTATGCTAACAAGCTTCAGTTGCAATTTAATGTTACAATATTTCTTCATGGGAGCGAGGAGGACTGAGGCGAGGCCCCTCCAGTGTCTGAAGATGGCTGTCCACAACCACCAGTAAAACAAAAAGCTAGTGTTGAAAAACGCACAGTTTACAATAAAAAAGTAGAAACCAATTCAATTCCCTTTTGTTACGAATATAAAGTTTCTTGTAAATATGTACAGTCCTTTGAGCTATTTCTATAGCAGGAAGCATTTCACGAACAAGACACAAGATATACACTTTCAGGACTCAACAAGCCCATTTCTGAGGTCTTGAAGATCTTCCATGAGATGCAAAGATTTAAAGACTGATCTCAGTGACCTTTCCAAATATTCAGACCAGGAGACAAAAACTTTCAGCAAATTTCCTGCCAAATCATCTGACTGAAAATAACCCAACAGACAAGAGAACAGAATACAATATTCATGAAACTCGCCAAAGGACACTGACAAGGCATTGGAATTTTGATGGGTTTCTAGAACAGGTTAGCACAGGCTTGCAAGGGACTAGCAGAAGTTTAAGTGTGGCGCCAAGGGAAGATTGGATGCAGCTTTGCTCTTTCCAGTTGTAAAGAACATGGTTGTTCACTTAGAATGTTGCTATTGCAGAGTGAATGGTCAAAACCTGCTTTGAAAATCATTTGCTCTCTGCTTCATGTTCACAGCAAAAGAGAATAGGAAGCAATAAAAGGCTCGAGGTCAGACACGGGGAAGCGAAGGTGTGTCAGCAACTGCCAAAGCTGCTCCCTGTGGGTGTCCTGTGCCAGGACACCGGATCTGATTGCACGACAAGCTACAGCCCACGACAGGAGCCAGCCCGGGCTGCTCCCCCTGGGGAGCTGAGGCTGGCAGGGCTCATTGCTGAAGAGACCATGTCCAGTGCTGAGAGGAGAACACAAGTGTGGCTGTAATTCTTGTCATAGAATAAGGCTTGTTAACTCTTCGGTGCCAAATTTCCAGAGTAATTAACGGCTATTTTGCAGCGTAATCTAAAGGCTTCAGTTAATTTACAAGTGAGGTACAATACACTACTCAGCAAAGCAACCTAAAAGGAGAGAGCAGCCAGTGATGGTGCAGCAGCATGCAGTGAACTGTCATGCAGAAGACCTGGATAAAGTCTTACAACCCAGTAGCTTATAGGTAATGCACTTTGTCTCAGGGCCGGGCAGGGGCGTTGGTTAAAGCAGGGTTCTTCCCTCCCCATCAGAGCTGCTCTAAAGCAATTTTAGTGAGAACAAAATAACTTTCAGAAGTGGCAGGTGAACAGGCTAATCAGAAGAAATTTTTCATGTGTTCTGTGGAGAACATCCAACCACAGCTCCTATTGAAAGACTCACTCACCTTGGCCCTTCTGTTTCCAGGCCATCAGCGGCTCCCGGCACATCTCAGAACTACGACCAACTCTCTGTTAAGGGGTGCTAGCCACAGTGATGACCTGGGGCAGGACACTAGTCCCATTTCCTGGATGAACTACTAGGGACTAAAGTGGATACAAAAAGTTCATGAACTGCTTGAAAGAGTAACAGTAGTACAAAGTGCAAAAACAGGAGTGCAGGAAAGTGCAGAGAAATTAACTGAGCTGCGAACGGTCTTGAAAAGCATCACGGCTCCCGCTGCGGAGCGAGCTTTGGCCCAGGAATGCTGTTTGGGAACTGGGCTGCAGATAGATGGAGTGCATATACTCAGTATATTTCCTTTTTTTCCTGCAGGTCAAGATGAGTAACTTTGTCTAGCTGAGACTTACACTGAAGACTGGTCCCAGACCTGGGAAATAAAAGGACAAGTTATAAGTCACAGATACTTCTCTCCCAGGCATGAGGTGCTGGCAGCAGTACATCACCTGCTGCTCCCACAGAGCCAGGGTTCCTGTCAGCCACAAACACTGACAAAGGCAGGCATTGTCAGCATCACTCTGAGCACAGCAGGCTCCCACGTTCCCTGCTCTGTTATTCCCCTTCAAATCCTCTATCAGTTGCTAGTAAATGCACCTTTGCTTTCAGCCCATTCCAGTGTCAAGCAGCTTTTGCAGTCCCAGAACCAGCCCAGGGCAGGTGGTCACAGGGCCAGTGCATGACACCATGTGGGCTCTGTTCCAACAGAATTTGAGGAGCAGGGGGCTGAGATTTGATTTGCTCTTGTGCTCTGCAGTGCCACCAGCCCTTCTGCCTTTTCCTGAGAACAGAGACGTTCCACAGGCTCCTGCCTTACCTTATTGACTTGAGCGAGAGGAGTTCTGGCACCACTCCCAGGCACCCTCCCTCGGCTGCTGTCCTCGAACAGGCGTCCTGGGGACCGCTCCCTGCGGGTGCTCAGCAGCCGGCCTGGAGACTTCTCCCTCTCCAGAGGCCTCCCCGGGGACTTGTCCCTGCGCAGCTCCGTCCGCCCCTCGCGGTACCGGTGTGGCGTGCTGGGCTCCCGGGGGTGGCTGGGCCCCTCCGGAGGCCCGGGGCTGGAGGCCACGCGCTTGGTGATGTGCTCGTTGTACGTGGGAGGGCCCCTCTTGTTCGGGCTGCTGTCATTCAAAAATAATTGACGCGAACCGCTGAGTGACAAAAACCTCTCGTTACATTTTCTTTTAGCAAAAATGTAACTTTTCCCCCAACACCCAGCAGCCTTGGGGTGAGAAGCATCCCCTGAGCCAAGATGGAAAACGCAGAGATATTGTGATACTGGAGTATCCATCACATGAGCCACACTGGCAAAGTGCCTTAATGAATTGCCAATGTAAGTCATGTGTATGGAATAGGCCAGAGAACACCACCTCTTCATACACTCCAGCCATACACTTTTCCATATAAAAATACACTAAAATTTGATATATGTGTTTTCACACAATTTTCAGTAGCTCAGGGGTGTTCAGGCCAGGCTGGGATGAACCACAAGCCTCAATTTCTCAGTGTCCTGTGCGCACAGTGGCACCATCAACCCCAGTATTTCATTGCCTGTGTGTCACATCACAAGTTCCCAGTACTGCCTCCCTAAGGCAGACTAATCATTTGATAGAAAGGGGCTCTTGCTTTACAGCTTTTTACAGCCAAGCCATGTTTAGTGTCATATCAACAGCATCTGAGCTCAAAGAGCTTTGAAACCAGAGCTCTATCACAACATCAAAGCAAACCAGGACAAGGTCACAAAGCATTTGTGGAGATTATCCACATCTTCCTAGAGCTGATGTTTGTTTCCTTGTGGACATTAAGCCATTAGTGACTCTATTCCAGCCTTACAGTGACTGTCTGTCACCAACCTCTAAGAACAGAACAAAGGCATCCCACCACACCAGGGTGGGAAGTTTGCTCCTGAGGCACCCGGGACTGCAACACCCTGGTGTCACTGTGACACCCCAACGTCACTGTACCTGCGCGTGGCAGAGGAGCCTCTGTGGTGTTGTGGCTGCTGCTGCTGCTCATTGTTGGTCTCCTTCACCAGATTGCCCTTACAGCAGATCACCCTTAGCTTGTCTTGGTAGGAGGAGGCCAAGTAGATCGCTCCCGAGGAGATTGCAGGCCCGAGGTACCGCGGGTTTGGTATCTCCAAGTGGGCTCGTGCCGGGGTTCTGGGTAAAATTGCAGGGAAAAGTCTTTACAGTGGCAGCACAGTACCTTTTCCTGGCAAGTCCATATATTCCTGCAAAACAGGCTGTTCAAAGGAGTGAAAAGAGAACAGCTTACCCTAGAGAAGCTCGTGCCTGAATCTCGATCACTTCAAGGGAATTGAAGTGGGTCACGAACAGATAGGGCTCCCTGTAGGCTGGAGGAGCAGTGCAAAGGCAGGAAAAAACACAAAATACATTCTCTATTAAAAACTTCTAAAACACAACAGCAAGCACAAGAGAGGCTGACAGCCCCGTGGGAAAACTAAGGAATGCATTATATGTAATGACACAGACACTATCACTAAGTGGGGAGATGCAAGCTTAAAGAATTGTTGCTTTGAAACTGTGTCTCAAGGACTTTACTAACCAAAGTATCATGAAAAAGGCATTATAGCCAGACTATTAACTGAACAAAATCCCATTAGGCAGTGCAAAAGGCCTGAGGGAGCCATGCTGCCCTCATATATTCTTCACTATTTCAGAAACTTAGAGCATTGTTAAAAATTCCACTAGCTAGTTCAATCAGTGTCAGAGTAGGAACATCAAGGAAATGGAACTTTGGTTTAGTTTTCCTTAAATTGCTTATATTTCAGAAGGTTTGCCATCTGGATTTGTAATGAGTTTAAATGATGGGAAAAAGCCCCATAGCTTCAGGAAGAATTGGGAGAGGGAAAAGGAGACAGAAGGGCCGAGTGCAGAGTACCCATTCCACCAGGATGCTTCCTGGTTTCAATAAATTCCATAATGCAAGGGAATGTCTCTCAACACCCACCAAAAGCTAAGGGCAAGCGGTTCCATTTCAGGTCGTCTGTCCTACTGCGTCTTCCATAGGAATCCACAAAGACACCAAACTCTGCCAAGAGAAGTCACATCACATCATAAGCATCTGCCTGAATTTTATTCATTTATTTTTGAAGGGACAAAGGCAGTTGTTCCTGGGCTTTTTAGCAGGGACATCTCGCAAATCCCAGAGTGCCACGAATTACTCTAAATGCCATGGAATTGGTTAGATGTAGGAATACTGCCAGGCCAAAAAGTGCTGCAATTCTAGGTCTCTTTGTTCCAGCTAAGCTAAGGTTATTCTTTAATCTGCAGCTGGGAAGGTGATGAGACTCCTACCATTACTCACCCAAAATTACTTCTAGTGGGTTTTTGAAGATTTGTGCATTCCCATGACAGTATCCAAGAGGGCAACGAAAACAGCTGTACAAACAAATAACACCCTCTCTTATTCATTCACAAGAAGGTTAAAAAGTCTCATCTGTCTGCATGGAAACCAGACAAAGCCCAAGTCTGAGAGCCCCTGAACATCTTATCAGGGTAATGAAACACCTGTTTGCACTTAACACACTGCCTGCAGTCCTTCCCTCAGGCACAGAACTCTACATGCAGCAACAGGCATGGATAACTTTTAAGCCAAAGCAGGTTGTCCAAAATTCAACTGCACTGGGGTACCTTCTGCAGCTCAGAGAACAGGAGTAGTGCAACACCTGCACAACCATGCACTACTTACCATGGAAACACAGCAGATACTCCTCCCTCTGCCCTGCTGGGTTCACTTGGATGATACTGACTGGAAAACTGTTGGTGGAAGCAGCAAACACAGCAGAGGCCAAAGTGTGGTCATTTTTATCCAAAAACTCTGCAAAGAGAATGGCAAAAAAACACCTTGATTTGCACCAACTTTTTTTCCTAAACTGCTTTAGAAAAGCACTACAAAAGAACCTGTGAAACTACTTGGAACATTCCTCAGGAACTATCTCCTACCCTCTAGTGTGTACTGCTTCATCTCAATTTCATAGAACTTGTTGGTTCCAATGATGATGCTGTAAGTGGTCAAATGGATGCAGCTGCAAGGCTCAGAGGTCTCAATCTCCTGGAAAAAGGGACAGTATGGACAGATATTAGTTCCCTGTACCAGCTTACAGATACTGCTCAGTCTGGCAGGTTGTATATTGCTACATTTATGTTAACAAAAGGGAGAGATGGCAACCTCCAAGACCCTAACAGTCTCAAAAGCATATGGACAAAAACTCTTGCTAGAAGAAAGTTTTGTTTTGTTGGAAGTGATGCTTGAATGCAGACTTGCACATCAACTCGCCTCGAGGTGCTAACCCTGATAACATCCTCTTCCTTTTGGAAGATTATGCTCTTCTGAAAGATGTTCTTCTGCTCTGCAAGCTCAGTTTTCTGGAGCAGTAGTAAGCAGCTCCCTGTTTACAGTAGGTCACATCCAATCTTCCTTCCTTCTTTGTACATTACAGAGATGTTGACCTAGGACAGCTCTGCAGATTAGCCTGACACAACACACAGATCCCCAGATCTTCCGAGGACAAGATTCCTTGCATAAATCCTACTTTATCTGGAAATTTAGTTGGCAGAAAAGAAAAGCATATTCTGGGCTTGCTGCCATCTTGTTAGGATCTAAATTCAGTTGTCTGGATTAGTGAAGACAAGGAAAACCTGCCCTCTAAAGCACATCTTTGTGTGTTCTGCATGTGAGCCCTTGTCCGAGGACAGGGCTGTGCACCCTCAGTGTTCCCTGCTGCGAGCAGGAGTTGGTATCAGCTACAACACTTGCAGACATTCCAGGTTTGCTGGCATCCACATTGTTTGTGCCAAGATCTCCATCATTCATGCCTTTCCTTCTGAGGAGGCCAGATCTGCATGACCCAGCCATGTAGCACTCAGGGATAACAGCCTCAGCCACACTGAAGGCACCAGTTCGTTTTCCAAAGTCACCTGCAGAACCTCCCAGGGAGGCGTAGTTTGACTGGAACATCCTTTAGTTTGTGACTAGAAGAGGACACGATTTTCTGGGTGTCAGCCTGTTTTAAGGCAGGTGGTGTTTAAACTTTTTGTCCTGACAAGGGGTCTCTGAGAGTTCGATTACAGCTCAGTCCAATATCTCAAAAAATCACAGTTCTGTTCTGCATCTCTCCAAAAATGCCAACTCTTATTAAAGGAAATTGCTGCCTACTCCACTTTGAGTCA
This sequence comes from Orthonyx spaldingii, assembly GCA_013397795.1. Taxonomy (NCBI): domain Eukaryota; kingdom Metazoa; phylum Chordata; class Aves; order Passeriformes; family Orthonychidae; genus Orthonyx; species Orthonyx spaldingii. Next base: position 682,521 of record VZTJ01005121.1, on the reverse strand, counting down.
GTGCACGGTGCAATTTGTTATCATTTTAGCTGGCAAACAAATGTTCACATGCACACAGAAAGGTTTTCAATGTTTGCTCCAAAGCAGAGGCTTAGAGCACTATGTGAATTACCTCAACCCCTGCAGGGAGTTACTAAACTCACCTTTCTGATACAGAACTTGCTCAAGCTCTCGTTGTATCGCAGAACCACCACTTTATTGGGCATGGCTGCACAGATACAAAGACTGTTCTCAACCTGTAAGGAAGATAACAAGCACAGTTCAGGATGGCAGTAAAATGAATTCTATTGCTAAGCATGTGAAATGGATCTGAGAACCTCTTTCCACAAAAAGAACTTTGCAGAGATAAGCAAGTACAGTTTTTTAATAGGGTAATTATTGTGAATTCATGAAATAATGAAAAGCCTCTTCACATTCTCAAAAAAGAACGTGAATTTAAATGGCTTCTATGATTTCTTTTATGCATGAAAGACGTTAATAAAAAATTAGAAGGTTTTCCACAGAAAAGGGATTAACAAATTGAAATAGGTTAGGTCTACATTTTAACCCCTGAAACTTATCTTAAGCATCACTTTGAAATGAGTGGTGTTCAGTTTGTTACCAAAGCAGTCCATAGAGGTAATTGTTAATGAGAATTTTTGCTGTGGTTAAATGCTCCATGCTGAAACCAGAAATCTGTGTAAATGTCTAGAACTAAAGTGAACACCTAAGGAAATCTGCTAGCCTGGAAGCATGACATTCAAGAACAAAGAGTGGATAGAATTCAGTAATTAAAAATCTCAAAATTATGGTCAATAGTGAGGAGACAGTAGTACCATGCTATGCTGGATTTCTTACTATCTAGCAGTTGAGGCTATACCCTCGTGGCATCCTGACTGAATTGATCCACATTAGCAGCAGATCCCCCATTCTGTCTCCAGCTCAGCCTCTCTTCAGCCCATACATTCTTCTTATTTGAAGAAAAATGTTCAAAACAATAATACAGACCTTGGATGTGCTGCCAGTGGAATAAAGATGCTGATTTGATTAATACTAAACTCAGAGCAGTCTAAGGGGTGGTCTGGGGGCACAAGGCAGCTGTAACTTACTTTGCCAGCAGCAAAAAGGTGACATCCTTTGACAGTCTCAAAGACATTTGGTGAGACATCAGGCTGGGCTGGGAGGTGAGACTGGGCTAGAGATTGTTTCACTTTCTTTACATCAACAAGACACAGAGCCCTTTCTTCTCCTGGAAACAAGAAAAAGGTTGCATTTCATCAAGGAAGAACTCCCCATTCTCTACAAAACTCTGTCCTGTTACCTAAGCAGCAGCTCATTGTTACAGGATGTTACTGTGGAAACAGCCACAAGGTACCATGTAGAATTCATTCCATATTATTCCTATTCAAACTGAAACAGAAAACTTACAAAAACCCAACCCCACAACAGACACTAAATCCACCAGGAGAACAACCATTCCCTGCGTGGATTATTAGTGCTGCTGAAGTCTAGCAGAACACAGGAATTGTGGCCTCATTAAGACATTATTCAAAATTAGGCAAGAAGTTTTATTTTGCCCTTCAGAACATCTTCAAGTACAAGACATTTTAATCACTCTCTGCCAACAGAACTGGCAAGGGATTTCCAAGAACTGCCCTAATGAATTGCATTATAGCCCAAGGGCAATTCCTCTCAGAAGTCCAGTGACAGACTAACACAGTCTTCTCATTATGTGTGAGATTTGCTTTGTTCTCTACCACCCTGACACAAATAAACCATGGACCTCTTAAATCCTTACCAGGAAAAAAACACAAAACAAGCAGAACAAGACAGAGAATTTGTTTTTCATTCCCTACAAATGTCATATAGACACTCGATAATTTGGGCTTTCAGATGAAGATACACCCTAATGTTCAGCATGCCTACATCCGTGTGGGAAGGATTATCTCTGGAAAACCACAGATGGAGAGATTAAAGCTGGTGTTCCTTTCAGAAAGGAATCTTAAATCATGACAGGAGTCCCAGCTTTGTTACAGGGCAAGAGAGGATAAGAGTTGGCCCTGTGCCTCAGTGATCACACAGTGATCCTCAAATAGTTAATGACATTTAAAAGGTTATACAATAATTAGGAAGAGATATTCACTGATTAGCTCAACACTTTCTAAATTGAGTTTAAAATGACAACTAACCTCTAACCTGGAAATGTTTTGTCTCTGGTTCTTCCCTCCCTCAGCTCTGAAATCACTCTCTGTGAAGGTTTAACTGAGCCTTCATTCACATAATCCCTCACCAGCCAGCCTCAGACAAGACTGTGTTAACCACAGCAAGTCATTCCTGACAATTTGCTGATAAAAAACCACACAAAAGCCTGGAATGAATCCAAAGGCAAGCAGGACCTGGCAGTACAAAGCCACTGCAGGGCCAGAGAGAACGCACAGCCCTGTACCTGCTATCATGAGTAGCTTCTCCAGATCCTTGATGAGGTGAATTTGGAAGACAGCACCCATTCCTGGGATGTGCGTTAAGGAATTCTTCAGTACATTCAGGGCATAGAGACCTTCTTCTGCACCCACCAGTACTACCTACAACAGGGGAAAAAACAGCACTACGTGAGGAGAACAAGGAATGCTCCAAGAGCAACTGGGCTGATACTCTTCAGCAGTGAAGAGAAACATCAAACCCACAAAAAAGTGAATAATTACACATATTGCCATCAAGATACCACTTTCCTGGATCAATTATCCACTACTGAGAAAGACCCAAGTGACCATGACCATTACCTGGTCACTGAAGGGCATTGTGCAATTTATATCCAAACGGTCTTCACCCTCCAGCTTCAGCAGGGAGTTCCCCAGCAGTTTCTGCAAATGACAAAAATTTTTTTTTTCTTGTTGAGTTAAACTTCATCTCTTTATCTGTGAGTATTTTAACAATGTAAGGTCATCATTTCAGACAGGCAAAAAGCTTGGCACAGATTTCTTTTTCTCAGAAAGCTAAAAGTTGTAGGGATGCCTCCTACAAAATAATTAGTAAACTTTTATCTACCTTAAACACAGTAAGGCAAACTGATCAGAATTATCCTAAATTCAGACAGAACCCATTGTTGTCTCTATCTTTTCCATTTTCCCCAACCTCCTACAACAGAGCAGTGGAATTTTCCAAGGGGAAGATTAAAGAAAAGTATAAATGTTGGTGGGAACGTGCATTTTTCTCAGAGACAAAAGAAATGTGAGCCCAAGAAAAAAAGAGGATTTCCTGCCAGTCAGATATTCCCTACCTTCAGAGCTAACACTGTCTTATGCAATGCAATAGAATCCAACCTCCCTTTACCAGAAAATAGAGAGTTATCAGTGTAACAATGTGAGAAAGGCTATCCAAGACCTAAGCAAATCTGTTTAACCTCTTATTAGGAATAAAACTTAAACTAAAAAGCGCACACACACACACCTCCCCCCAACAGGAAACATAAAACTTGTGACTCTCTAGGAATGGGAGGAGAGGGAGTTTTTGCTTCTTTTAAGGTTTGCTCATTCCACATGGTACCTTATGAGACTGGATTTAAACCATGTCCTAACCATTATTCCTTCCTCTGCTGGAACTACAGAGATATTTTGGGATCCTCTTACTACACTCCCCAAGTCTACAGAAGGGTATTGTAACACACAGCATCAGTCTCACAGTGACCTGGCTCCTGGAGCCCATATCATAAGGCAGAAGCAATAACTTACCTTCGGTTAAACCTCAGTATTGTCAAATACCGAAAAAATATTTTTCAAAACTCTGCTCCCTCCCAGAATATTTTATTATTAAATGAAACTTTTATACTCACAGCATCAGCCTCAGCTTTTTCTCTGGAAACTCTCCCACCTGCCACTATTGATTCCAGTGCTGTGACCCAGCGCTGTTTGTCAGGGAAGCTGGGTGCTAACAGGTAGAGTGTTCTACCAGGCCAGCAAGTGGTGTGTGGATGAGACTCCAATTTTAGGATATATGGCACATCTGAGATGTTATATAGATAGAATAAGACTTAGATTAGTTTTTGGACAATTGTCAGTGGACTTAAAATCAACACCTTTCAGCCTCATTGGAGAGAAGTTGTATTTATCGTGACGTACCATGGCAATTTACACATTGGTTTGTCCTTTACAGGTCCTGCACAGGCTAGCTACTTACACCTAAATATTAGCTGGAGGTATGCAATCCAGACATACAAGGCTATCTTGAACTAAACAAAAATAATTTCTTGTCTTTTATTCAAAAGAAAAAGAAATTCCATTGTGGAAAAAAAACCCCAAAACCAGCCACTTCACTAAAGTTTTTCCTGTACTGATTAAGAAAAATCTGTAAAAATTGGTTATGGAAACCTTTGTTTTTAACAGTCTGTATCCTTTAATGTAACAGTCAAGACATACAGAATCTTATCCATCAGTTCTATTCAGTACATACAGATCAACACATCAACATTTTTTCATTATAAGAGACTGTATACACCCCACAGCATTTCTAAGTTAATGGCTTTGTGGTCAGAGCACAATGGTGGCAGGAGTTATGACAATCACAGTTAATAGAGAAGAAATTTAAATAAACCAAGTGTTTATGCTACAAATCGCTTTAAATTTACTTCCATTTGGGTTGATGACTATATTAACCACAGTTCTACCACGACAGAAAGCAGCAGCCTGGGTGTAACTAGATCTGGAGTGCTGAGCTATTCCCCTAATTCAGATGGAGGCAAATTACAGCGTTACAGAATGAAAGCTCGAGGGAGAAAATTCTGTTCAGCCAAACAAGGCTAACTGATGGCAAGCCAGATGAAATCCATTTGACCTCATCTACGTAAGATTCTCACCTGTCTTTGCTGTATTGGTAAGCTCAGTAGCTCCTACAGCTCCATGAACAGTTACATCACCATCAGGAAGGCAGAGCTCAAATTCCTCCAGAGGCCTCTGTCCAGCTGCAGGAGAATGAGGAGACAGATTAGGAACAAAGAGGTAGCAAGAAAATAATTGTGATAGCAGAACAAAGTGGATGCACACTGGGTGTTTTCACAGCTGGATTACTATGACATGCCAGCTAATAAAATGGCTAAGGGTCTAGAAAAAAAATAATGTTGCCTTATTACTGAAGATTTAGCTAAATTTGGTACACACACAGCAAACAGCAGTAATCTTTAAGCCTCTCAACTCACCAAACAATATCTGAAGGTTAAAAAAAATATGTTCTTGCTAGAAATTCTAAGTTACCTTCTCTTGCTTCTGCATCATAAATGAGCACTTTGGTTCCTTCCAGGACAATATACTTCCTGTCCCAGCCCTGTTGCCCACGTTTATTATTCCTGAGGAAAATAAGCACAAAGCCATGTTGGATTTTCTGCTTGGATTCTACATAAAGCAAGCATGCAACTCCTAAAAAAGAGAAACTTTAGTGGTAGCAACTGTAATTATAGTGGTGGTAATTGTAATGCCCATGTAATGGGCCTGTACCAATTACCTCATTGTAAGAGCCAGGATAATATAAGGAACTGTTCCAAATATTTCAGCACCTGATATGGCATCAAGATTCCTGTTTATACCTTGGCACTTTCATCCACCCTTCAAGACGCAGACTGGTGCTTGGCTCCTTCAGCTGCAGGCCAGGGGAATTCATCTTATCCCTGCAGAATGCTTCCGAGAAGTGCGTGGCATATTCTGCTGGCAGCCCACAAGTAGCTGGCAAGCAAGTTGAGCATTTTGGGTGACACATCACCTGGCATTCTGACAAGAGGAGGACAGGGAAAATCTTCTGTTAAATGATAAAAAAAAAAAAATCATGACACAGCTGCCTCAACTCCTAACACACAAATCCCAGCTTCTCCAAGGTTCCCCTTCCACTCCAAACCATCAGACGTTTTCTGATGTAGAATGTTTGCACCAAGTAGCTTCAGAGTCCCCACACTTGGTCGTTTCTTTCCCTGTTCTAGATGGCTGATGCCTTTTCCTCCCCCTGAGCTGTGCTGTGCTGTGCCCTTACCCAGACACTTGGAGGCCTGCCTGCCGAAGTGCACCGTGTCCAGGCACACAGCACACTTGGTCGCCCTCATGTTCAGCCCCACGTTGAAGCGATGGGGGATGTTGTGGTGCATTCGCTCTTTCAGGCGCCGGCTGTACTCTGCAAGGGACAAAACCCATCAGCAGGGTAAAAAAAAACCACCAAAAAAACCAAAAAACAAATAAAGAGATGGCACTGACATAGAAAAATAGTAGCAGGAGCTGAGCAGGAGCCTACCCTCTGGTGTGGAGGATTCCTTCCTGCGGCTGGAGGGTGGAGCCAGCAGACTGATGGGCGTGGGCTGGTGCTCTGGGGAGCGGACTATGGCAGACATGATGATCTGCTGCCTGGCTGTGGCGGGGGTGGATGGGTGAGGGTGGTCGGATATTTTCCGATGAGCAGCTACAGACAAGACAAATGCCACTGGTTAACACGACCAACATGGCACACTGGTTCTAGCAGGGTTCTGTGTGACCAGTCTGCAGTTACAGCCCGCAGAATAAAGTGTAGCCTTATTGTAATGTCACAGCAGTAGTAATAATTAAACAACATACGTTATTGCTAGAGTGGCACACAATTAAAGGCACATTTTCAGACCAAAAACGTGTGCCTCCTTCCAGATTCACCTTTTCTGTTAATCCCTACCTTCTTCACGAGCAGATCTGAGTTCAATGCGTGTTTTCTGTAGAGCCTCCTCCAGCTCAGCAGAACGAGCCTTCTCCTTCTCCAGTGCCACTTTCAGCTCATTGTATTGCAGGGGAACCTGTGTGGGTAAAGAAGGGTCCTCTTTCCGCCGACTAAACAGGCCCTAGCAACAGAAACACACAGACAACTCCTAACTCCTAGCAAGAGATGGCTTAAACTAGGCAAAGTGACACTAGCTAGTGGCAGTCCGGCCAGAGGGCCCAATGGCAATTCTGTTATGTGTAAGGATGGATTTTCAGTTCATATTGGCACTGGAGAGAAAAATGTCAAGATACGGATTAATTTAAAGAGGGATGTACATTACCTGTTAGTACTCACACCTGGAGTTTCCAAAAGCATCTAAACAGAGGATCTCAAAATACGTGGTTAAAATTAAATTACTTCATTCAAAATGACAGAACAGCTCATGACAAAGATGTGACACCAGTCACACTGCCTGACTAATCAGTCCTATGCTGTGACTACAGGACAACCACTCTCGATACACAATAGGTTCATACACGTATACATACTTACCATTAAAAAAAACATGCTTAAAATTCTGTATTCCTACATTCTCACTGAGGTGTAGCTACTGGGTTGTAACCTAAGTGTTGCAGGAATAACAAAATACCAGAAAAGCCACAAAGAACACATTCTGCCTAGTAAAGTTTGTGTTCAGCAACTCAGAATGATCTTAAATGAGGATAACATTTTGTTACACAAAGAAAGATAAAACAGAATATTAAGAATACACAGCACATAACTAATTACAAAACCATGTAACTTCATGCCTCTCAAACCTTCTTCACCCACCTTTTTCTTTTTTGCTGGTTGATCCATCTTTGCCTGCAGGAAATCAATGAGTTTAGTCTGCTGAGAAATAGTGCCCTCCATTTTCACTTTTTCATGGGAATAGAGAACCTGTGAATCACACACAGATGTAAGAAATTTCATCTTAACAGAAGAAACAAACAAATAACTCAATAGCAAAACAGAGATAAAAAATACTGTAAGGAAAGTGTCACACAGAAGCTATAAATCACATCCTAAAGCCTCACAGGGATGAGGCAGAGTGCTGCCCTGCTCCTCACCCTCACCTGAATGTTTTCCAGCTGATATTCCAGGTCACTTCTTTCAGTCTTCAGAAGATCTGCTCGGTCCAGAGCCTCTTGCAGACCTTGAGTCAGGCGGAAGATGTGATTCTTCTGCAGATCCATTTGCTGCTGCAGCTTTGCCTGCTGTTAAAAGGAACACAAAGGCCAGTGTTTTGGGTTTGTTGTCTTCTTATTTGTAAGTAAAAGCTATTAAATGTTACCACTCTTTGCAAAATAATCATCACCGCAGCACTTATAAATAATCACACAATTCTTCAAAAGCTGGAAAATTACAATATTCTAGAAGATTCCTTTCAGAATGCATTATGACTAAACAAGCATTTCTGTGTATTTATATTAATCTGTAGCAACACCATTTCTCAAGCTCTCTAGACAACCATCAGAAGCCATCTCAGTACCTTTTAAAAATAAATTAAAACAATAATCTTTACTATAAGCCAGGACAGTCATAGTCACAAGATAAAGAAAATAATGGCCAGCTGTTTACATCTCTGTCTCTAATTAACACCAGAAGAGGGCACATGACAACACACTCCTAATTCTTTTAGGATTTACACTTTCTTGACAAGAAAGTCTCTGAGTAGGAAAACCGTGAATGCTCATAGGTTACAAAGCAAGAGCCAGAAATCTTTCCTGGTGATGCATAAAGGAGTGGGTAACCTGGCAGTACCCCAAGAATACCAGAAGGCTCTAATTGCCCTAATTGTCCATAACCACCCCTGAAATCCTCCTCTGGAGCCTCTTCCCACACCACCCAGAACTGGTTGCCTGCATTCAGTTACTCCCTGATATGGTGCAGGTGTGTGACCTTGGATCTGACTCCTGTGACCCAAATTAATGATGAAAAGAGCTGTGAGAAGCCTCACCTGTGGCTTCCAGGTGTGCACCCTCAGCACGTTGGCTCCAGAGCTGGTTTTAAGCTATGGCCCTTGCACTTGGCCTAGTCAGAGCTGTGCCTGGGCACAGACCTGGCCTTGCAGACCTGACCTAGGACGTGCCTCATGGCTAGAAGCTTCTATCATGATCACTGGTACCTTCATCAAATCTGTCCTGGTCCTCTTGTTCAGGTGCTGTGGGTCTGAGCCTGCAGGCTGCAAGGTCCTGTCCTTGCCTGGAATGCTGTCCCCCTTGGCTCCCAGCCCACCTGCCCCTGAGGAGCAGCTCACTTTTACTGCTCCCTGACATGGCAACACACTCCGCAAGGTTTTAAGCAAAAGCAACTCCCCCAACTTGATTAATCTCCCCAGTTATATAGAAGAAGGATGGATGTGTAACTCTCATTCACACAACCTCCCCTCTTCAAGATGTGGAACCTTCTGAAGTTCTAACATGAATCTCCAAGGTTACCTCCTCCAGAAGCCTCTGCTTGAGCTCCCTTTCTGTCTCAAGCTTCTGCTGTAAACTGCGGGCGTTCATCTCCAGCATGGCATGCTTCTTCTCCAGGTCATTGAGCTGGGAAAGAGGGTCAGAATAACACTGAACACTAATAAATATAGTTCCACAGCCTTAAAATCCAACTTCACCAAGCATATGCTAAAGAAAAATGACACAATTAGCCTTTGGTTGCTGGGGAAAAATCAGCCAAAAGACATTTTGGCTTGTTCAAATGCAGATACCAAGTTATTGAAGGACTTCATTCCAGGCATCATAGGCTGCTGTCTGCTTTAGTCTTTTTCAAAGAAAACTTGAGGTCTTTGGCTTGAAGATAGAATTTTATTCTATGCCCTCCAGTCTTTATAATTTGTCTCTATGACATCTTGAAAAAAGCTGCTCAAGGCCACATTTCTAAAAATAATATCACTGGAAAAGTATTTCATCTAATTGTGAAAGTCTAGGATTGAAAGTTACTTACCTTATCAGAAAGGCTCTCTGCTTTGAGTTTTTGTTCCTTGAGTGCTTGCTGCAGGGCCAGAATCTCTGCCTTGTGTTCCTTGACAGCCAGTTCTACCACCTGGCGAGACTCAGTAATACGCTGATCTGCTCTCACTCTGCATTAAAATGGAAAATAATGTTACCTAACTCCTTTCAGGCTTGACCTCTCCCTAGCAGGCAGTGGCATCAATAAATCTTTCAGGGGTTGCCTCAAATTCAAGATGTTACTTTACAAAGCCAGACTGTTTGCTGCAACACTTTTATATTATATAACCCTGTTCCTGCCCCTGCTAGAACTACAGCCTTAAAAATTTCAAGACCCCACAGGAACAGTCAGGAGCAAAGACTATTTTTCCATAAAATAAAACAGAAGATAATAAATCAAGACATTTTATAAATTACAGTGATAAATACCACTCCCCTTGAATCGTTCACTTGCAAAGAAACAAAAGGAACAATATCAGTGATGACTATTAACTAATAAACCATTTTTAGAACTACCTCACAGATTTTATATTTAGCTCCAACTCCCATATCCTATGCTAAATATAATTTTTGTACTAGCTTCCATAGAGCATTTTCATAAAAGTTAAGAAAAGGGAAGGAAGGGAGAGAGACCTGCTCTGTTTCTCAGTATCCAGCATCCTCTGCAACTCTCTAACTCGACATTCAAACTGGGACTTCTCATCCCCTAGCACATTTCTCCATGCTTCCCACTGGCGCTCTTTCTCCAGGAGTTCATCATTCAGGGCCTCCAAGTCCATTACTTGCTCTTCCAGCATCGTACATGTTGTCTTCAAGGCCTCCATAGTCTAAAAATAAATCCTCCTATCAATTCTCACATCCCACATCAAGCGTGCACTTTCAGCTTCAGCCTTACCATTTCAATTACAGTACATGCAAATCGGCAGCAAACAGGAGCTGGGAAATCACAGCCCATTTATTTCAAGGCTCCCGTACATTCACTTGTGATCGCCAATAATGTCAGGTCGATCTCGTTACAAACATTTTGAGATTTTCAAGGTCACAAAATTAAAATGAGTAATTCTAAATGACAGTGCCTTCAGAGCGCAAGATTTCCAAATAAAATTGTGTAAAAACACAATGGGAAATAGCAAAAATTTTCATTCACTCAACTGCCCTGGGAAGGAAGGCTTAAATGCCACTGTCCCTGGAAGCATCATCATTTCTTATGGGTTTCCAGATGTAAAAGGAATTTTTGCCAGCTCCCACAAAGAGCTCCTGACCCAGACTTAGAGAGCCTTACTTGTTTCTGGCTGGTCAGCTGCATCTCCCTCTCAGTGATCTCTCGGCGGAGGTGGTCGACTTCACTCCGCAACTGGACAACCTCGTCGTTGGCCCCTGAGGCCTCGTCAAGTTGTTTGGACAGGAAGAAATTCTGGTTGTTCAGCTCTGCATTGTCTTCAGTGAGCTGGTTCAGCTGCTCTTCCAAATCCGAAATCACCTAGAAAGAAAAATAAATTACATGTGAGTGAGCACAGGTTTTTGAAAAAGCGTTCTCACACAGCATTATTTAATGCCAAGCTTTTAATTTTTTCCAATTTAAACAAAAGCAATATTATAGTGGTAGATATTTGTGCATAGGAATGTACTTGGATTAGAAGTAGAGTTTTGTGTCTTTGTTTTTTTAAATCTGGTTCAGAGTATAAATATGCTGCAATGTAATTTGTTATTTGAGAAACCTATCACAGCTAAAGCACTGGACTGGGAGCCAGGAGTTCTGGCTGGATTCTCAGCTCTGCTGCTGACTTACAGTGACCTTTTGCCAAAGCACTTTACCTTTTTTTGCCTCAATCTCCCCTAGTGCAATGAGGCTAATTACTCTCAAAAAGGCTTTCAAAGTGTGGTATTGAAGAAAACAGACCAAGAGGTGCGGTGGAGGCAGGGCAACCTGATGGATATCCCTGGGCATTGCTTATATTATTACATGTAACACTGGGTGTAACCAGGAAAGGCAGAAAAATGTTAAGAAATACATTCTATCAAAGTACCAGCCTTATGGATGGCAGCTTGGGACACAGAGGGAAGAAACCAGTGTGGTAACACAACATGGAAAATCAGTGAAAGGCAAAAACTCAACAAGGCCTTTGCTGAAGTGGGAGTATCCATTTGTTTAATCAGAACAGCATTACACTAAAGCTTTAAACCACAGTCCCCTCCAATTTAAAGACAAGTACAATCAAGAGTGGGCCATTTTCACAGTTGGTTTTTATGAATGAAAGGCCTGAACACTGGGGGGATGAATATGTACCTCCTCCTAACTCAAAACCAACATCGCCACAACAGAAGAGAAAGAAACCTCAGTATAATCTTGAAATCAGCTTAACAGAAAGAATTTCAGAAACTGGTAAACTCTATACAATTCACATTCAACTCTTAAAAATATGTTCTAGAGGCTCTTTTGCCTGGATGTCAAAGAAAAGTGACTAAGATACTTCATTAAATGGGAAAAAATAAAATCTCAGAGCACAGTTGGCCACACATTCAAATTTAAATGTTCCAATTTCCTACACAAGCCAAGGACTGAAATATCTAAAGCAGTAGAGGATAGAGCACACAGCTCTTCTCAGCTCTCTGGAAAGATGACAACCATTTCTTTTTGAAGCATCTGTAACGCATATTTTGGCAGCCTTTTACCATGCCTCTCCTAGATCTAAATTAACAGCATTTGGTTTTTAAACTGTGAGCAGAAAAAGTCCAACAGCCATTACTCCCTGCTGGGTGAAGGGGAGTTCCTGCCACCCATATGTTCAGGGTCAAATCAAGATGATTCACACTTCAAAACACAACATTTCTGAAGAAATCTGATCATGTGCTTGTTTCTGAGCATTCTCACTGCCCTATTCAAAATACACATTTTATTCTGCATTGTTTGTCTCAAGCTTTTCAGAGGGGGCAGCCTGTGTCGTAAGGACATGTTAGTGCCTATACTGCTACAGAAATAAGAATTTAAATATGTTTATATAAACAAAAAGGAGCAAAAGAACATTTGTTTTTACAGTGTTTTACCTACTGTTCTTGCAACTGTTGAGATCTCTACTAACTTCCAGATAGGAAACTCGCTTATGCTTCCATTTTTTTAAATTTTATGTTTAACCACATCATGTATCTAGGCAGATTCAAGATATATTTTATACATTCATGGTTTCTTCCACATCTATTATATATACTAGTACAAGTAACTTCTATTAAAAAATATTAAGCTAGTTTTGAAATATAAGAAAGCAGAGATGGGGGAAACACAAAATGGATAAAGTAATATGCAGAATTACTATGTCCAACTACTTAATTAATTATTAAAACTGGCTGTATTTCAAGTTGATTTTATTCCTTAAGGGCTGGAAGTTAAGCTCCCATTTTCTTTATTCTGTATTCTGAGATTTTGAACTTCTTTCCCTGAATACAACTAAAATTAAACCAGATCATATTATATTTCACTGCTACATTTTATCTAGTAGGATATTTCTGGAAAACTTCAGACAAATAGCAAAGCAGTTAAGAAAGACGGGTTCCAGAAGATGTGACATGATCTCTTTCCTTCTAACAGTGTATTTACTGGCAATTCCAAAATGCCTTGGCTTAACTTCCAAATACATTATAACCTATATAATGTAATCTATATAGATAGATAGGCTTAATTTTTTTTTACCACAAGAAAATTTGTTCCTCTTGGTACAAATCTTCCATTTTTCATGAGTAAAGAGGATATTTGTTAACACATCCAATAGCTATCTACAGCCATGTATGACCCAACAGGATCAGGGAGTTCATTGATACTATAAAGCCTAAAGAGTAAATGGGTAATACTGACACAGGAAAATGGGATGTGGTGTCATATAAATGCCTCTCCTGGGGACAAAAAAGAAAACACAGATCAAAAAAAACCCCACATTTAATTGGAAATGTTGTCTTAGGTATACATACATACATACAACCTATACTGGAATCCTGTACCTGGAAAGAGTTAATAGCTTTAGATATTTTTCTTCTCAGTTAAGGAAATCCCCAGGCAAAAAAAGCCCCAAAAAAACCCAAACAAACCTATCAGACCTGAGCTATTCTGAGGTAAATGTGAACTATAATAAAGGAAAATCAGTAAGGAAATGCTATTATATCCTTTAGAAACCCATAATATAATTAGAAAAGTCTTCATATTTTAAGTTTATAAATTAACCAAACACTTGAAACCTTGGAAAAGCAATTCTAGACAATCTAGACAGTCACTGTATCTGCCACTGCATCATCACTCACAGAGCAACTGGAATTTTCTCTTCTATTTATGCACATCTTCATCACAACTAATCCATAAAGCAGAGATATCATCTAACTACACAGATTGTTCACTGCACACCACATCTAGGCACACAGCTTATCTTTATACTGATGCAGAGGACTGTATCTCAATTTTAAATATTGCAGAGCAACCCAAGCAGAGCAACTCCTCAGCAGAAGGGACCATAACCAGCACAATTCCCTCCCCATTGAACAGTCTGAGGAAAGCAAAGTATTCCTCCAGTGAGACTGAGCAGATTCACAGCTCTTACCCCTGGTTCTACAAATCTCTCCAAGCCATGGAGCAAATGAAATATCAGAGCAACAAAAAGTCAGGGCCATGATGACTTGGTTTGTGTATCAGACAAAATGCACTAAATTTAATCCATATGCTCCACATATCGAAACCACAGGCACAATAATGAGGAAAAGGAGAAAATTAAGGTTTTATTTATATACTACTAACTGCAGCTTGCAAACTTCTCCATATCCTGGTCCTTCATAAAGGTGTCTCAGTTCTCAGATGCCACCAACAAACACACAGGAAAATGCTAGGACACAGCAAGGGAAACTGTTCTGGGATGCTATCAGCAGCATGTTATTTGGAGTTTAATGTAATTCCAGACTAACAGTTTGGTCTAACCATTTCCACTCCTCCCCACCCCCACTAATCTTTATCAGCAAGCTACCTGTCAGAAGTAAATAGGAAACAAGAAAAAGCTCTCTCAGCCCCAAATTATTGTGAGGAGGAAGTGAGAGCAGACATCAGACTCCCTTTGTCTTTACCTATTTTCATTTAAATCTGAGACAAAGCTTTTCAGGCAGAGAAATCCCAACACTGAGAGGCCCAGGCTCTCAAACAGCACTGCAGATAGATTTTATCTCTACCTGTTCCATCAATACATTACAATGAATCCCTCACTTTCCTCCCCTCTCCATAGTCAGACAACATCTGTGCCTTGAAACACACCTTAAACATGGATCTCAGTCTCCATAAACTCCTCATAGCTTATCTTGAGGGGCATTAGGAGTTGCAGAGCAGTAGGACACTGCCCAGACTGTGTTCCTCCCCTTCCCACACCAACCCAGGATTAAAACACCCAGTTCCTGTATTCCTGTCCTAGGTCCCAGAAGATGAGCTGCCTCTCCCAAACAGGAGCCTCTTCCACAAATGATGATGATATTGTCCACAGTGAAGGTCTCATTAACCTCTCTCACAGCAATGCCTTAGAAGTCTGATTTTTTTGTCAGGCTACAAAAACTACAAAGCTCCATTTCTGCCTGTTTCTGGTATCTGCAATCTTATTTTCTTTGAAATGGGAATCAAGGATAACCCCTTCCACCCAACAGGAACTTTATTTTTGTTCAAAAATTTAACAAAGCTATACAATAGTTTTTGCCTGGGTATTAGCCTTGTCACAGTGGGCAAGACCCCTTTACTCTGAAACACAATTTAGCATTAAAGTAACATCTTTAGATATTATTTTGGGAGCTTGCAAGAACACAGATTATTCTTGTATGCCAACTCATTGAGCCAATGTGGAATCAGGATCTTAGACTGACTTCAGCAGGAATTCACACATAACTAAAATTATACAAGTCTGATGGGCTCCCAGATTTAATGCCTCAATATCCAATCCCTTGCACTAGTGCAGATCAAGTCTGCTAATGTTTAAGATTGGAACACAAGATGATGACAAAAGAAACACAAGAAGGGAAGATAAACCTTGTTTTATTGGAGAAAACTTGAATAAATGGAAATGCAATATCCAATTAGTAATAAGAAATGCCACTCATTGCTAGAGTAAAAGCAACAGTCTGTACCTGAAAAACCTGGAGGATTGAGAGGGTGGTTCTCTAGTATTTTACCAAGCTGAATGCAAGGACTCTTTCCTGCTAAATATTTAAAGACTTTACTGCCTGCTTACTGGAAGTTTTCTTTTGGAAACAATTCTACTATTATTTAGATAACTTGGTTGCATTTTTAACTTTAGAGATGTTGGTGATCTGAGAACAAGACATAATTCGGAGGCATCTGGAAACAACTGACAAATGTGTAAATTTCCCTATTTAAGAATGCCTTTTATTTCTAGATCTTTCTTAGATTGCCTGGAAAATACTTTTAACACTCAAATGGACCAGATATTTCATAGACTAAATGTAGGGAACTAGTACTTCTCCCTCAACAGATTTGCTGGATGAGCTATCATGTGAAAAGGTTGTGATAAAATACGACTGTGTGTGTGCCCACAAGTACATGTGTGTGTACAGCAGGTACCACAAGTTACAATTTTTGTTGTAATTATGTCTCCTATTATTTTTTGCTCAACTGAGTGACAGAGAAAGCATGAAACCTAAAAATGCCTCCCTGGTCAGAGACCTCAGGAAAAGGAAGAACAAGTGTGCAATTAGGATGGAAGGAAACCAGACACAGCCTTCTCTACAATCAGAAGCTGTGACCTTTGTGAAGCTAGAGAAACAGCAACAATACCAAAGAAAGTAAATTAAGTATTTTTATTTATCTTGAAGACCACAAAAGTACTGAAGTAATTCAATTTTTCAATTTTTTTCCTGTCTAATCTTATTTTTGTAATTCTTATGCTGTTTGGGGCTTCTCAATAAGATCAAATAAAAAGTAATTCCCTACCAAAGTTTGCCAGACTAGTTCAAGGAGTTTGTGTCAGCTTAAAAAGGATCTCTCTTGAGAACTTCCTGAAAGAATAAATCCATCCTTTATCATGCTGTATACGTAGCAACATATTACAATTATTCCCTTGAAGTGTTGTTGGATTTTAAAAGGAGGGTAAATTGTAATCACCTTCAAGTGGAATCACACGGTCACCAAAAAGCACAGCCTGCATCATACTGGTACCATCAGATAAAAATGAGTTTGAAACATCTGGTGAAAGCACTGTAATTAGCATTTCTTGACCCTCACTGGCAATAGAAGATTGCCCTGATTTCCTCAGTCCTCAGGCAGGATGGGCAGCCAGGAGCAGTCGTAACACACAACATGAAAGTATCTGTCCATGGTCAATTAAATTATACATGCATTCTCCTGGGCTGGAAAGAGAATGCATGATGAGCATGTATTATTCATTTAGGAACTATTTAATTAATTTCTTATTGATGAGGATGTCTGATCCCACTTATCCCACTGAAGGGCCTTACAAAGCACAACACTTTTACAAGTCCTTTGAAGCTCCTGACATTCTGGAAATGTTATGGGTCATTCTTCCCTGCTGGAGCTTGTTCCCCACACTCGGAGCTGAAGTGTCACTGGATAATGAGTTACAGCTCTGCAAGGCAGCTGACCCTGCAGTGAACAGAAGCCACAGAGCTTCCACACCTGGCTTTTGCCTGCATGGAGACCACAAAAGTGTTTTCACAGAAAGCTGTCACTCTGAATGAAGGGCAAGTTAGAGAGCAAAAGAAGATAGCTCTGGAGGTAAGATAGATGATGACACATAGCGAGCTAGAAGTTCAATCATAGAAAATGAGGAAGGGAACAGAAAACGAAGTTTCTTGTGTAGGATTTTTTAGACAGAGGTTAAAACACTTTGGAAAACTCTACTTCCTCTCTTCTTCATATCTTGATATTCTGTGACCAGAGAAACCCCTTAGCTTAGTGAGGAAAGAGCAAGTGAGGAAAACAGAATGACTCTCATGCTGAAAAGATACTTTAAAAAAGATGAAAACTTATACATTAGAGACTTACTCCTACAGCATGAAAAATTATATTTGAGGAACTCACTGGAAGCAGAGAAACAATCAAGATAAAAAGTCCCAGCAATTAAGCCCTGCTTACAGTGTGGGCTAGAGAGAAAAAGCCCAGAATAATTTACAATCACTGCAGACCCAGAGGACTGTGGTCCTTATCCAACACTTGTGTAATTCATGTCACTGGGAGGCAGATACTCTCCATCAACCACCATAAACAAGTGTGAAGATAGTGTTAAACTGCAAGAATCCCTATGGATAGACAAAGCCCTTGGACATTGGTCCTGCACTGATGAAATCAATCTGAAAACATGTCAAAGATCTCAAGCAACAGAAGGTGAAAATTCAGATGCTGAACTTCTCTCTGCTGTATGTCAATGTATTATTTGAAACCTTAACATTTCTTGTCTCTTCGGTGTTAAAATCCTCCTTGAAACTCACTCTGGTCTAGATCTACAATGCAGCTCAGGATTTGGACAGGTAGATCTTTTCTTCTTGTGAGCAGAAAAGATCATCACCTACAGTCATTTTTTGCAGCTGCTACACCATTCTTATTAGCTGCACTGCAATGAGATATTTTAATTTACTTTCTTCTCCGAAAAGAAGAATAGTGACAATTTCATGATCAGACTAAAACCTCAAAATTGAGGTTTACCTGAAACCTAAAAGAAATCCAATCCAATCCATCCAGCTCCTACTAGCAACTTGAAGCCAGAAGTCCACATTAGGAACTAGTGTCATCAAGGTTTAAATGAGGAAATTGTTTGTTTCATTATCCTTAATTTCAAAATAATTCAATGATCTGTATTTAATACTCACTGTGCAGCTATTACGAAGGGCTTCAAATTTACGCTGGATTTCATCTCTATGTGCCTAAAGGAGGTAAGAAGTTAATCATCAATTTTTCATACATTAGAATTCGAATCCAACAGCTGTTGCTAAACAAACTGCAGAACAATCTACCAGCAAGCAAAGTTTGGAAGGCAGATGCTGCAGGCTATGAAAGCACTTTGCAGTGGCAAAGAACTTTGATTAGCAAAAGTCCCATCCTACTTAATCAAAACACACTTATGCTCCCAACTCTGAACTGCTTTAGGAAAATGTACAAGCTCAAAAATGGAATTATGTAACAGGTTCCATCTGAAATGGTCACCAGGAGACTTATTGATCCCATGTTAAGTTTTGACATGCTTGACATTTGAATTTGAGCTGGTTTTACTTCCATATCCAGATTGGTGTTTCATAGAAAATAAATACTGCACACAATTTAATGCTTGCAAAGAAAAACTATAATGATGTATTATGCAAGCTACCCCAAACAGCTCTGCCAATCTACCTGAATCCTACCACAAAGTCCCATTTAAGCCCGAGCCTCTCTAAAAAGCAGTGATAAAACATAATAATAATTTCTTTGGAGGAGAGCACCCAAACTACAGAAAAGTTCAAACACTCATTTTAAAGAATGCAGTATTGCATGCACCATTTTATCCCCTAATTTACAAGCAAAGCATGACAAAGCAAAAAGTTCATGTTTCAGCCTCATGGCCTCTCTCAAAATTGAAAGTGATTTAACAAGTGCCTAATGTCATGTGCTATCTGAAAACTTAATAAATGAAAGGTTAGTGCACAAGCACATCCAGCCACCTTTCTTCATTCAGAACATTTTCCTTAGAGCCAAGAGACTAAACAGGAAAAAAATGTTCAGCAGAAGTCAAATATGAGAGCTTAAAAGCTGTCTTACCACAACAGGCAATGTAAGAATAAAAGTATGTGGAAAACTCCACAACAGGAATAGTCCCAAGCCCACTGAGCTGGACAGTCTCACAGCAGCTGGTCCAGCACTACCAGTTTGCCCCATGAACTGGAGCAATAAGTGAGTGAACACAGGTCATGAATATTCATCTGTTTCACTGTTGGGTAAAGATCTCAAGCGCATTGCCAGCCCCCTGGCAGTGATATTGGCTGTTATGCAAAGCTTTCAGCTGGGAAGGGACTGCCTCAGTTCTGAGCAAAAAGGAACCTGATGCCATCTCTATTCAGTTATTCTTAGGCCTGATGCTGTTGCTGCACTTGCCCAGCCTGTGCCCACTTTAGAACTGAGGGAATGGTTCTGCCATTCATCTGCCCAAAGCATCAGCATAATACCAGCGCCCGTGTCAGCTGAGCCCACCTCCCCTTCCAAAAACCAGCAATGGCAGCAGTATTTGGAACAGTTCTTTGATTAAATGCCACTGGAGCACAAGAATGCACATTTTCAACTCTTCCAAATCACAGGATTTGAAGGTCATTAAAGGCTGCTGCTCAAGGGGGGGTTAGCTGGTAGCAGGTCAAACTCTCTACCCCGCAGCCCTGGGAACCTTTTGTGAAGGAAATATTTCTTAGAATAAAACAGTTTGAAAGCATCTTTTTGTGCTCAAGAGACAGTACCCAGCAGCATATAATCCAGAACTCCATTTACAGGGGGTTGGGGTGGAAGAGTGTGGCAGGACTTGAACTTTGTTTTCCTTTCTATCACTCACACACCTCACCAGACTGCAAGACACACATGACAATTTTTAATGAAACAAGCATTGGAATAAAATTGTGTTAGAACACTCTCCCTAGGAATTTGGTGGGGATTTTTTTCCCCCTGAATAAGTATCCTCAAAGCAGGGTAACTGACATGGAAAAAAAATACCATCAAAACACTTATGACCATCAAGTACTTTCAAACTCATGAGCTATTATTTAAATAAGTAAATCACAGAGTTAAACTCCTAACAATACCAATTTCAGATGCACCTTTCACCTCAAAACAAAAGTAATAATGCTCCTACAAGCCATCAGTCAGTTTTGGCAGCAATGAACCATTACTAGGAAGTATTCATATGGTTAAAGGTAAAATTTGACATTTTAGCCATTCACGCCTCTATCAACACAAGGCACAATTCATATCCATTTCTCAAAATGAAAAATTAAGTCATATAAATTCCCTTTAACTTCTTTATGAAACATGCTCCTATACAATTCTAGTGTGTGTCTGCAGCTCACAGTACAAGTTTCAGGGCTCACCGTGAGGGCTTGAATCTCCTCCTCTGCCTCAGCTGTTGTCTCCTCCAGCTCGGTCTTGGCCTCGCGGAGCTGGTTCTCCAGGGCTGTCCGCGCAGCCTGCAGCCCAGTGATCTGGGACTCCCGCTCCTGCAGGGTCAGCTGCAGCTCTGTCAGCTGCCTCTTGAGCTCCAGCTTTTGTTCTTCATGCTCCAGACTAACCTGAAGAAAGACAAAGCAGTACCCAAATGTAAGTTACTAACAAAGACAAGACGGGCAACGGAGTCTCGTTTCAGAACTCACTTTAAGATGCCATTGCTGTGTCTATTCCCAAAATCACATCCTGAAAGATTGCTGAAGGCACTGAGAAAACAAGGACACAGCTTTGTCTACTCCCTAAAATCTACTGGTTTGCTTGGAAAAAGCAACCTGGCATTTTGAAACAACAAGGGCACAAGAAGAGCTCCAGCTGTAACTCGAACATATCAAACCCTGATATAAAATGTTGAAGTAGTTTGTGATGAACTTTCTTCACTGAAACTGAGTCCCTAAGGATCTTTATTTGAGAATCTCCAGGCATACACTATATACATTTTGCAATTGACTTTCACATTTCTTCTTCCCTTCAGATTGCTTTTAAAGAAACCCAGCTCATCTGGCTCTTGGTTTACCTGAATGGCTTCTGATGAAGGTTTTTTTGCAGCACACACAGGGATAAACACATCACTTCATGGATAAGAAATGAACAACTAGAACAGATCTCAGTGTTCAGAATCAATTCCAAACCTTAGCACCTTCTTCAGGCCCCCTGCTATCCCAAGGGACTGTGTCTGTTGGTGCTGGAGATGT
Source organism: Orthonyx spaldingii (assembly GCA_013397795.1). NCBI lineage: Eukaryota > Metazoa > Chordata > Aves > Passeriformes > Orthonychidae > Orthonyx > Orthonyx spaldingii. Next base: position 660,952 of record VZTJ01005121.1, on the reverse strand, counting down.
GTGACAAGGCTGTCAGAAACTTCACACTGGTCTCAGTCAGCTTCTGGCCAAAGAAGGACAGGTTGGTTCTCCAACAATCCTTAGCTAAAGACAAGATTTCAGCCTTAGCTGAAAATTAGTGGACTGAGACTGGAGGAGAATTTGTAGATCCAAACTAGTTAATACAAAATTAAAAATGAAGCACAGCTCACAAATCTTTAAAAGTGTGTATTTTCATATTACTGTTACGTCTTCTTTCCAGAAAACTCTGAAAATGGTGCATGAAGCAGCAGGTTCCTATTTTCTTTTAGCAATATTGTGCCTTTTGCTTTCTAAGCTGTAGACTCTAAGGCTACAGGTTATCTGTCTGGTCATTGTACATAGCTGAGCTATTATTCTCTACCCAAACAATATTATAAGGGTATTGTACAAACACATAAAATTCTGAGAAAGCAAGATGACATAAAAGCTCAGATCCAGGATGACAAGTTCTTAATACTTACATTTATCTCCTTTTAATAAGCTTTTTTTTTTTTAATTACTTGGGGAAAAAACTACTGTTAGACCAAACTAAACTAATAAACTTTCAAATATCACTACAACAAGTTAATTCTAGTTCTCACTCTAATACACAAAAGGGGATACATGTAAGAAAGTTTGTTGAGAAGGATTAGAGCCACGTTTTCACCTCTCTCAGCCGTGTCTCCAGCTCCAGCAGGCGGTTCTTGTCAGTGTGATCTTGGTGACTCATCTTTTCCAATTGTTCTTCTAATTTTCGATTCTGGGCCTCCAACTTTCCAGCTTGTGTTTCCAAGTAGAACTTCTGTTGCCTGAGCTCTGAAATCATCTCCTCTTGGGCTTTCCTGATAGGAGAAATGCACAAATGACAAACCCGAAATGCCCTTAACATACGTCCTTTCACTGGGGTGAAGTAAGGAAGAACACAAATTTCCTGTTAAGTAGAACAGTTAAGTTCATGGCTTAAATTCTACATCCCAGCTAAAAATAAAAAATACTAGTGTATTCATCAACATATGCCCAGAGCACTAAAATTCCATATTTGCAAGTTGCACAGACAAATCAATCTTATACAGGGTAATCTATAATGATATTTAACATACAGTTAATTCTTCTCATTGCATCAGTTTCTTGTTACATGTTTTCTGTATGGGAAAAATAAATTCTAAGAGTTGCTTTCTCACTGTGTATTTCCATGAGATAAGAGGAACCCCATGCTTTAGGATTGGGGGTAGTGTGTTGGGGGTTGTTTTGCTGGGGGTTTTTTAAAGTTGTAATGGACATAGAACTTGACCTACACTGAAGTGAGTCTCTGATCAAAGTCTTAATCCACAAACTGAACAAAAGTAATTACTTGTTCTCATAAGAATTTTGAGAGCTGGCAATGATTAACTACTACCATTTGAAATGGATACCCTCAAAAAAATAGGGTCTTTCTGCATTATTTACAGCTCCTGGAATCATGTTATCATGCATTGGAAAATTCTGCCTCATAGAGTGCTTTCTACTTAGAAGCCTCACAAAGCTCTACATATATTAATGAATTAATATTTTAAGAAGTTCACTTGAGATAAGCTGTTATTAATCCTATCCCAGTGAAATTATGTGGGTTGCCCAAGATCAAATAGGAAGACTTAACAAAACTAAAAATAGAACTTAAGTCTTCTGACTCACATTTCTGCGCATTGCAAGCAAAACCACCCTTCCACCCTCTCTGTTTTTTAAATTTACCTCTACAGATTATTGTCAGCCAGAACTGTCAAATGGTGTTATTTCATTTCCTACTGTTTACTGGGCTATCTTCTCAGGAACCTGATAATCATTGGTTTCCTCAGATACTGCTGAACAAAAGCTTGCAGAGCTCCCCTCTCCTCTGAAGGGTTTAATCACTAGCTCTCTTCTTGATGCATGCTCAGATTAGCTGCAGCTTTTGTGGGTTCAAAATGCAGTCCAACAACAATTTATACATTTTCAATAGCCCAATTCACAAAATAAGCACAAATTCATTAACTATCTGCATGCATAATTAAGCAATTTTCTCTCAAAATGTTGCTAATTCTGTACTATCTCCTACCAATCCTGCAAAGTTCATCATTTGGCAATATGTCTCTCAATAATCTATTTCAAAATGTATGCTAAAACATTATTATATGTTTTTCATGTTTTCTGTGGCTCTCCAGTCAAGGATACTGCTCCCAGAGGATGCTCCCAGCTCAGTTAAGTCCTTACACTCAGTTCAGCACCCATGACTGAGACACTCAACCTTCCATACACTTCCCAACTCCACCTTGAGACAACATTTCTGTTTTATTTTAGACTGAAGGTAAGTTATGGCCTTTGCTGCCTCAACAAACTCCCTGGGTGATTAACTGGAGGTCATCTGGAGATTAAGCAACACAAACTCCTCAATTATTTCTGTGAATATTTTCAGCTGCTTAGGCTAAAATAACTTGCAAGATATTTGAAATGCAATGAAAATAGGAGCCATTACATATCTGAAGGCATAATCACCACAGAAAAAGAATGAAACCAAAGCAAGTCTTTGCCAAAACTCATCCTTGTCTGATTCTATTCAATATTATAGGTGAATCTATCCAAGTGCTTCCCACAGAGGCACTGAGGGACACTGAAACCTTTGTGCAAACAGCCAAAGCTGGTGAATCTCTGAACTCATTAAGAGCAAATACTGTTTTAGCCCTGCCCTGCAGGATGTATCAAACAATCCAGGCTTTTTCCTACCCTTGAAGTAGAATATGTTTAAGTCATTTATGAAGGAAAAACATCATTATAAGGATAAGGATCTCAACTAAAATCCAAAAAAAAAAAAAAATAAATAAAGTTTGAGCAGACAAAAGGATCTGAAACAGAAGAATTCAAAAACATGCAGAGAAATTCTTTACTCGAAAATCTAGTGTTCTTCCTTGTCTTCTCATCCAGCAGGGCATGGTGGAATGTTTGTGAGTGAAGGGTGTTTAATGTTTTCAATTTCAAAATCATGTGTCAGGAGCACTGGGTAAAATATAAACCTATTAGCGATGTTTATGTTTAAAAAAGGAATATATGCTTCTCCAGGGGTATTTCAGTAATAAAATTATTGGTATTAATTTAACATATTTGGCAAACCTTCACGAATCACCTGCCTTAGGAAATGTTCCAAAGTAAACACTGTCATAGAAACCAATTTTCCCAGCCATGTTTGAGAAAACACAAAATACACAGCGAGCCACAACTGTTTGAAGAACAAAGCATATTTTTGAGAGGCTATCACTGAAAAACAAGCAGGGAGAACAGCAGACCTGCAAAAAAGAACCACTTTTACACGGTGAATCAGAGAATCATTTCAATTGGAAAAGGCTTTAAGGTCATGTTCCTGAGACCTGTTCAGCAGTGACAGCAGCTGCCACACTTACATGTTCCTCTGGGTAAAGAGGCTGCTATTTGCTGCCAGTTTGTTGGCCTCAGACAATTCCACAATTCTCTGCTCCAGTGACCTGATCTTCGAATCCATTGCATTGATCATCTGAAACACAGCAATGAGCCTTTGAGACTGCACAACGCAAGCAGTTACAAAAATAAAGTTTTATAAAAAGTCTGAACTTTTTCCAGAAACAAAAAGAAGTGAAAGAAAACTGATCAAATGGCCAAAATGAGCAACACAGATGCAATTACTGGAGCTATTTGCAACTGCTTTGTACTGCTTTAATGTGAGGACAAAGCAACCATTATATTCTCAAAGCACAAAACGAGGGGTACACAGCAAGCTGCATGGCTTTTTTAAAGGAAATATTCTTGAAGATACTCTGAATTGAAAAAAAAGGTCTTTTAAAATTCGTATTAATCAGTGAATTTCCTTCAAAGCAGCTCAGCAGCACTACAGAACCTCAAACAAGATTATCTTGCTTGAAATCAGCCTCAGAAAGCTACTCTTCAAACAGCTTTGATTTCCAGCTCAACACCACGTACCGCCTTCTGTTCAGCCAGGACTTTGCATTTCTCACGTGCTTCTTCTTCATGTCTTCTGAGCATATTCTCAAGTGCTTCCTTATCTGCAAGATCCTTCTTCATCTGATTTTCCAACACCTAAATGAAGACATTTCCTTTGTCTAAATTATATCTGTTTCATTAGGCAAAGGGCAAGCAGAAAGAAAATCATCAATATAGACAGGTTGTTTTTTTTTTGTAAGGAATTGGTTATCTCAAGCAAAATTAAATCCATTATGCAATTGCATGAAATCCATGGAAGAGTGACCTCCAAAAAGAGCACGGTCTCAGTTATCTCTGAAGCCTGAATTTAACAATAGGATTTTATAGAGATATGGAGATATTGCAGGTTTTTTAATTATTATTTTAAGTCATATAACTGTGTTCAATATTCCACAAACTGTGTTCTGTATTCCAGCCTCATGTAACAGAAAACAGAAAAGACCCTCTACCCCAATATGTACAGCAGAAGAAATAGGAAAGTGCCAATCCTTTAGCTGCCCTACCAACATGGCTCACAAGTAATTTGTAAGTTCCATAAGTATGGATGAGGAGGCAACTGAGACCACATGAATTCTTCCAGTCAGAGACTAAAATCTAACAGCAAAATAAAAAACTTCTTTTTGTGGCACAAATAGCTGTCATTGGGAACAGGACTAAAGTAATTAATTGCTACATTTTTCTAGAAATTCATGTAATGTATGTATGACCAGTGTTCTAAATCAATTGTTAAACTGAAAGTCTCTTCCTTCAAAGACAAGTTTTTCAAAGGCACAAACTCTGGACACCACAGGATACTTTTTACTTTTCCAGTTACAAAAACCTCGTGCCCTGTTTTATCCCTTTGAACCTCTTTCACCTGGCTTCCTGATTTCTCCTATCAAACCCTACATCATAGGGCCCCATAATACACCAGTTCTCTTTTTCTTTTTATTCTTTTTCCAATGCCTATTCTCTTTTCCAGTTTTTATATCACCACTTCTTTCTCAGCATCTACATCTGATCTTCCTGCTTCCTATCACTCTCCTCTCATTACTGATAACCACATGTTCTGATCTGCCAGAAAATCTTCTTACTTCTCCTTTTTCCTTCGTATTTCTCCCACAGAAATTTCTTCTCTCCTTTTAAATACTACATCCTCTCACATTTAAGCTAAAATGTAGAATTAAAGTACTAGATAAATGTACAAGATAAAGACTGTTTCTACTAAGAATAATTTGTTCTTAGCAAAGACTCTTACAAAATGTATTTACTGGCTGTCATGCTGCAAGTTCTTTAGAAAAATCCTCAGCCAGTGCACATACTCCTATTTGCCAGCTTGTTTTTCCTAATTTTAGATGGTGTCTATTTCTAACTGTTTGTTAATGCTACACTGGAAAAGACAAAAACAATGTGGGTGGTTTCTGTGGCTTCTTGGCAGATGTTCCAGCTCCAACAGGATGGAATTTCAGAAATGGTCTGCTATTTGCTGCATCTAAAACTTGCAGGTAGGCTAAGTGAACACTCATGGAAAATCAGTGGGAACTGAAAGCTTCTTCAGGGTGTGAGATCCAACAGCATTAACTAGGTATTATTCAGTCAGCAAAAGTCAAATTACAACCAACAAATGCCTTCGTGTAGTTCTGGCTTCAAATGCCACCTCTCCTAATTCAGTGCCACAGACAGCTAAAGTACAAGGGCAGAAAAATAGGAGAAAACTGATTTAGATGCCACTAAGCTCCCTCCACATTGTAGCAATGGTAACAAGAAGGCAGCTCACAAGACAAAGCAATCAGAGCATAAAGGCAACTGTTTTTCCCTGAACTCATTCTACCCACAAAAGCTTGTAGGAAGATAAGATATTTTTACTTTGAGTTTCTCCTCATAGAATTGTTCCTTCTGTTTCAGCTGCAGCTCCAGATGTTGTGCTGCGATCTGAGCCTCACGGTGCTTTTCCTCCAGCTCCTAAAAGCAGCAAAAATTCATGTTCAGACACAAGGAAATGGTAGCTGCTGTATGTGTTACACAGGTACCAAACACTCATTCTCTTTTATAAGGCTTCACACTATAAAAATCCCAAGTCCAGGGCTGTCATGGTAAAAAAAAAAACCCCAAAACATTATGAGACCTGAACATTATCAACTTTGAGTTTGCATATTGCTGCTGACCCATCTACTGCAGAGCAGGAACACTGCTAAGGACAAAGATTTCTACTTCCATGGTAAAAATCTCCATCTCCCAATAAAATATACCCAAAGATAGGCCAAGGACATTTGGTGAAAACACGTAGTTATAAACATTTCATAGCTGCAGTGGCATCACAGGAAGTTCAGATCTATTTTTAACAAGGTCTCTCTCTTGTTTTCTCTCAGCAGACCTCAGTAACGGGGTACTGCTGTCTGTGCTTTTCATTCTGCATTCAGAGGGGGAATAGCATTTACTTTGCTGTATTCCTTGGACAAATGTTGTCAGAAATACTATTTATAAATTGCTTCAAAAATGAAAAGTGCAGGATGCAATATATGTGGTAGAACACACCAGAATGTTTCTAGCCTCTTTATTTCACATCAGATAGTTTCAGCCATGCACAGTAAGGATTTAAATCATTTGTATTTCAGCAATTAGCTATTTCTGCTGTCTGACTGTATTATTTGGGGTATATCTATAATCACCTTTCAACAGGACACCTCTCAAGAGCCGAGCTTACAACTTTATGCTCATTTACTGTCATATTTGCCATTCCAACAATTTCCTTAGAACAGGAGCAGGTCCAGGTCTGTCACTCACTACCACTGGGCTGACTCTTGCATAGACAAGTTCAGGTGCTGAGGTGCATCTGGAGCTCCTGTTTGCCCTCAGTACTGCATAGCACAGGAAAATTTCCTGGTATTTGTATGTGCTTTAGCACTTTTCATATGCCCTTTCCTGATCTTCCTCATCTTGAAGACATTTCCTGATCTTCCTCATCTTGAAGTCTTTTTTTTGCTCCAGTAATTGCAATAGACCTCCTTTTCCAGAAGTGAGAAGCAAAGAGGAGGTTCACCAAAAGTAGGTCATCAACAGTGCCTAGTCCCTGACACTCCTGCATGGAATGGAGATTGCTGCTTTTTGCAATTGAAATATGTCTCCCAGCAACAAGAGGGACAACTCGCCTCCCCCAGAAACCCACACGTTTCAGGTCCTGGCAGAGAATCAGACAACCAGATCAGCAGCAGCTTCAAAGCTCCCAGTATCAGACTGCTCATATTGTAGCAGAAGCTTCACCAGTTCCTGCAGTGGCACTTAACAGCCAGTGTGGGCTTAAAAAGGTAATCTCTTACCATTCCAGCTCTCACTCAGTATTCTCTATGTAGCACTGACTTTGTTATTGGAACCACAGCAATGATCTGCACTTTCAGGCAGGGAGAAGTATCTTCTCTAACTTGTTTCTTACTTCTTCATCAGTTCCTTACAGACAGATAAGCAGGTACTTCTCAGGTACTGCTACATGAGTGTACATGAAAACCATGCCTTTATTCAACAATTTCCACCTTATTCTATGCAATTCTGTATCTTCAACTCCATTCTTAGCTTCCTACACCAGGAAAAGTGAAAAATGTTTGAAGAGACAACTTGAGGGAAGGTACAGGGTAGGGGTGGAGAAAAAAAGAATACCAGTACCCTGTGCTCCCAGATCAGCTGCAGTGGACTAGGAAAGACTGTAGAATTATTTCTTCAATGCCTGTTTGACTTTTTTTATAAAATACTTTTGTGCCTCTCCAACATTCTGTCAGAACTCCATGGAAACTATCTATAAGAAGAGCTAAACATATCCCATGGTGTAAAACAATTAGTTGGTATTTCTGCCTTCCCTTCCACTTTCTCCTCCACAGCAAACATAATCAAAACCAAGGAACAATCCCCAAATACACACAAGAGGCTTATGAAACAATTCAAAGTTTTACACTATTTCTAAACATAAAGTTGGCTCTGTGCCCAGCACAACCATAGTCTCCCACTTACCATGCACTCCTGCTATCAAAACAATTTGAAAGCAACAGCACTACTAAAGAACTGATTCTACCTTTTCTTGACAGTGCTCAGGCATGCTGATTCAAAAGTCTACACACCCAGAACAAGCCTGGGTCATCTGTTGACTCCAAATATGTTTATTTTTACATTTCCATTTGGGCTTCCTCAGGTGTGTCTCAGCTTGGGATTACTACCAGTAAAATGTAATCCTTTTTTTCCTTGTCATATTGGCAACACACAGAGAAAACTCATGAGGAAGGCAAAATAAATTTAATTACTCCACTATTAAATTATGCTTCCTGTCCCAGGGAAGCAAAGGTATTAGAAACACCCTCTGCTTGATTCACTAGAGACTGACATGCTAACTTGTTTTAATAGATTTAAACAGGAGAGAAACAAGAAATTGCCAACAGAGAAGTTATGTGGGTGCAAACAGGTTCCTAACAAATATCTTTGAAGAAAACAGCTTGGATGACTAATTTCTCTCTGCTTCAAAATGTAAGCATTTCTAATAGATCTGACCTCTAAATTCCTCTGCAATTTACTTTAAAAGATAGATGTTTTGGTTGTTGCAGTAGCCCGCCCTCAGAATGTTTTACCTCTGAAACAATCACTAGGTAAATAATTTAAATATTACTGTGTTGACTTAAAAGTTTTCCCACTGAGATGACTACAATTTTGAAGCACTATTAAGACTAAAGGTACAGGAGTGAGTTTGTAACTAGAGGTGCAAATAATACTTGAACGCTTAAGCTTTCTCCAGTATGACTGGTACAGGACACAAATCCCTTTATTCAACAATTTCCACCTTATTCAACGCAATTCTACATCTTCTGATCCTTTCCTACCCCTTTCTTACAAACTCTTACCCTCTAAGTTTCATTTTCACCTCTGCTCACCAGAATTTTTTCTGCCATCTGTTGAATCTGTTGAGATTTAGTTTGAATATCTTCTTTTAGGCGGTTTTCTCTTCGTTCCACGGTCTCTAATCTCTTCACTTGATTCTCCAGAGAATGGCGTCGTTCCTGCAGAGCAATCATGAGCTGCTGTTTAGGCCACCCAACTCTGCACTAGCACAAAGCAAGGAGTAGTTCTAGAGAAAATAGGCTGAAGCAGTCAATACATAAGGCTGGCGTTCATATTTGAAGTCCTCATCATGCCCCAAATCCCCCAGGCTAACCATATGTCCTTATCGACTCCTCACCGAAAATAAAACCCCTCCATTTTCCTCAAAGAAATATGTTTTATAATTAAAAATGGATTCATGTCTAACACCACCTTCCCCTGAAGAATTACTACAGGAATACATGCTGTTCAGAGCCACCCAGATGAGGGTTCCTAAACTAAGACACATCCCAGTAGCTAATTTACTCTAGACAGACGCTCCGCACTCACCTCCGCTTCAAGCAATTTTTTCTTCATGCTTTCATTAGAATCTTCCCGGTTCTGCAGTTTCTCCAACTCCTTCTCAGCTCGCTCCTTTGCCTGACGGATATTCTGCAGGAGCTCAGTTGCCTCTGAGCTGGCTTTCACAGCCTGAAGGTCAAAAGAGAAGAAAAAAGGTATTATATGAAAAGCACACACAAAAATTTGGAGTGTGAAAGGTTCAGAACTTCAAGATGGTCAACATTCTCAATAAAACCACTACAGAACTTTGGCCTAACAGTCTAAATTAACATGTGCAGGAGTCTAAATTCTAACTTCTGTTACATAATTTTGACTCCTATTTCACAAAAAAAATGAAAATATACGATACACATTTGTCTTGCTATACTGCAAATTACTACTTGACTCTGCATCCTGAAAGTTAAGTCTATCCCCAAATTCAGCCTAAGTTCTTTGAAAGTACTCACAAAATACTCTTACTAACAGACTAGGAGAATAACATGTTGGCCTACAGATAATTCCTTGGCATTAATGGAGGTAGAAAAGGAAACGGGATTAAAACATGATTGTTTTGAAATATTACAAGTACTATTTCTATGTAGGTTTGGCCTCCTAGTCATATTAATGATCATTAACCCTTGAAAAAGCCCCCTCTCAGCAGGTGCCAAGTTTGAAAAGCTCAGCCAGGGGATTATTATGCCAACCCCTTTCTTTTCTGCTGAAGGAATCCAATAAGAGAAGTTCCCTGGTTGTTCTTACAGTGACACCTTAAGTGCCAGATTGACCACAACAGCAAACATTAGATATTCTGCCCTTCTTTCAGCAGACATTGATAAGGTGTTTTAATTCTGTTGTGAATCCTTATCATGCAACATTTTTACTGTGAAGAACTGACCTGTTAAGTGATTAAAGCAGAGTATACTGGGAGACTAAACCAAGTCCAACATGTGTTTTCCTAATGAGCTAAAACCAGCTGAACCCTGTCTTCAGATGTAAGGGACCAGTGCATTGTCCAGAGCATACCCAAAGAGGCCTTTAAATGAGAATTTCTCTACACTACTCCAGTTCTGACTCAGCTTCATTTGTAAAAATAAACACTGTTGACATGTCTCAAGAGCCAAAAGCATATTGAGAGCACCAGTGATTTCAGATACCAGTTCCCACCCCCTTTTCCTTATCATCCCCCATGCTATGACTAATTCTATTTTTAAGGGTAAAACAAAGTGCATCCCTCCTCTTCATTAAGGTTTCACTGGGAAATCTTGTGAAAAAATCACTTTCACCACCCAGTCGTTACCTTTGTCAGCTTTTCCTGCAGCTCCTGGATTTTGGCCTGCTGCTCTGTATTGATCTATAGTTAGAAAAAAGATGGAGGGAAAGCGTAAAAACCAAAGAGGAGAAAATAGTCTTTGCTTATGACACCATATTTGTTTTAATTCGCTTCCCAAAAATCTTAGTTTCCCCCTATACATTCCAACACACCAAAACACTCCTTGGCAAATCCATTCCCGTTTATGCTAACTTCCAGTTGATTTCATATTTTGGTTACCAAGTAGATTGTTCAGTGTGAGAACATTCAGAATTCTTTGTGCTTTTCATGTGCTGTTCTTTCTGAATAAAGAAAAGCCTGATGTATCCCCAGCCTGACCCCAAACTCAGATGACACATAACAGGCTGTCTTTGCTTGGCTTCTCAACACAATCCATTAAGAGCAGGTTATCCAGAGACAGCTTTATATCAAATCAGACAGAACAGTGAATCACACCAAGATGTCTTGAAAACTAAAATGAAAGGGGGTGGGGGCTGTGAGGCCATGCATGCCACTGAGTAGCCAAAGACGTTCTTGGTTTCTGTGCATAACATGAAAGAGCGAGGAAGCAAATTCTAGGACACTGAAGTAACATACCTTTTCCAGTTTACAATACAACTCTCCTGCTTCATTTTTTCCTTGATCTTTAACCTGTAACTTAAATATAAAATACATTAAAATCTCCGGAGAAGCTGGGCTTCTATCCAACCATCACCTCATGCAATTTAAACACTAGCAGGTACACAGAGCATAAATCACATCATTTGGAGTGTACAACTGAAAAACATCCTGTATTAGTTGTACGAACCACGCTAATCTTTGAAGGGCACGCCCACAACTCGTGTGTGCATGTGTCAAACAGCACTAGATACTCCAGCAAGCCTCAGCCCCCTCTCCCATGAAGCCTAAACTACCTTTTGCAGTTTGTTGTGGCATTCGGCAGCTTTACGCTTGAATTCCTCAGCTGCCAGTCGGGACTCCCTCAACTCCGACTCGTAGAGATCGCTGCGCCTGCGAGCTGAGATCAGATCCTCTTCCAACTGATTCATCATCAGCCTCATTTCTTCTACTTGAGCTTGGTATTCCTGTAGTTGGGGTGGAAGGGAAGGAGAAGGGATTACAGTTTAGAGGCAACAGGGGAAATGCTTGGAGCAGCAAATTCCAGAATACTCACTGCAGGCAAGAGATGCATTTAAGAGCATGTAGAAGAAAGGTAAAGTACAAAATAAAACAGTAAAAACTAACTAAAATAACATCCATGGTGTTCTGGTTTGAGTCTCGCCACTTTCAACTCAATAACTCCAAGTCAAAACATTGACTTTTTGAGAGTGCAGGAACACATACATACATCTACATACAAATGATAAAAATTACTTACATTTCTAATTTCTGAAACAGAAATGTGCCTTTGAGTTGATGTCTCTACTAAATGCCCAGATGCTCCCTCAAGATCTATTTTCTCAGGCTGATAACATGACAGTTATCACAGATCTGCACAGCTTGGGTAAAAGGAAAGAAGGAGAAACAGAGGGGTAGCACACTGTGGCTTCCAGCCATCAGCTATTTTCTGTTGGCAGAGTTAAAAAGGATCATATTGCTCTGTATGGGAGACAACCTAAAATCAAATATTATCTTAGAAAAACTATCTAAACCTCACATTGCTCATAGAAGATATTTGCCTATACAGGCAGAAATAAAGATTCCCCATGCAGAAGACTACAAGACAGGGCATTTGGATGGGGAAGGTGGGAGAAGAAAAGAACATTTGAATTCACTATCTCAGTGAGACTGGGAACTCAAACTGAGACTAGCTCGAGAGATTGCTCCACACATCTTCACTGGAAGAAAAGAATTTAATTACGTTTAGCATTTACTAAGTCCTGTAAGTATGCATTTCATAAAACTACTGTAAAGCAAAAAATAAAATAAAATAAAAACACCAAAAAACCCTCTCCAAAATCGAAGTATTTTTTACAAAGCTGCGAACAAGTAGAAAACATGCACATCAAGAGCTAGGAACAAAGATTATCAGGGACTGACAGTGGGGGAGTCTATCTTTCTTTCCATTTTAATATCTTACAATATGCCTGACTACCCCCTTATTCAGAAGAGTAACTGTCTTGTGACAGAATCAGGTTTGTCATCGCTCCCTCAGACAGGCAGCTGCCTTCAGTTTGACGAGTGACTGCCTGAGCACTGACCCTGATGTCAGCCCCTCATTCTCCAGCATGGACAGCTTATGCAGATATTGAAAGAAGCTGGGCCTTTAGCAGATTGCTTCACTGTCCCTTACAGAGAGAAAAGAATGACTCTGTGGCTTGTAATCCCAAAATTGGTTCTCCAGTTTGTAAGCCAGACAGGGACCTACTCTTTCCAGTTCATCTCCTGTGGAAGGATGATCTTATTTTCTTGCTGGAAAGAATTAGAGCTTTTTTATAATAACTAAGCATGTATTAACTCAAATATTCTTTTCATACAAATACATTTGTGAATAAAAAAGGCAGAACAGTTTGAAGGAATAAATGTTCTGCTCAGAAATCATGATTTGCTTAGACTTCCTAAAATACTGGGCTTTTATATCAGCAAACACTTGACCAAAGAATTACAGGTACGATAATAGTTGCCACTGTGACAATGACTGTTTGGGAAGGGAGGAGAATGGGGAGGGAGAAAAGAAGAAAGAAGAGGAGATAATTAGTAATTTTTTCAGGTTTTTTAGTTTCATCACATTTGCAAGACTATCTTTGAATAAGTTTCAAGATCAGGTCAGAGGAACAGGTCACATTACTCAAGGCAACACAGAACAAACCTCTGGGATATGCATTTGTCAGAGTTTTAAAATTTCAAGAGGTATTTAAGCGCAGATTACTAGACAAGCAAAGTTCAGGGCATGTACCTGAAGCAAATCACGTCAGGGAACTACACAGAAATGAGTGAGGCTTTCAAAAAATACAGATTCTGATTTGTTGCAAGTTTGTCTGTTAGTACAGTTCTTCATCAAATAACAACCAGAGCACAGGTTTAGTTAAAACAAAAAACCAAAACGAAACAAAACAAAAACCAAACACACACCCCAAGCAAACAAAAAACCCCACAAACCCACCATGCTCTTCTGTCCAAGTACCTGAGGTTAAGTTGAACCTACAGCCTTGCTCTGAATATATCAAATGCCTAATTATTGGGTTTTGAAGATTCTGATTTGCTGTTGATTTGACTCATTCTCTCTCAAGCCTCAGGCTTTCACCAGCAAAACTCTAAGGGGCTCTTCCAACTCCCAGTTCCCTCTGACTTAAAAATCATGGTCCGAGTCTTTAATGGCCAAGATCCACCTGCTCACATGAGTCAGCACAAATCTCTCAGCATTTTTGGTTGCAATGTTCTTGCACACATTTCAGATAGCTCAGAAGGCCACCACAGACATGAAAGTCTGCAGGATTCCTTTGTTGAACTAAGCAGCCTCTTTAAGTCATTGTGAATCTCCACAAGCCAAATTAAGAGATTCTGGGATAAAGCATTTGATTAAAAATTACTTGCATTATGTTTCCTCTGTTACATGTTTCTGTACTGCCTAAGAATCTATGGATATTTAAAACCATCAAAAATGTTCCACATTTCAGTATTTAAAGCAACTTTGCTAGCAAAGCACCAGAAGAGAGAGCAGGGAGCTTTAGATCCCTTGTATTACATAAAACAACCACCCAGAAGAATGCTGGGGAAGTCTATGGAGGCCAGCTACATCCAGAGGGTTGGGTTTGCATTTCATTACTTTTTACATAAGAGCTACTCATGTCTGGAGAATTATTACCAAGGTTTCTGGGCTTCCTTGTCTCAGAGACTTTGAAATGAGTCAGTTAGTGTTTGTAAAGTGCTTTGAAGATGAAAACCAACAGATAATTACAATGAATTGTTTGAAAGCTATAGCAAATTTCAATTTCTTTTTCTCAATGCAGTATGTAGCCATTAATTCATAAAACTGAATGGATTCTCTCTTGCAATGACATTTGTCACTAGGTTTTCATTTAATTTTGACTTTATTTTCCTTATGAACAGCTATGTGAATTAATGAATTTTCAACATTCTTTGGGTGAAGAAGAAAATTTTAAATTTCTACTTTGGAAACAGATCAAATCAGGAAAAGAACAGCTAGGCAATACACATTCTATTTTGAAATACTATTAAGAATTTTAAATGGCAAGAAGAAAAAAAAACCACAAAATTCAGCTTAGCTCAGTTCTCTCTTAGGCGAAGATTCATTAACTTGTGAAATTTCCATCCCTTAACCATTTAAAATTGATAGGTCATTTCTAGTATAGCATGTTACTAAAGCATTGCAAATTCCTCCTCACCTGATTTTACAGACAAAGTACTTTCAGGACTAGAAAAAAAAAAAAAACATGAAGTTTGGAGTTTGTGCTTACTTGCAAAATACACAAGTGGAATTTTGTTGCTTCCTATATTGTTCAGGAACCCATGTGAAATCACACAGCCTGGGAGTTATCACAGCCTATCAACACCGAACGCAATCCTGGCACCAGAGCTAGAATATGCCAAGAATGCCTATTTGTGGGTAGCCACTCTGCTCCCCAAAGAAGCAGGAATACCTGTTCTTTGATCTCTTGCAGTTTTCGGCTTTGCTCTCTGATATCATGAAGTAGCTGTAGTGCCTTATCATCTTCCTGAGACACCTCCATCCGTGCCTGCTCCAGGCTTCGCTTTAAGCTCTGCAGAAAGCAAAATGTTCAATACATAGGCTTTGGTTTCTCAAATGGCTGTATAATGAAGATCTTTAGTTACACAAATGCCTCCTCGACTGCAGTGAGGCATCCAAAAAATGGAGGCACCAGTGATGGAAACCTAATGAAATTCATGGCCAGTGCTGCTCCTATCTGAACAGAAGCAGCCCATTTTACAAACACTGTTTACTCAACTTAAATCTTAGTTCAAATCTCCACTTCCTCACATCAGGTTTAGAGACAAAAACCAAACACAGATCACAAAAGGTATCCATTATTGACAGCATTTATCTATATTTTATCCACCACTACTAATTCACAACCTAGATACAATCCTTCAACTTCATGTTACTTACATTTTTCTTGTTGCTGTTAAGTGATTCAAATGCTTTAATCATTGTTAAACTTCTACAAGGAACAGAAAAGCTGAGTCTGTATCTCACCACATGCCTTACCTCCAAATTTGGAGTCACCAGTGGAGTGGTGCTCCTATTAACTGAGTGTTATTCATCAACACAAAGATACAAACTGAATGTTATTTCTTTACCTAGTAGCATTCAGTATAGGAAAATCACTCGGCCCCATTTTAAGATGTGCTTCCCAACAAACCAAGACATCAGAAATGGTTTTCAATTCTCTGGAAGAGAACAAGCTGCATTTTTGTTCTTGGTACAAGAGAGGAAACATAATTGTATATCCAACTGAAAATACAGAGTCTATCAACTAGAATGAAAATATCCTCACTGGAACCTTGCCATGACAACTGGGCAGACATTCCAGCTCTCATGAAAAATGATCTTTGAAGACACGGTTTTACAGCCTCATTTTTATATTCTACCTGAAATATAGCACCTGTCCTAGATCCTTCCTGACACTGTGCTGGGGAACTGGATCACTCTGAACTCAGGACACCACATATGGAGGCAACACAACTGCTTCCTAATCCTATTTGTTCTTGAAGATTTCTGTCTAGGCACTGATTAGGCCCCATCCTCTCCTGGCTAAGAAAACTTCAAGAAGCACAACTCAGGCATGTTCTAGCACAGCCAGTAAGACAAACACCACAAAGAATTTCAGCAAGACCAGGACAGTAGTCACTCCTGCATGATCTAAGCACATGACCATGAAACAACGTTTGAATAAAACTACCAAGCAAGCTTTTGCAAACACTTCAGGGCTCCATGTTCAACAGATATCCTCTCACATAGTATTTTCTCTCCATCAAGTACCCCACTGAAAGCATGATGGAAGAGAAAGACAAAGACCACCAGATTTCAGGCCTTCAGAGCTGAAAGGACTGGGGTGAGGGCTCACACTGCATTCTGTGATATAGGTGGCCAGGTCCTGCTCCAGGAGGGATCGCTGGGTCTCAGAGGCTTTCAGTTCCACCTCCTTTTGGCTAAGTACAGCCTCCACCTCTGACACTCTCCGGTGCAACCGCGTCATTTCCTGCTCCATCTGCAATAAATATCAAGAGGTTATAAAGGGGGGCTTCAAAAGCTTTGTTAACTGCTACTTTCAGAGCTCTCTTGGTAAGGAATTTGTCTCCAAGAGACTTCTAGCTATGTTTCTCCAAATGGTGTTTAAATTCCGATACCATTGTCTCTGCTCCAGGAATGCACAGTTCTTCTTAAGGACAAAGTAGTAAGTCTAAGTCACCCCATTCATTCAAGCTGCTTGTTCATATTCAGTCATTCTTCGAACCCCAGTTAGCAAAGAAGACACAATCATTTTTCACCTGACTTGCAGAGATGGGTCACTTTAACCTTATCCCAAATCCATGCTGGACCAGAAGATGGTTTCCCCCCATCTCCTTGTCAGGAGCAAATGGTCAAATCCAGAACAGAGCAGGGAGAAAAGTAATGGAACTCTCATAAAAGTCTCAAACAAGCAGTAAGTGTTAAAAGACTCCACCAGGTTCCCTTTATTGGAGCACAGCAACTGTTACAAGACGTTCACCATAAGCAGTGACGTGACAACAGTTATATAAGCAGGAGCTGATGAGTGAGGAAGAGCCCTCAGAACAGTACAGCTGTAATGTGTGTCTGATGAAGAGGCAGGGCCTGCAGGAAGAAGCAGTCGTCTGTGGCACGCTGAGAAAAGCACTGTTTACAATCCAGAGCCGCTTCTTGTTAAGTTAAAAGTATCTACAGCAACAGCATGGCCTAAATTCATCTCCCTTTGTACTGGACAGGAAGCCACCTCTCTGAAGGAAAAGCACTTTGCCCACCACGAGTCTGGATGATCAGCAGCATCTGACAGATCCCTGGACATACAGTGGTTGCAGATTCCTGGAGCAATGGGTGTGGCCAATCGCATAAATAAATACCTTGTGACACTTGTCCTGGGCGTCTTGGAGTTCTTTGCTCTTGAGAAGAAGTGTCTTTTCCATGGAGCTGACCTTGGCTGGGGAATCCACACTCGAAAAAACAGATCTAAAAGAGCAAAGCCAAACAGCACATGAATATGGAAAAAAGGTACAGAAATCTAATTTATGCAACCTCTGTAAAGTCATTGGGTACTTAATTCCAGGATAAAAGAAATGTGATTGTGCAGCAATCACAGTCTAACAGCCATCATTTCAGATCAAAGCTAATGACAGTACATCATTATTAAATAATCCATGTGTACTTCTAGTTACAATATTAATATTTTCCATCAGTGGCTATGTCACAGTGCAAAACAATAAATCACAGCAGCAGTTTTGCATCATTTGTATGGATTTATAGGTGCAACAAAAACAAAGCATAAAGCCGACGTAACCATTTGGAAAGATAACAGATTTTCAGAGAAATGCTTTTTATTTGGTATTTTATTTTTAAACAGGTTTTTAAATTATCATCCAAGTATAAAAGCCCTAAAAACTTCAACATGTCATAATCTGCACCACAGGAAGAAGAATTTAATATCCTTAGTTACATTCTGTGAATCAAAATTGAAACTTCCCTAACCCAATTCATATAATTCCTACAAACCCAATCAATATCAATATGATTAGTCACACTGCAGAACTTCAGAGTTCCACTTAGAAGTAATTCTTTTTCCTGAGACACAACTGTACTGTTCAAAACAATTTGATGCCAGAAACCTGGAGAAAATATTTACTTGTACTTAAGCTTTCTATCTAATTGGGACTCAGCATTTAAGAAGTTTACCATTCCTGTTGGTTTAAATTTATTTTAGAAAAGGAGAAGAAGCCACCTGATGTTTAGGAGCATATTTTTAGTGCTTTGCAGTCTTATATATGCAACCTGCAACTAAAAAATTAAGTACACACATCAAAACACAATTTTAAAAATCACGTTCTCCCTCGCATAAAATGATTCAGAGCAGAGACTTAAGCAGTTCATGATGGAAGCAGTGTTAACTGATAGATGGAAACGCAGCAGTACAATGAAGGTGCTAATAAAAGATCACACAGGCTGCCCACACGCTGCTTTCTGCTTCTCCTGGCCACAGTTTGGTGTGCAGCCAGTTATCCCCACGGAGAGAAAGGAGCTTTGAGCAGCTCTCTGCATAGAGCCAGACACCCACACACAGCAGCACAGGCTCCTCTCAACACCAAGGAAAGTTTCATTCCATCACCACCATTTTCTGAGAAAAATCTACTCCTTAATCCAACTGGATAGGCAGCTGAGGCACAGAAAGACATACATGGATTTTTATAAAAATGCAGTAGCATTTCTGTATCAAACAAGATCTTCTGCACCACAACCTTGAGCAGTGATTAGGAAACACTGTTTTAATATCAGCAAACAAACAGCAAAATCCACCAATGCTGCCTTGAAAGGTCAAATATTAATATATCTCTTCAGAAACCTGATATGGAAAAATTTAGAAGGAATAGTTCTGCATGTCAATGATACAGATATCATCAGGACTTACTAAAAATAAAAGTTTCAAATTAATGCTTTTACATAGAATTCCTTTAGCCCTGGTCCAATTAATCCAATCCGTCAAATTACCATATTTAAAAATCAATTTATAAAGCGTGTCTATACTCCTACAGAGAAAAAGCAACCATCTGAGAAAGATGCATATTAAATCCCATAACAGCTGGGTGTACAAACAAGGCTAAAAATGAATAGTTGAGAAAAGCAGTCTAAAAATACAAATTAAAGCTCACATTAACTAAAAAAGACACTAAGAAATCTGCTTTCAAATGTTAATCAAACATATGTAAATAGCTGCAAATATGTACTGAGACAAGTCTGAAAATCTTCTTATAACAAAAATTTAGTTTTACAGGTCTGAACTGTATTGGCTACAGCAATCTTTTTTTAAATTATAGTTCAAACCTTAACCATCACTTTTTTACTTCCGTTTTTTCAGATCTGAGGCATTACCTAAGAAAACTCTAGCCATTTCTCACAGACCTGGTTTGATTTGTGTCTTCTATACCACCTCCCCAAAGGAGCTAATTTTATTTGTTATTTTTGCTTATTTGTTTTATTTGCTATTAAAAGAAACAGACCCTAATATTACAGGCACCATTTTGCATTTAAAAAATTTCTTCTGGGAAGCCAGCTGAAAGCATCCCCTGGGCAGGCAGGAAACAGGAGGGATTCAGGGAAGGAGACGAAGAGCTCTGCAAAAGGTAGGTGGTTCAGCCAGGTGGGATGGGATAGGATGGGGCACAGGAGACTGAGCAAGTTTGGATTTCGTGAGGTGACTGCAGAGGGAGCTGCTCCTCAGGGTTGGTGTTGGCTTTGTGAGGGAGAGAAGGCTACGAACAGAACTACAATCTTTCCTCCTCATCCCCATCCAAAGTGACGAAGAAATTCCTTAAAAATATATGTCCTGGTGACACGATGATCTTCCTGCCATGGAAACAGTACATCTTATCCCCAAGGGAAGTTGATCTCAGTTAGCACTGGACACACAGTTCTTAGGAGACAGGCTTTCCCAGTAATTCTTTCCTGTGTACAAATTTTATTAGAACAACTTCCTGAACATCCATACAACCTTCAAAGTATCAGAAAGGGGCAGACAGAGGAAATCAAGAGAAATGGAATACTGGCTAATCTAATAAGCCTTGTCATGGTGATACAAGCTCTCAACAGAGCATGACAACGTGGAAAATACCCACATTTCTGGGGCACTTATATTCTTCCTCAGTCAGCATCATTGCAGAAATTAAACTCATACAATCCAACATCAAAAGCCATGATGCAAAGCTATCATTCAGGCTGGGACCATCTTAGAGTATTTCATTTAATTAACTGCTACATCTGGATCAATTCCCTTAGCACAACAGAGCAGTTTCTGCTGTTTCCTCTCAAGTGTGAAAAAAAAGATTAACAAAAGGTAACCAGCTCCATCAACAAGAAAATTGCAATAAAAGATGAAAAAAACCCAAAGTCAGGTCTAGAGTACCAAGCTCTGATAGCACTGGCTGTGCTAATTTACTTTCCAGAGAAGCAGTGCCTGCATGACTAAAAGCCAAGTTAACTTAGAGCTGACTAGTGATTTCACAGCTAGATCAGCAGCAGCCTCAACCAGCAGAATGAGCAGAAATGGTGCTGGTTGTGTAAAAGCTCCTCCGTCCCAATGTGGCTGAGATGAAGAAGAAGAAAGCATTGGCATAGGAAAAGCTCCAAGTTGATTCTTGGTAGCAAACTCGTACCTTGTGCATCACCTCACACCTTGTAACTTCCTGTGTCCTTTTCTGCCACTGTCCTAAGCCCCCAACTCACCTGTGCCTCTTCCTTCTCACAACGATTGGCACCATCTGTCCTAACCCTGGCCCCCACACAACATGCTGATAATCTCATCCCCCATCCCTCATGCTCTATTCTTTTTAGCATTATACTCATCTGTACTTTCCACCCCCTCGTAAATGCTTGCTCAGGCCTAAAAAAAACCCAACCAAAAACAAACAGTGATACCATTAATCTGTGAATAGAGCTCGCTGAAGCAAAGCATATTTTTGGTATGCTCATCCTGTGCTTCCTCTTTCATCTATCTTTGGTGAAAGAGCTTACCAGAACCCGACAAACTGTTGGAAGAAACCAGTAGTCCTTCTTTTTGGAGGAATGGCCCATTTTAACTCTCAGGATTTTACAGTGACAGTCACAAATCCGTATCAAATTTTTAAATTAAAAAAACCTCAACCCCAGTAACCCAAAACAAACCAGAAAACAAAACCCCAGAAATTTCTGTGAAATACCACTTCTTAGGACCTCACAGAGAAGACATAGGCAGGCAAAAATTTGCATAATAAACTATTTTTTAATTAGGTATTTATTTTTTATTACGTATTTTGATATATTTTATTTGGTATTTATTTTTATTAGGCAGTAATTTTATTAGGTATTTATTTTTATTAGGCAGTTTGGTATATTTGGTTAGTCCTGGATTTATAACATTTATCTTATGCCTTCAGGCTTCTGCTAGTCACCTGCAAAGGACAAGAATGATTTTCTTCCACCACTGGCTGCATATTTTTGGCAGCTAAGGGCTTCTGTCACTTGTTCTAAGCACTGGAGATCAGCCATGGTTAGGGACAGGAAGTAAGGTGGGGCTGGCTTTTAATGGAATTAAACTCTTGGTTGCCTCTTATCTTGTCACAGTCACACGCTTGCAGCCAAACCAGCAGCCAGATTTGCAGTCAGACAGGCTTTTCTCCCCCACATCCAGAATTCAGAGGCCATGATGGGAGAAGGAGTTAGTTGACCCTTCTCTGCAGCCTCAGCCCAGCTCTCCAGAGAGCAGATTTACTTAAACACTTTGCTAGTACAGGAACCTATGACTTAAGCAATGCCCTTGGTTTCTCCTGATTGCTTCCTATAACACATTATTGTGCTTTTTGCATTTTTGTTAAATCTCACATTTGTTAGAGGGTCACAAATTCTTCCCAAATCTCATGGTATGGGGCAGCAGACAGAGCATGATAATTCAATGGACCCTTCTAAACTACACACCAACTATATAATTTCTGGCAACAGGTCTAAGTGACTTAGGACAAACCCTTCTAGCCCTAAGTCATTGGGAGAGTGGAAAAGAGAACTTCTGTTATCCTTCTGTCCTTTTTTTTTTAGCTGCCTTTTCTCTGAAGTATTTGAAATTCCAAGCTCAGCCATAGCTTTTTACTGTCTAGTGGACAAGGGCAAGAGCATAACCCTCACCTTCACAGCTTGACAGCCCCCAGATTAAAAGTGCTGAAAGTTTCAAGAACCTTGTCTCTGGCACTCTGCAGTTGCCTGGCCTTACTGTGAGCAGCACTAGAGGGTTTGTGCTGCAGACAGGAAAACAGATCTGCATCACTTAGCAACCATAAGGTTAGACTTTCACAGGAAAGATTTTTTTTTTAAAAATTCTGGACTGATAAACTTCGTGACATAGGACCTTCCAGAGAAGGCATCCCAAGGTTCACAACAGATAAGCCCCTTCCACACTTTACTGTTCTTCATCTAAGAACTTGATTTTCAAGGTAGTGTGGACAGAAACAGTACTGTATTTCCCCAAGTAAAACATACACCAGACAATATTTTATAAGTAAGAAGTTATCTTTGTGACCCATTTGCAGTGGTATGGACAACAAACTAATCACTGCATCATTTAAATAAGGGTATTTTAAAGTCTTTTGCCATATTTAAATCACCTTCTTGGAACAAAATGCAAGTATTTACTGCTAAAAATACTAAAGTGCATTTATCGAGGTCTTGCTCAAGAAAAAGAAACCATTAAGATCTACTCATATTAAAATTATTTGGGGGAAAATTAAATATATGATGCCTTTCTGTTCCAGTTTAAGAAAAAACAGGCCACACCAAACAGAAATTTTACTTCAGTCAAAATTTCTGCAGAGGACATTAGTCTCTATACTCATTTGCTATACCTCTTCTCACCTATTCCCAAAATTCAAATATTACTTCCATATGCATTTTCGGTACCAGCTCCACAGAGAAAGCACCTCAGTCCATCTGCTACAGCTCTCTCAGCCTCCAGCACAGTCACACCACTGTTCTGAGACTTTACCCCATGCTCCTCTTAAATTCTAGTCCTGGGCCCAATTAAATATATATTTTTACCACATATATGGTCACTGTTGAGGCTTTTCTGACAGTTACCTGAATGGCCACATAGCCCTGGTACACGGACTGCAGTTCCCCAGGCAGAAAAGATAACAGCCTAAGTTATCTCACTCCTAAATTAAGACAGATTTTAACCCCAGGTATCTACAGATCTAACATTCCATCCTGCTGATAATATTAGATCATTTCACCAAAAGAACACTTTCTAGGGTTTTATATCCTCTCCCTTCCGTCTGTTTTTGCCATAAAAGCAACTCTGCTGAGGAGGGACAGCCAAAGATTCCCTTCTTATTTCTGGCATAACCATCACATAACCTTGATTCACAGCGTGAGCAAGATCAAAGGTGTCAACAGTATCACCAAATTCGGTGACAAGCTCACTGCAGAGCAACTATCACAACCAATATGACACAAAATGAAACTCAATTAAGACAGATTGACAACGAAGTCCCTGAAGGGAGCAAAC
The DNA here is from genome assembly GCA_013397795.1 of Orthonyx spaldingii. NCBI lineage: Eukaryota > Metazoa > Chordata > Aves > Passeriformes > Orthonychidae > Orthonyx > Orthonyx spaldingii. The sequence continues at coordinate 637,054 of VZTJ01005121.1, read as the reverse complement.
CAGCAGCAGGGAATGAGGGTTGACATGAAAACACAGTGCATTGAGTCACTAACCCAGCCAAAGCCACTGCATTCCTGAGAGGCCTCCTGATCCTGAGCTAAGGACTTCCCAACTTAACACACTGCTCTAATACTTCCTCAATAGCTCTGTCATCAGAAACCAACTACCCACCACATCAAATGGTTTATATCACACTGCTTATATTCTTCTTTTTCTCTGACTCCATTCTCTCAGAAATCGTGTTTTCTTTCCGTTGAAAGCCATTTCTCTGAGGTCTTTGCATCCCTCCACACACACGGTCACTGCATATTTCATCTGAATCTCCAGTCTCCTAACACACAACACAGTAATGTCCAGTCCTCCTATTTAACTTGACCCAGCAGCGCAGAGCCAGCTGCCATGCAGCTCCTTCCCTTGCTCACTGACCCATCACTGCACATTCCCAGGTTAGTTGAGCTCTTTTTCTATGGATCACTGATTTAACCTTACACATTCCCAGCACTTGGTGCCCACTCTCTGACCCAATAAAATAACACCATCCCCTTTTTCCAGCTCTGAACTCCTCAGTATTCTCCTCCTTGCAGGGATCTGCAGTACCAGAAATGCAATCACCTACTGCTCCTTGCTTAGCAGCAACAACTAATTCAAACTATTTGAACTACAATTTTAATAATAACTGGTTTAGAATGAATCTTTCCACCCCATTTCTTCCCTCTCATCCCAGAAATAATCAGAGAACAGCAGGACATGCACAAGACACACCAGCAACAGATAAAGCCCGAATCTGGCAGCTTCCCTACAGCAGAGTACAGGTCAGTTAAAACAGCTTTTTCTTACACACACCATCCTCTGTAACAAACCTTCCCATCTTTTCAGCAGTCCTATCCACCTAAGCAATAAATCCTACTTACTCTGATCTGAGTATCCCCAAAGCCTTGACGAATGAAAACCCCACAAACGGCAAATCTTCCCCCGAGAATCCTGCTGGGTTCAACTGGCGCGTAGAGGATAAAACCCGCGAATTCTTCTCTGGTTCATCAAAATTTGAGGTGTCATCATCAGACTTGAGAGTAGGAACGAAGGGGGGAGGAGCTGGTGGAAGAAAAGCAAGAAGAAAAGACAAAATTCAGCTACAGTTCACTCTGCAACAGTCCCACTCATTCAGTGCTTGCAATGGCACTGCAGCTCCTGCTTTTAATCTTGCTAACACAAGCAGACTGAGCTGCTGCTCTCAAAGCGTATTACAGCAACAAGAGATTAACCCCTAAGCTGCCAACATGGCTACCACTCTGCAGGCACAGCATCTCCCACACTGATCAAACTGGGGTTTAGCCTGGGCACTGGAGATTCTGAGATTTGGGGGTTGGGGTTTTTTTCAGGTTAAGATGTTGGGGATTTTAACACATAAATAATAAAATCAAAGCACCAGGCTAAGAAAATCATTACTGTAACATAGCCAGAAGTCTGTCGATTTTGATTCATCTTGAAAAGGAAAATGTCTCCAACCTGTCCAATTAGTGACACTACCTGAGAAAGAAGCCTGATCCTGTGCTAGTCAGCTAAGGGATACATCTTACCCTTTAACACTAACAAGAATCTTCCCAGCGTGGGTTTCTAATCAACAGCACACTGGTCTTTCTCCTGGAAGGTTCTAATTAACTATAGCTACTAAAAGCTCACTGGTCTTTAGGAAAAGAAGATTGATTTCATTTTTCTAAAAAAGCTTGCTTAAGATCTGGAACTCTTGCCGGGACACCACTGCAGTCTGGCTCTGATACAATCAGCCCTGAAGAGAGGTATAAATAGCAGGAATTGCAATGTATTTCTTACTATAATTTCTAAATTGGCATCGCTTAACTTGCTAAGCAGTTGCTTAATTTCAGATTATTTTCTCGTGCTTGCTTCAGTTTAATTAACCAAAGGAACAAAAGGACAAGTTCTTCTCGGTGATGTGCAGCACCCGACTACCTGCTGGCTTGGCTACATGTGGGAAAGGAATGAATGCAGAAGCCCTGCTGTGCAATTCCTACCTCATTAAATCACGTTTCCTAACATTTATTTATTTATTTCCTCACTCGGGTCCCCACTCCCTGCAACTCAGATTAGCAAAGGAGACGGCTCCTCAGCCAGCAGCCAGAACAGCCCATTGTTGCCAGCTGATGGAAGTGGAGTGTGCTAAAACCGTTACCATGGATCCAGCATGGATCTCCTGTAGCTGAAGGGCTGATGAGGATTGAAGGACCAGGAACAAACATTCCAACCCCTGCAGTGCAGGCTCCCTGCTCCTCATGCCGGGTTTAACCCTACCTGCCTGCAGCGTGACAGCCGGTGAGTGGCAGGGGCACAGCGAGTCACGGCTGGAGGCGCTGGCTCCCTCTAGGCTGCCGAAGCCTCTCGCTGCCCGCCTTTAACTCTCCATTCCCTACACAAAAGCTCGCTGGAACTACCCACCACACCAGCATTAACAGCCGAAAAAAAAAAAAATAATCTGTCTGCATAAACTGCCAAATCCCAACTACACGCACAGGCTTTGGTAGCAGCTCCCTGAGGAGCCATCCCGACGCTGCTCCCGAGCAGGGAAGTGAGAAGAAATTCCATGAAGCAGATGCTGCTCACGTACGGTAGTTCCAAGTACATTAGAATGAGATAAATGGGGAAAATATACAAATTAAGTAGGTTCTGTAGTAAGCAGTTTCAGCTTACTGGAACTTACCAGCTCCAGAACATTTAAAATTTATGTCAGTATCAGGAATTAATTAATTTCTTCTTTTTTATTGGTTATAGTAAAGATATATAACATAATGCTGATATTTATGTACCATAAACAATTTTGAAATATAGATTGTTGATTGGAGTATGTATTTCTTTTTAAACATCACTTAATGTCAGGATAACGTCCAGCTACTCTTCCATATACTCTTAATGATTAAAAACAGAAAAGTAACAGAAAACAATTTGTAAGCATACCATCTTTAATGCAAATATAAGCCCAAAGTTGTAGTTAATTCACAGCAGAGGAGGTTTAGTTCAGGATTAGTATTTTTTAGTTTCAGGACCTCTGCTGAAGGAACTTTGCACTGTCTCTTACAGGAAGGGGTTGCTGTGGGATTTTTAACACTGTTTTTGAAGGCAGATACTGTCTATGAGGTGAAGTAATAGAGAAAACAGCAAACTCTTCATCTGCAAAAGTCTAGAATGCTTTTAAAGAGGTAGCAAAAACCAACTTAGCTGCCTTTTTATAATGGCACAAGCACCTTGTTCTGTACTCCCCAGAGCCTGACAGACAACTTCCTCTCCGAGAGACCTAAAGCCTTACTTCCCACCAGAAATTAGCAAAGAAGATCTTAAGAGTCATCTTCAAACCCTTGCAATTAAAAAGAAAGTTGTTTCTCTTACCAAAAATAAGAATTCCTACTTGAACCACAAGCATAAAAGAAAGTATTTAACTATGCATGCACATAAAAAGATGAAAAAGCACTCAGTGGGGGAACAATGGATGCACAAAGATAAAACTGAATGTGAGACAGAGCAAACCTTTGGGGCTGGTGGGAAACTAGTTTAAAGAGCACAATGTTTTACACTACAGGTTCCACTGATTTAATAAAATATGAGAACAAAGAAGAGAAATTGTGAATACTAGATTAAAAAATAATGAAAAAATCCTTTGCCCTCTATTTTGCATTCAGTAAAATCCATGACTAACAGTCCAAAATCTCTGCAACTCTGCAGTATAACTTTGTTACAACATTTGTATCAAGAAATAGTAGCAACTACAGAGAAAACTTAGAACAGCCATTCAACAAAAAACACCTCTAGATGTTAAGTAGTTCTGAACTTGTCAACAGTGGCTGAAAATGAGAAGCAGAACTTCTGAAGAAGTTTCAGCACATTGGAGAAAAAAATCACTTAGGAGTAAGAGGGAATAACTTAACAAACCAAAAAAAAAAAAAAAGCTAGGTCCATTCTGTCTGATGTTGCTAATTATTTTGTAGCTTCTTCATAGACTTTTATTCCTCAGACTAAGGAGTCCTTTCTCCAAAATACCCACAGAAGAAACAGAGTGGTCTGGCAAAACCAAGCTAAAACAGACAATTTTGTTCTCAACTGTGGGTCACATGGCATAATCTCTAGTAAAGTTATTATTTCTTGCTTAAAATGAGAAAGCTGAAACACAACTATAGTATTTTCAGAACAAGATGAAGACTGGTGAATGCAAATACACTGATGTGTTTATCAGTCACTTCTTTAAAGGGAAGGAAAGGATCCCTTTAGCAGAGGTCAAGATAAGCCTCTGAGAAATAAATGTGAACGCCATGCCATCACATCTGACAAGGTGACAAATTTGCACTTTTCTCAGGCTCACCCAAAAGGGAGGCAAAGGCATTACTCAAAAAGACAGTAAACCCAGTGGTTCTACTCACACGAACTGGTTGGGTACAAAGAGCTCCTTTTGTCTCCTATACGTTACACAGAACATACATGTTCTGTTTACCATTTAAAGTATCTTGTAGAGAACTGCATGTTTTAAAAAAGCCAGTTCCTTGCCTAGATACCTCCCTACTTGTGGAAGGATGTAACTCTCTTCCATCTGTTCCAAAGAATGACTTTCAGAGGAAAAGAGGGTGTTGTAGGTTGCTAAGTTTAAGGGCAAAAAAAAAAAAAAAGAAAAAGAAAAAAGGGAAAAGAAAAATCCAAAACCACCACACACACTCCAGTACTTTAATCAGCTTATCATTAGGATTAGATAAAAATTAGATGAAATGTCTCTTATGGAAAAAGGTCTTTTTTTTAAACTCGGCATTAATGTGTGTATTTATGACTGGTACAAAGAACATTGCCTTAACCAGGTCTTTCCATCCTTTCAAAATATTTTCATGCAAATTCAGAAAATAGAGACTGCATTTCCCCTGGGACAGTGAAAGACTCCACTGAAATAGGAAACTTAAAGGCAATACAGAATGTCTCTTAAGGATAAAAATGTGTTTCTTCTTGATCTACAAGGTGATCTATAAATGCTTTCTGAGGAAAAGCATCCATACAGCCTTTTTAAATAGGTTAGGCATTACTCTTCCTCAGGCTCTAACAAACCTATTTGAGAAACTGTTATGAAAAAAAAATAGACAATCCCAGTGATGAAATATAAGGGTATTTTCACCAAGATCACTTATAAAAAAAGGCACCGTGCTAGTTCAAACCCATCTATACAATATTATCTTAACATCTTTACTGTTTTGTCAAGACAATGATCCAACACATACATTTCTATTAATAAAAGTGATTTCCAACCTGCAGTGCAAGTGATCGCCACTTCTAGAAACAAGTCAACACATTTTTCTGAAGACAAGAATTTAAATGAAACACCACAATGTGTAACTGTTAACATGCTGAATGACAACTTGGTGTTCATAAGGAGGAGTGTCTTGGACTTATGAATAATGAGATTTGGGTCCTGCTTGTTTAATAGCAGAAAACAGTTTCAAAATCAGTCTTTAATACTTTCTCAAGTTCTTCTGTTCATTCACACAAGACATTAATTTTTGTCTTTTCATATACATAGTTTTCATATGCAAGTCCAAATATGCCATTCCATCTTCAAGACCTCTTGGACTATAGTTACAAAGCAATTCTTGAAATGAAAAGCTCTTTATGCTACACACATATGGCTAAGAAAAGAATGAAAGTCTTATGACCATCTCCCAGTTAGACTTCAGCAAGCAGATTTTTGGTTCCAAATTAAAAAGCTGAATGCAGTTTATAGATTTCAAATAACAAGATAACTAACAAAATCCCCAAATTATATAGAATGCAGGCCTGTTACTGATAACTCAAATATGTAATGCCCCCATTCTCTACCTCTGATTTTAGATACTTTTTAGATACTCAGATGGTTCTGTTATCAACTTTCCAGTGAAATACCTGATCATTTAGCTGAAACACAGAAAGAAGTATGTTTATTTCAGATAATTCCAAAATATTTTCAGAAAATGCCTCAGTAAATGAACACAAACTGTTGAAAGTTGTGGCTTATTTTATTTTTGGGGAGGAAGTGTAGTAGTATCTGTTTTGGGGTGGTTTTTTTTTTTTTTTTTTAAATAAGCTTTAGAAGTCATTAAACTGCAGAAATCAACAGAGAGCAGAATCTATAACTGTGTTTCAGTACAATACTCCAACAAAGGGGAAAAATCACCTGTTGAGATAAATTCAGATCAACTTGACCTTAGGTTGAATGGTTGGATTCTGTTTCTGTAACTTAAGAGCTGCTCCTACAGACACACACTACTTGGACCCAGGGAAGCTGGGAGCTTTTTTTAGAGGCAACGATCTTCTGGAAAGGGGTTTACTGAAAAGTCAAGTGTTTCATAGGTTACCATAACAACAAAAAGTAACACTGAAAAGCCCCTTAATGGCACTTTCTTAACCAAAATAAGTGCATTAAGAATGGCTATCCTGGAGTTCTCAGCACGATAATTAAATACCTGCAAGGCAAAGATACCAATTTTTTCCCTACCTTGCTCAGCTGGAAATAGAAATTACATCATTGCCCTTATGGACTATAGGAAAGTCTGGCTATACTGACACAGAATTTGTTTAACAATTGTGGAATCAGAGACTCATTTCAGTTGGCAAAGCCTTCAGGATCACCAAGTCCAACACTTCATAACCTCAAAGTCTTTGACCAGATTAACCCGGGGGAGTGAGATTGTTTAATGTAAACCTAAATCCTACGACCTCTTCCAGCCCTCATTTTCTCAGGCTGCCATTGCTCCAGTTAAACACCACTATCAGTAGAAGACAAGATTAGCAAGAGACCTTTAGCTTTTAGATAGCCCAGGTCAAACCTGACACGGGTTTTGAACAGAATGACAGCAACACTGCTCGGAAAAACCAGCACAGGGAGAACCTCTGCTGAGAGCAAAGCAATAGGTGATACATTGAATCTGCTGCTTAAAGCAAGGAGACTGCTGTGTTTTGTGCTAGTTACAGTGGGGGTTTATCCAGTGAGAGGCATAACAACGAAGTGAGGGGTCAAAACTGCATGAATCCTCACAGTAGGTAGGTGTGGATGTTACAGGGAATGATGCAATCCGCTGGCCAGCCGCAGACAGAAATGGGATTTTTAAAATCCCAAATGATTATTCCAAAATTATAACCACACTAGGGCTGCCTACTGGCTTGTCCATCAGCATCACTGCTGTCACACGAAATGGTAAATGCTCCATTAACTCATGCAGCTGTGTGAATACTACACAGGCGATTGCCAAGGAAACACCAGAACATATGCTCACATGTCATTCTTCTTTCTATATCTGAGATAATGTGATATAAATGCAACACAAAATTCAGGAACAGAAACTGGTGGCTTAGGCAGGGCTCTGGGGAAAGAAGACAGAGAGCACTGGGAAATGTATGCTAAAGTGATGAAAAGGGCTTGAGGCTCAACGGCTCTCAAAGGGCAGAAACAATGGAATTTAACAGAACAGCAGCTCCACAAGTTCAAAATTAATGAATCAACAGAAAAGTGAGCAAACAGTCTGTGGAGCTGACAGCTGAAGTGCTGAGATAGTCATCAAAAGTAAAAGCACTGGCTTAGCAATTTATCATGGAAAATGGAACACAATCATTCCCTTACAGCATATTTGATAAAAAACATAAGGCAGACATGTTGCTTGCCCAGATAATCTTACAGTCCAAATAATTTGAAATACTCTCCAACAGAATCAGATGCCCATACAGAGATCACTGATGAACTGTGAAATATTTGCTTTTGCCATGGAGCTGGTGCCTCAGTACTTCCAAATACTAAATTCCATTGCTTACATAGTATCATAAACAGTTTTCTGCATAGAAAATTATCTGGTACACTGGTTTTATTCTATTCCTGGTTGAATGAGCAGATTTTTGACCAAAAAAAGTAGTAATACATTATTCCCATTGACTTTGAAAAGAACTCCAGTGGCCCTATGGCCACAGACATTTCATCACCTACTGGAACTACAAAAAATAAACCAAACTTAAGTGAAGTTGGTTTACAAGTAACAAAAGAGAAAGCTGAAGACAACAACAACAAAAAAAGATGGAGCCAAAATTAAGCAAATTCAGATGGGAAAGGCCTGAACAAACATACTGATACATTTTAATCTGAGGAAGGACATGGAAAGGATCATTTTGATTTTCCAGTCTAGTGCCTGCAGTAATATGGCAATTGCATCAGAAATTCATGAGTTTTATTAAACTTCCTCTTACCTTACAGTTTTCACCTGAGATGTTAACATAGTCTTTGCAAAAACCAAAATGAGCTGTTTTGTTAGAAACAACTGCTCCAGGAACCAGTCCTGTTTCATTATGAATAATTTATGTCAAACACATTTAAATACTCATTGCACAAATTTTCCCATTACCAAAAAAACCCAGAAATTGTTTATAAATACAATTTTATTCTACTTACAATTGCGAATATTGTTCCAGTCAATTTTAGAAAAAAATGGATGGCAGCAGAGACCCTCATATCCCAGCCTTTCCTTCTGGCCACAGAGCAGACTCTGGATCAGGTCAAGAAAGTCACTGCTAACTTTCACATCCTCTGGGAACTTCAGAAATCTCTGCATTAGAAAGAAATGGATTTCTACTCAGTAGGAAAACAGACTCAGAACAGTAAGATTAAGTTTCATTATTCTGAGATATGTCAGGTACAAAAGATGAATACTTATAGCACACAAATAAAAGCATGGTGCATTTTATCCAAATAGGCTTTTATATGCATTTACTGCAGTAAAGATAAGAACACAGGAACAACCATTCCCATCCCAGGTCACCATCTTATGCTGAACAATGGCCAATGGCACAGACAAATGGAAGAATAAAACAAGACACTTCCCCAGAAAATTCTCACAAACTTCCAAAGGTTTGTGGCTTAGGATTTTTTGAATCAGGGATGATGACACCTCTTACAAAAATAACTTGATATCTATAATACAGAGACATATAATACAACACAATGCATATATTGCAAATATTTTATGAACACAACGAAGTAAGAAACATCCACAGACTTTTTTTAAAGTTGAGAAAAGCAGTGTTTAGTTACAGCCTTTTCACTTGAGAACAGCGAAGGCGTTCTCTCTACCTGGAAGTTCATTATGTTATTGAAAGTTTTTGCTGAAGTGCCTTCGGTGAAGGGAGACCTTCCATAAATCATTTCATAGGCGATGACTCCGAGGGACCACCAGTCACATTCGGGGCCGTAGGAGGTTTTGCCATCCCCACCCAACCCTGTCAGCATCTCTGGTGCCATGTAGTCAGGAGTGCCCACAGGGAGCTTGGCATTGACCTAGGAGCAAAGGCAAACTAAGTGAAATTACAGCACTTTCTGTTCAATGTTATCTTGGTAATAAACCAAAGGCTTTATTTATTTTTTCCCCCTTTTCTAAGTGAGACATAATTTTCAGCCCTCCAAGTGAATTTTAAGTAAGTAATTTTAAGCAAAGCTGTTTAGCAAATAAGTGCCAGGTTAAGAAAACTGTTGAGAAACAAAGTGAGCTATTTGGCGTAAAAAGAGGCAAATTACCAGAGCTAATTGTTACTACAAAGCACAAACTGCTAAAGTAGAAAAGTAGCATTCCAAAAAGCAGAGAAATACTAAATGGATGTTTTAAACAGCAAACATACTCTGCTTCAACTAGTATTAACAGGGACATTATAGCTGAAATTTCAAAAATCATCAAATTTAGACATAAATATTCCTACCCTCATTACGTTTCTCTGTCACCCTTACCTCTTTACCTACTGTTCATGATCAGCAAAGTACTAATATTTGAATTCTGCACTGCTTAGAAAAGGTAATTCAGGAGCCAATAATTTTTGTACTGAGTGGCATAAAGAATGAAACAAAACAGCAGGCAGGCTAACACAAAAAGCTGTGAGTGACTGAAGAGATAGTGTGAAGAAAAAATTTAAAAGGAAAATGCAATGCAGAGAAGCACTGAAAATGTACGAACAGGGAAAACAGGATATTAAGAACCACATTACAAAGAAAATGTTATGAAAAAATAAAAGTTGTAAAACAAGAAAGGAATATAGTACAGAACTTCATGTTCTCACTTAGATACATTTAAATTATAAAAATTTTCACTGGAAGTTGTATGCAGTTACCAAAACTTATAAGCAACTTATAAAAAACTCCACTGATTCAGATTTGATGCAGTGCTTTCTGGTGAATGAAGTCCGGAATATTTAAATGTGACTCCTTTTGATCAAGAGCTCCCCAGTCTTCAAAGTTGTGTCACCTCAGTCACAACTGGCACAATTCTCATTCCAACCACAAATCCATGTCCTCTTTAAACACAGCATGGAACAGCTGTAAGAACCTTTAGAAGTATGATTTTGTATCACAGTGCAGCACCATGAGAAAGCAGCCTTACCTTTACCTTTCTTGTGTATTAATATTTTAATAAGCAAATATGTATCTACTGAGAGCTGCAAAAGATACTTCAGCTCATGCTTGAAAGGCCATTCACAAACAGAAAAATACAACTGAATAGATTCCATATCAGACAAGAAAGGCAGAAGAGAGAAGAGCGAGGTGTAATCAAAGAACAGATACCAAGTTAGTTTTCCCTTTTTGACTGGACTATCCACACAAGCCACAGACAAAGTTTAAATCCACATCATTACCGTTTTGTTTACTGTCATTTTGGCAGCTGACCCGAAGTCCACCAGTTTAATGTGTCCTGTTCGGTCAATAAGAACATTCTCTGGTTTGATATCTCTGTAAGCCAGAAGAAAGCAATCAGAACCTTTCCAGACCATTCCCTACTGTCACATCCAGGTAACAGGAGATCCCCATTCAGCTACACTCAACCATATGCATAAAGCCTTTCAAGGGGGACTCTTATTTCCAACAGTTGTCCCGTTTCCAAGCAAATATGGAAGTATTAAAGTTCCCCTTATTTCATGGGAGGCTAATAACTACTGACAGTAGATGAAAAGAGAAGGTGATTTTGCACCTTGACCACATTGTAACTGAGTTACAGTAAAGTATTTTGTAGTTTTCTTCCCAAACTCCCTCACAACTTATTCTGCACATCTTCCAAATCCAGGCAGTGACCTTGCACTAGAAAGCCGCAGCCCATGCTCTAAGTGCAGCCACTACAAACTCTTGGAACATAAAATACTTCCTAACACTTCTACACCCACAGAAGGGAATAATTTTTTTAAATACCAACATGATGTGAAAATGCACACAGTAACTGTCTCCAAGCCTTGAGAGAAAACTCTGTGATATTTAACTACTCCAACATCCTATACTGCCCTGTTCACCAATCAGCACACAACAATTTTTAACAATTACATTAATTTCCCATAGTATTTGGTGCCAAAAGCAGCAATCCATGGAAAAGATTTAAATTTTTTATAGTGCAACACAAAGGCTTCTTTTTACTGAGCCTCCAGAAAAATATATGTAACAATCCTTTCTTGATATTAGTCTCAACTTTACATCAAAGTTAATGCCCTGAGCTACAATTATAGTTGGGAGTCTGATTAATTTTCTAATTCTGTCTTCTGACACAGCATGTGAAATACTGTCCTGAAAGAGGACAGAATATAGAAGCACACAAAGCAACCTCTACGTACCGGTGGACATAACCCATCTGATGGACACTGTGAATGGCCAAAACCAACTCTGCCAGGTAAAACTGCACCATATTCTCATCCAGCTGCTCCTCATATCTGTTTAACAGTGACAGCAAGTCCCCTCCAGGCTGATACTCCATAACCTACATAAAATTTTAAAGGAACAGATATAGAAGATATTAAATTCAACTCCCCAGTATGACACTGGGCACGTATTAAACAGTGGTATGTAGTGCAGGAAAATTTACAGAAAATAAGCACATTTCAACCATCACATTTTTCTTTAATAAACCAACAGCAATGATGTTCAATAGAGGAGAAAATCAAAGACTAGGCATTACCAAGTAGAGATTTTTCTTGTCTTGAAATGCATAGTGTAACTGTGGAATCCATGGACTGGTGCTCTGAGCTAATATGCTGCGTTCTTCCTCAAAAAATGACACCTACCAAAAAAAGTGTTCAGTTACATCATGATGAGAGGGCGTGAGAATACATTAGAATCCCCTAGTTTTAGAAGAACTTGGCACACATCACGAAAAAATTACACAGTGCTATTAAGTGCTATTTCCTGAGCAAGTGCCATATAAGGGTAGTATCATACTTTGCTTTCTTGTCAATCTATGCCATAGAAAGGGTAATTTTGGTTTAGCTTCATTTCTGCTAGCCACAAACAATGCTCAGGGATATCAGGAGCAACCTTACTGCACCATGTATTGGGAACAACTGATGCAGATATTGTATAAATTCATGAGGTCTCTCATGGAGTATCTCTGTCCTACTTGTCATCTCATGTCAGCAAAGACTAACTTCTGTTTCTCACCAAACTATGAGAACAACCTCCATTATCCCTTTTTTAAAGTTTCCAAGTAACACATTTCTCAAGCTAGCGAGAGGCTCTCCATAAAAATCCAGTCACCACAGTTTGCCTTCACACCCACTCTTGACATTCTACATTGCTCTTTCAAATAAAAAAAAACCTTAATGAATAGATTGTCTGAAAATTCAAGTTATCATCAACGGGATCAATACTGATTCAGTGTTTTCGTCATCTGTTTTTCTTTTCTTATAATTAGATGGGAAGCTCTTCACAACAAGGGCCATGTTTTGGCACCTGAGGATGGCACCTCACCCAATAGACCCACAGACTGTGACAATGGCTTTTAAACACAGCAAAACTACACACAAATTTATTGCTTCACTGAAATGTAGGATGAACTTTCTCAAGATACATTTTTAGCTCAATTCTAATAATAGTGACAGAAAGGAAGTGTTCAACAAATTGCAATTTATCCTCCTACTCTCATAACAGAAAAATATACATACGTGCTCCTGTGCCAGCAAGGACTCCTTGCTCATCACCTTCATAGCATAGACATCACCAGTGACTTTCTCTCTCACTACTTTGACATCTGCAAAGTGACCACAGCCAACCACACTCTTTACTTCAAAATCCTTCACACTGGGTTGCAGTTCCTTTAGTTCAGCAATAGCCTCTGCATCTATAAAAATAAAATACTTATTTTTACATTAGGCAACTGGCATTTTACAAAAAAGAGACAACATCGAAACTGGGGAATAAAATTTGTTGGGTCTAAAAAACCCAACAAACCAAAACCAAAAAAAAACCCCAACATTTAGTTCCAGATTCTCAAGAAATGTTAAATCTTTCCAGAATATGTTTCTTAAAAATAACAGCATGCATCAGAACTAGAAAAAGACTGTATCAATGCAGAGTTAAGTCTGAAATATGGTACATACAAAAGGATCAGGAAATGCTAAGACAGTTTCCATAGCAACCATAATTCTGTCCCATTCATAACATCAGAGGCTGAAAATCTCTTTGGTTTCCAATTTCTTTCCAGCCATCCTTTATCAATACAAAGTACATTCTCTAAACATGAGGGCTTTGCCCAGCCAGTTCTAGTCCAGGGGCAGGGTTTGCTCCTCTGCCTGAGGGAGGCACCACTCTATTGTCCAACAACCAACCACAGGCACTGATTGCAGATATTCAGCTCAACTTTTCCACTGACTACTTCCAACCAGCATGCACTGTGATAATCAATCACTCACGGGAGATTGTTCTAAAAATTCTTCAAACTAGCAGAAAATTGCTGTCTGCTAGTAATACCTACAAACCATTGGGTGGAACTGTAACAGAGGGCAGGACACATCACTTGAAACTAAATGCCTTCCTGCTATATCTTAATGAAAAAATTGATGGAAATTTTCTTTTCTCTTCACCAAAAGCAATCTGAGCACATTATCAGTAAAATATTTACTCCTTTAGAACCTGTATTTCTGAAGTGCAGAAATACTCTTCACAAGTTACACATTCAAAACTCAGGTAACACATGGCATCCAAAAGGTGAAAGAGCCAAGGATTACCAAGTTCCTCTCTCAAATATTTTTTTTTTCACAGTCACCATCCTGCTCTCAACTTCTGACATCCTTCTATGGTGCACACTTGGAGCTTTGCTGTAGCCAGTACTCACTTTCCAAGAAAGTACCTCCTCAAATATAAATACAGTACAGACTAGGAAGGATGCACAGTTGAGTCACAGCACTTCAAAAGCCACTTGCATTTGATCTTCTCAGACCTGAACACAGCTTTACTAGGATTGCCAAGAACCCCTTTGCAGAGCTGAGTCTGCCAACAAAAAATCAGATGCTCAAAGTCCTGGGTTACAATCAAAGCAACTAAAGCATTACTCTAACATCTAGATTCTTAAGAATTGTTTTATAAAGTGACACCTCAAAATTAGTCTAAACAAACTTACACTTCTTGACAAAGTTGCCAACATGTTTAATTTTCATTAAAGCGGGGTTTCTGCATTCTTCAAAAAGAACAAATAATGAATCAAGGATGCCTTCCCGGGAGAGAGGAGACATCTGCTGTTGAGTCACAAAGAGTGGCTTCCCCTGGAAAAAAAAAGCAGCAACAGCAGATGGAGTCTCAGACAACAATGAAAAGCCTCAAATCAATAACAGATGTATAGAGCAGATTATATATTATTCATTTTAAAATCACTACTTCAGAAATTAGGCAAATGATACAGAAGTGTGAGGCAAAGATATCAACTCACTGTGTCTATCTGTGATAGCTGTTACAGGTATTTTTCTTTTAGACAAAGCAATCCTTTAAAGACAGTTTCAAGAAAGCTGTGATTCAAATTTTAACAATCTACATCCTCCTGATGACTCTGATCTTACTGGCTTTTTCCTGGACATTGTATCATGCAGGTTTTTTCATGGTGCAAATAATTTAAGCAATCAGCATCAATAATAGCTCTAGAAGGAAAAGCTGTTGAACCTCAGATGATCAAATAGCAGCCCCCTAGGTAAATTCACCACGGGACAAACCCACAGTTCCTTCACCATGAAAAAAAAATTAAGATTACAGGGCACAGAAAGCAATATTTCATCTTTACATGGAGAAATCCATCAGGCTAAAACATTAACAGATGCCCAAAACATAAGACCAGCTACTATCCACTGAACTTTGTGCAAACCAGATACACTTAGAACTTCACCTAGTTATTCCTTTCTTTTACCATTCCCCCAGAAGAATGACACAGGCATGGCTTCAGCATCCAAACAAGCAAAGCTGTATTTTCAGATACTGGGAATGGACAAGGACAAAAGCGAGATCAGCTGCTCCCAGGCCAGATGTTCTTCACCTGAAAGAGCAGATTTAGCCGAGAAACTCGGCTGGTGATGGGCTCCATTGGTCCTGCCTCGACTGGATTTCGGGCTCCACATTTAAACTTCAACATCTTTACAGCTTATCTCATATAAGCGATCACCTGAAAAAGAGAACAGGGACATTCAGGAAGCACTTGACTGGCTGACTTTAAGCACAAAATGTGAATGAGGGGGATGTAATTTAAACAACATCTGAATTTCCTCGGGAACAAAATTTTTTAAGTTCAAACGCGCCTGGAGCGTCCCAGAAATTAGGGTAGGGAGAAGCACAGAAGCAATTACTTTGAAGAAGACCTCCGAGACCATCGAGTCCAACCTGTGAGCGAACCCCACCGCGTCCAACCTCCCCACGGCACTCAGCGCCTCGGCCAGACTTTCCTTGGACACCTCCAGGGACGGTGACAGCACCACCTCGCTGGGAGGGCGCGGAGCTCCCCTCAGAGCCCTCAGGGGTCCCTCAGAGCGGCCCCACCCCAGGGCCCGTTCCCGCGGCCCCGCGCGCGCCCCGCTTTTGCCGCCGCCCGCGTTTGAACGGCGCGGCGGGAGTGGTGCTTCTGACGTCACTTCCGGCACCGCGGCGGGACCAATCGCGGGCCGGCGCGACCGGAAGCCCTGCCCGGGAGCGGCGGCGGCCCCGTGAGGGCGGGAGCGGCTCTGAGGGGACGCTCAGGGGGCTCCGCGGTCGCCGCGATTCCCCAGCTGCGGATGGACCAGAGGAGGGCTTTCGGACACTGCTGGTGCTGCTCTGCCCTCACGGGTTTGCTGCCGCTTGTCGTGTATTTCACCGCTTTTTTTTTGTTTGTTTGTTTTCCTTTGCCAAACCTTAAAAGGCGAAAATGACTCATTCGCAGTAGTTCTGAGCGGAGCTGGCTCATCCCCACTCTAGACGTCATAGTTGGCAGCAGCTGCTGCCAGGTAGGGCAGCCAGAGGGGAAATGGAAAGGTTTTCAAAAGCTTTAAATTTCCTTCTGTAAAATGCTTGCCTGACCTTTACGGCCCTTTTTGCGTGGCCGTTTTATTGAGATACAGGGTGATTAACTATCAAGTGAAGCACTGGTGAAAAGCTTCCAGCTCGGCACCCTCTCTGTCGGTGATGCATCCATCAGGACGTTCAGCGGGATGCAGGATGACTTTGTGGCAGGGTGGATCCGATGGATCCATGCAGAGATGTGCACGGAGAACATCGGCACGGAGCACTGATGCGGGCTGCGGACATCACCGTGGTGCAAAACACAGCCCCTTGTCACACGGTGTCTGGGCAAGATTTAGTCTGGTAGCAGAAACCCCGGTGGTTTATAAAAAAATCATGTCGCTGTGAGTGACATAAAATGTTTTTTTCTCCAACATTCACTTTAATGATGCCAGTACTGGCTTGGTATCTAGCTGATCATGTGATGCACTGATGGATTTATTACATTCGACTTCATACAAATCATTTCAGAGATTTGTGCTTCCTTCCACCTCCCCCAGTCCACCCCTGTAACACTGACATATTTGTGGTGTGTTTCTTGTCTCAGACTTACATAGCTGGGTTCATTTCAAGTTACAAAGCCTGAAAGAGTTTTTAAAATCTAATTTATTGTCCACCACCTGCACTGCCAATTTGGTTTTTGGACTCCTCTCAGGACACTGTCATTGACTGTGTCTCACCCACATCCACAGTGCCCAGGAGAGATCAGCTCTTAAACAGAAATGCAGTGAAGAGCTTCCTGTGCATTAACTGGTCAGTTGTCAGGGCATTTTAGTAAAATACCACATCCTACCCTGATATTGGAACCCTACCATGTCTAAAGGTGTTCTACACTAGATTTTGAACAAGTCTTGTTGTCTGCCACCCAAACTAAGAGGAGAACCTCAGGGTCCTCTGCCTTTCCCTTTCTCCAGTGTATCTCCTCAGCAAATGTCATTAACTTCCTCTGTTTTAACTGCCAGAATTACTATTAAATATCCACACTGTTTGTAATTCCATTGGGGATATCACCATATCTGTACATCAGTTTGGATTTAGAAAATAGGGAAGCAGAAGAGCTGGGTTCTCCTTCTGACAGTTGAGTTCTACACTGTGTTGAAATCACCAGGTATGGCTGATTCTCTTCCATCTTCTCTGCAGGATGGTGAAGAACAGTTGATCCACACACTGGGAGTGGAGATGGGTCATTAAGGATCTCATGTACATTAATGCTTCCCTTTCCCTTCAGAAAATGAACACTGGCTCTGGGTCTCCCACACAATATCCCAAATTTACCCAATCAGGTGAGCTGCTTGGCTGGATCACGGGCCTCTCTCAGCTGCCCAACAGGTTCAACAATAGCATCAGTTTACTCATTTACAGGTTTATAATTTAATTTTTCCAAATAAAGGTTTCTTTCTTTTGAGTGTTTGCAAGCAAAGAAGCTGGCTCTTAAAAGCCTTTGATACAGTTTTCCTCATAATTTAGGTGAAGGCTCAAGTTAGATTAGTTGCCTTTAAGAAAGGATACATATTTTAAATACATATTTTGCTAAAAGCAGCCCTCTGATACAAGATCCCTTACTGGTTTTTTTCTTCTTTGTAGCTCTCTAACACACTCATGTAAACAGGAATGTCTACCAGCAAAATGAAATAGTAGCATAAAAATGCAGCTGCACCAGAACTGTTATCAAATGGTAAGAAAAAAACTGACGTGGCACATGAGGAGAGGAGAGGAGAGAGGGGAAAACTGTGCAGTTTCAGTGATAACACCTTAATACCCATTTCTGATGTCTCAGGTTAAAAAAAGACACACCTGTTCAGAAGAACACATATTTTGTTTTTCTTTAAATTGGTGATCTGAAGTCTTCATAGTCAAAGTGATGATTCCTTCCTACCTTTGATATTTTTATTAAGAGAAATCATAGTGCACCAGTCCTTTGTAACAGCCAAATTATGTATCCCTCCTGGAACTTGACAGCTGCTCCTGTGTGTAACCTCACTTAACTGGGAGGAGCAGCAGCAGCCCTGCAACCGTACAAAGCAAGGGCTTATTCCTACTATTAAATTAATAGGTTGTTCAAAAGTGTAACAGAATAAATAGCTCTGTGATTTTCCCTAAGCAGGTCCCAATATGGTGCTCAACATGTTTTGACATCTCACCATGCAGTGAATTGGTTACCATCTGTTTGACATTATTTTATTATAAGAGTAGGGGTTTCCCTTTCTTTCCTTGGCCCAAATTCTCCTCCCTCATGCTGTTGCATTGTGCTCCAAGGTGACTGTGTTCCCAAGATTGCTTGTCACTGTAACACCCTTCAGGCTTGCCTGAGGTCTAAGACACCACGTAAATGTAAAAGTAAACGACCAGGCAGGCAGGTACACCAGCTTTTTGCCAAGAACCTGGTGCTCAGATCCTCATCCTAACTAACCTCACCATATTTTAATGGGCAGAGAGCTGCCAAGTCCCCCCCAATACCATCTGGCTGTAAACTTCTGTATTTACAGCAGCATCACTCAGAAATATCTTCATCTGTGGAGCAGTGAGACACTCGTGGCTTCTCCCAAGGTGCTCATGAATTTATATATGGTTAGAAAGCAACAAACAGGGATTGTGCTATCACAATGCTAAGAGCTAAGTATGACCAAAAACCTATTCTTTTGTCCTGCCATGCAAATTTGTCTAGCTCTGCTCTTTCCAAATGGTAATGCTACTCATGCAGATGGGTCTCCAACCAAGGCTTCCAGGGGATGTGGACCCAGAAATAAATCATCATGCTCTTCAGCAAGGCCTTTACCGTAGCTAATCTATATGCTAATCTATAATCTATAATTCTGTATGAAAACAAAAAATTAATTCTTGTTTATCAGCTCTATCCCTTCCTCTAACTCACCTTTCTTGAGCCCTAACCCTGATCACACCTGGGTTACCACTTTCTGTTTCAAAATAAAGGATTTAACCTGGCTGACTCCAATGCTGTCATAAACCCTTGCTTAGTGTAGCTCCCACCATTGCTTACTGGGACCTAAATAATCCTTAGATCCTGACACATTTTGTTTCACTTTCTTTTCCCAAACTATCACAAAGTATTCAACCTGACATAATAGTCATGCACACTACAAGGAATAGGAATATTTGCACAATACGTATTTGGGAAGAAGAGTTATGGAAGAGGGAAGTAAATTCTTTATCAAAGGTATGAAGGCAAAGAGAAATAATCACCAGGAAAACAATTACATTGTTTTTCCTTCTTTTATTTTCCTTCGCATTTAATTTCCTCCTGAGAATTTTTGGAAAAGCACCACTCTTCTGTCATCCTCCTGGGATAAGCAAAAAGGAAATGAAACTTCAAAAGACCTGAAAGGCTGTTTGGTGTTTCTTCCATAGACTTTCACTAGAAGGTAGGCACAGAGATAATATTCTTCAAGGTTATTTTGATTGAAATATTAAAGGCCTTTTTTGTTTGTATTAGCAATATGCTAATAATTATATTATACAAGTGCTAATGTTCACTGGGGTTTTTTTAATATATTGCTTCTATTTTCTTTATATTTACAGAGTTAAATCCATTAAAATAGTTTTTTTAAAACACATGCCCTTCCTATTAGATACATAGTTGTCATCCATCTTTTGATTTATTCATAAAAATGCAAACAGACATATGTGATGATGCTCTTCAGACCAAATCCCAGTTCTGAGGGTTCCTCATTCCAGCACACACTGCTCAGTTCTGACCACACTCTCCTAACACACAGCCATATGTTGAATTTCCCTGTAAGCCAAAACATAATCATGATAAATTTCTGGTGTGACCAAAATGAAATAATAACAGAATTGGGTCACTAAGAATCCTTCTTTATGTGCAGACTGAGCATTTAACCACATGAAAGTGAATTGCTTTTTTTAATCCTAATTGTCTTCTACATTTTTTTTATATTTAGCCTAAAACAACTCCCTCATTACTTTCCAGAGAAATAATTTATTAACTTATAGATGCAGTGAAAAGCAAATTATATTTTATATATCTCAGCTTCAGGCTTCCTTTTTGCTATCACAGGAACACCCCTGTTTCTACAAAAAATATTTTATAGAAAGCAATTTATTAAACCTCACGATCTGTCAAGACACATGAATATTGATGTGTTCACATTAACGTCTCCTGGAGCAGCTGAAAACTAAATTTGTCATGACTTAATGGGAATTACATGTTGCAGAGCAACAGGTGACAGGAGCTTAATTAAAGCAAAACTGATAAAGTATCTGAACCATTATAAAAAATGTTTTGTTTTAAATGTCCTAAAGAACCACTTGCATGTTTTCATTGATGGGGAAGGGAAGGCAACTGGTTTACAAGATAAAACCTAGAACAGGACAGGTGCTGGTTATCAGATGGAAACTGCATCTAACATAACACTCAATTACTCTGGAATTTAGATAATCATGACCATATCCAATTATATTTTACTTAGATTCCAAAAGAAAAAAGAGCAGAGACACCCTTATGGTGAAGAGACTTTTGAAAATTCTTTTGAGAGCACAATTAATACTCATTATTGAAATTTAATCGTATGTTGGTCCTAGGGTGACTGAATTCTACATGTTCACTCATTTCTTTTCCTTAAATCAGCAAATCCACAGAAAAGATACCCTTTCCTTGACTACAGCAATAATTTGCTTGTTTGTGAGATTGGGCATCAGTGCCCAGGTATTGTGTTAGAAAAACAAATCCTACCAGACTGAAGTATCAAAATTAAGTATGAAAATAGTTTAAACAAAATATGTCTGTTAAAATGATTTCAGCTTTTTGGAAAAAAACAAACCCACTCTTTACTAACTCTGACAATTTAAGATACAGAGGTAGATTTGGATTTTTTGTGTAATTGAACTTGAAAGAAACTATTTTTCCTTTGAAGATTTATTCCAAAAATTCCAGTAACCAATAATCTGTGCTCTGCAACTCTATAGCATGGTGGGCAGTGTGAATAGGGTAAAAAAGAACAACAGTGGCACTTTGTGCAGAGTATAAATAAAAGCATCAGATGAGGCAATGACAGTTTTAATGTCAAAGGACTCTTCCAGGTAAGACTAAAAGAAATTTAGATTGGATTGTCTGCCTGTTTTTTAATCTGGAATCACGATTTTGGTACTTTACAGATTTTAGATGTTCTTGCTCTGAGTGGGTGTGTTCATTCCTGTTCGGAAGAACTCAGCAATGACAGCCTACATGTTACTTTATTTAATTCTTCTAGAATTAGTTCTGTAATGTTTGCTTGGAGGCCAAGAAACATTTTACAGTGATTATTGTGGGATTCTCATTTTTAAACAGCTTTCCCATGTTAAGAATTGTGATGAATAAGTGATTAAGAAATAACACTGACAAACAGTGAAGTAATTTAAGGTTCATAAAGCAAGTGAATGACAATTCACAAATGCTGCTTTGGAGGTCACTGCATGGTCAAATTGCTTTTTTTGGAGTGCTCTTCGCCATTTCTTATGGTGATTGCCCTGGCTCACATTGTTTTCTCACACTTTTAAATTTCCTTTACTACCTGAAAAGAAAAAGCTCCAAACCCAGTATATCCTTCCTCAAAAAATGTTGGGAAGGTGGGAAGTTGTTGCAATGGTGCAATGTTCATGGTCTGCCAAGGAATTGCATTTAGCCATTTTTAGCCAAATCTGGATACAAAAATACGAGTCTTGAAAGAGGAATGGAAACTCCATGTGAAAGAATTTCTGTAGAATAAACATTTCCTGAATAAAAAATGGCTCTAGGCTACATTTTCCCCCCTGTGCTTTTCAAGTACCACAGGTCAACTTTTGTTTTAAAAATAACTTTTTAATAAAAGGTGGATTTATGCTACTATTTCAAATTCCTCTACAATTGAATTAATTACCTAAGTATTAAGGTAGAATATTTTCTACTTTCTGCTCTTCCCACCACTTAACTCTCCAGTTTTCCTCAGAACAGTGAATCTTGTGCATTCCTTCTCGGAAATTTTAAATGGATCAGATGCAGCATTAATGAATTGTGCTGGTGGTTGAGAACAGTTAATAGCAATTAGTCTCTTGGAAATGAAGGGAGGGGTGCAGACTTGTTGGTGCACCCTACACGTTACTTCTTAAAACCTTTTAAGCATGAAGCAGAAAATAGTCAGCTTTTCATATTAAAGAGTTATCAAAAAAATCCTAATAGCCAACCTCAAAATGACAAAAAACAACAATAACTAAAAAAAAATGTGTTAAGTAATTGTTATTTGTTAACAACCTTTTTAAAGCAGACACCAGCTACCACTTAAAATCCTCCAGAAGACAGCATTTAAAGCAATGGAGGAGGCTGGATTCTGCATCAACCTATTCCACCGTGACCAGATACTACAAAATAAAGGTTATTTAGAATACAAGATGCTGGAATAAAAGAGGTTTGCACACTGGCTGCATAGTTTGTTGCACCTCTGTCCTCTCTATGTTCCCCTGGCTTTCATTCTGATGCCTTTCGGTATCCCAGCCTCAAAAGATGATGTATCATCTAGTTCCTGTGAATAAGAACTGCTGCTTCTCTCCTGAAAAGGGCTCTTTAAATCCTACTGGTTTTCTGGAATTCAGCTCCAAACTGAGCCAGGCATGCTGGCAGTGGTGTTCAACAGCTGTGTAGAGTCTGCAAAAGTTTTCCCCACTTGTATGTAGCCTCTTGGGGCAAGAAAATGCTGTTCCACATTCAGAAATATCCAATAAACAGGCTGATAGGAGGTATTTGTAAACAATGAAGGTGGAGGAACAAGGCTGTCTCCCCACCCTGTCGTTGCCTGCCCAGCTGTGGTGTGAGAGAAGGACACACAGCCCCCACTGCATCATTCAGTAGTAGCAACACATCAGAAAATGGCAACTGCTAAATAGCAGTTTTCTTTTCATCCCTACCAAGTCATTTGTAAAGGGCCATTCCTGCCCAAGCTGCATATAAATCGTGGGTTGTTAGTGGATTGCTGCTCTCTGGCTTCATCTGCACAGTGCTCCGTGCCAAAACCACGGCTCTACAGGACCTCAGTCGTAAAGAAGAAAATGATCAATAAGCCTGGGCAGCTTGTGACGCTCAGTGACAGATTTCCACTGCCTCTATGGCTGTTTTTTCATTTAGACAAAAATAGTTAACAGCACATTTGCAAGGGAAAAGAAGTCATCTGCTTCTTATCTAATGTGTAATTCAAAAATTCCTATAATTGATCTTCATTGACAGTTTTTGCAAGCTCACTCACCCACACTGCACATATTGTGCTTCCTGACATAATTCCCGACATAGACGATGATATTTCAACAGAGGAAGCTTGTTAAATCAGGTCAAACAAAATAAAGAATCAGAATGTGCTGCAAGTCCTTGCAGCTGTCTGTCTTTTCACCCTTCCCTCTTATGCCCACCAAAAAAACCACAAAACAAACAAAAACCACAAAACAACAACAACAAAACACACAAAGCAATACAAAAACAATTTCCAAATACTGGTATTTTTGTAATGGGCTAAAAATACAAAATTCAGCTTTGTTAAATGTTAATAGACTTCTGAATTAAAATACATTATTTTCTCCCAAGATGCTGGACTATTACTATTGATCAGACATAACTGCCAGTCTTTTATTGCATCCACATGGTTTAATTTTCCCTGGAAGTGCCATATATATTCTAATGATCTGCTGAATTAAAAGAATTCTAAATTGGTTCCCAATGGATGAGATGGTGTTTCTGAGATAGGACAATAAAGGGCATTTTCTCTCACAGGCAAACACAAAAATTCTGGAGGTGATAATGGGTCCTCAGGTGTCTGAAAGAGTGATACATAATTTCAGAGCAACACAAACAATAGATGCATTTTCCATTTACAATGACTGTAAACAAAGAGGAACTTAATGATTCTGTTTCATAAACACAATCACTGGCCTAGGCAGCATTCTCCAACTACTGAAACTACTCTTATTCTTCAAAAAACTGAGATGAAGAAGGGTGCAACAGACCAACAACTAATAGATACAATTAATAGCAGAAAAGCTAGGCAAAGGTCAATGGAAACATGTTACAATACTAGACACAATAGGCTGGCACAGGGGAACACCCATTTTAATTTCTAGAAATACAACTCTAGCTTTTAAAACAAAACATTTAAAGTACAGAGTGAGGCACTTTTCCATAGAGGTAGATTCCTTTATTCCAGATTCTTTTTCCAATGCTAGGTGCTAATTCTATAGCAATTAAGAGATTATTCCCATGAATCACCTCCCTCACTCACAGGCCCTTCCCCCATTGGCTGGGGATGGCTCTTAGGCTGTGCTGCTGAAGAATTTCCCAATTTCTGCTGGCTATAGCACTTCAGGTTATTTATGCTACACCTTATTGAGCTGATAAGTCATCAGAAGAGAATGGGAAGCAACCAAGGGTGAAACATGTGCAGGCACACTAAAAATGATAGTAACCTCTTACCTTTCATGCCCACAGCAAGTTCCCAGGAGGCTTCTGCACTGGAGAGGGGTGTTGGTGTGCTCTGAAAAGTGAGACAATATTTCCTGAGCTCCGCAGACATATCATGTATTGTGCAAGCATCTCCTTTTTCCCACTGAGTAAGTTCTGAAACATTCAACAAACAAAAACACTTGAAGGGCAAACCCATAAATATTTCAGCTAGTTGTATATAGGTTACTCCTTTGGAGTTAAATAACTGGAGTAAAACTGACACGGTGTGTATTTTATACTGAATAGCACAAAACTGACCCAGGGAGTAGCAAGGATTATGAGCCAGACCATGGAATGGGAAGCCATACAGGCTCTTTTGCGGGGATATTCAATAATGGAAAGTTTGGAAGGTAGTTGCTTCCTTTGCTTTTAACCTTCGCTGAAATTTTTTCATTTAAATGAAAATTTAGGGAAGCAATATTTATCTGTCTCTATGATGCCTTTATATGAACACAGTGAGGGAAAATAAGAATTAATTAAATTCTTCACATGAGACTACATCTGGCACTGACCTAAAAGAAGATGACTAAAATAGGCAAAAACATGTTTATTTAAACTAAGATGTACTTTTAATAGTGAAGTTTTGCTGACAGAAGCCAGATACCCAAATGAGTGGCAAGCCAACCCACAGCACCAAAATCGTGTACAAAATATGATTTTTGATGACTTTTCCCTTCCCTGCTCAAGAAGGCTGATTTCATGTCATTCTAGGCAGGCAAAGGTCTGGAAGTTTTAGAAAATAACCTGATCTCCAAGAGAGATGAGAATCACAGACCAAAGGGCATTCAGCCAAACCCAGAGCCTGGATTGCTGTGGAGTTTTATCAGTCTCTACATCCAGCATGAAAGGCCATTGAGCAAGCAAAATATGCACCCAATCTTTATCTCTTTCTACAACAGCATGTCGACATATTCATTGATCCCAGTGAGTAGTATTTGGCTCCCTTTTTGTCACATCACTGCCTTCACACACCCCATGGGAGAAGCTGGCTGTGAACTCACACCGAGGCTGCACTAAATGTTCATAAATGTCATTCCTGATGTGACTGAGCTCACCCGGCCCCTGCAGGCATGGAATGCTGTACAGCAAAATGCAAAAATGGGAAACAGAAATAGAAGGCACTTTGTTAAGGTAATGTTCATACCTAAATTTCACCCCCATATAGATCATGTGTGGGTGAATATTAGATTTAAGCAGTTAGCTTAATGCTGAATATTTTAGTGACAAATATGGTCTATGCACTTCCTAAAATGTCTAGAAGTATGCAAAGCAATAATATGGGAAAGGCATGATAGAAAGAAAGGAAACTTTTAATCTTAAGGTTTATTTTTAGGTGATCTATTGAATGAAGGTTTGGCTTTTCCTTAGAACACCCACACCCATGCAGCAGAGCAAAGATTCTGATGAATGTGATACCCAGAGTATCACAGCTTTCTCCATGGTTGTTTTTTTTATATAATGTAGTCAGTTAATTAGATCTCCTCTGATCAATCGTTGAATTACTGCTTCAAAAGGCATTATGATATGATGAGAGTGCCTTGCAGCTGTTAAACACTTTGATTTTTCTGTCCTAACACATTTACAACTGATGTCAACTAGGTCCTCCCAGCAGGAATAAAGAAATACTTTTTTTAATTACAAGCACAGTTTATCTCACAATTTAAAATCTGACCAGTAAAATTACTGTAATATTGGATTCATTCTCTCCATTGGTCCTTTCTAGTATTTAAGACCAATCTCTTTCATGTTTCCTATGTGCCTTATGTTTCGATCTCAAGCCCTCTGGAGCTTCAACCTTCTCTCTTGCTCTTGTTCTATTCAGCTTTTTTATACCATCAGTGTTACATATCTGTGACTTGAGCTGTGTTACAGCAGCTCCTTCCTTGATCCTTGGCAGTCTGACTCAAAAACCAAAGGAGTGTAGTCATTGCAGAGAGATATTGACAGGAACTCTTTTGTTTTTCTTTTGTGACTTGGCTCTTGAAGAGAAGCTGTGATCTAAGGGTTAACACTGTAGGTCACAACTTGATCATGAGATTTGCATGCCTTGACATTGGAGACTGTTGGCAAATTACTGCCTCAGCTTCTCCTCATCCTTGTGTGAAAGGGGAACAGGGATTACAGGACAATGTCACCCCCAAGAGTTGCCTCATTATAGTTTCTGTGAAGAGCTTTGGACTCCTTGGAAAGCAGACACTACAGGGAGGGGTGGTGTGTAGTTTTGGGAAAGGTCTGGTTTTGCTTCCTCTCCAAAACCAGATGCCATGTGCATCCAGGGATCTTTGCATAGTGCTGTACAGAGGAGTTCTTGCAGTAAAACAAGAAAATAAAAAAGCTTTCAATGTCCTGTTTCTGTTTGTGATTCAAGTCCCCAGATGGGGGGGGGGGAAAAGATACATTGGTTTTCTGAGCAGTATAAATGATGGAAAATAATTTACTTTTTCATCCTATGGAAATACTTTTGCCAGATGAAAACTGTTCTACTGTTGCCTTTCCAGCAGGATAGTGCAGTCTGCAGGTAATTAAACAACAGAAACCAATACCCATAATTCAAGAGTATGTCTTAGCTATTATTTGGCAATTCTTTTTCTCTTGAAAACTCCTATACATAATATGAGCTTAAAATGGAAATCACTCATAGCAAGTTTCATTTCATTGTGAATTGTTCTCATACAGCAACATGTAACCACATTTGTAAGAAACCCAAATCTTTTCCTGACAGCTGAAGCTGTCCTGCACTCTTACAAAGCCTACTATTTTGAATTTGAATACCTGCTGTGTGGGCAGCAGACCCCAGGGAGATGATACACCAGTCTGGCAACTCGCCATTCTACGAAATGGAAGGGTGCTGACAAACTGAAGGGGATTCAGAAACCAACAGCTAGAATGAGAAGACACAGGATTTTCATTTTTCTGGAGAGATTAAAACTTGGCTATTTTTATAGCAAGGTTGATTACTGCCTCCCAAATTAAACCCACTACTCAGGGAAACATATTATCGTCTGGAAACTCGTTCTCTAGTACTTGCAGTTCTCCTATGACCAGGCTGACACAGCAAAGACAGATTTCCAGGTGCCTCCAGAGCCAAGAGGGGGAGAGGTTATTGCTTCTGACAGTGCAGAGCACTCCTGGGGCCCAGGGAGACAGTGTGTCCCCTGCCCTGTGGGCTGAACAGGTACAAGGTGACAATGTTCTTTTTAGTAACTTGACCGTTAAAAAGAAACAGAAGAAATCACAGTTTGAAAGCATGAAAAAGGAGAAAGATGCTGGGAAATAGCACTAACTATCTCAAGCTAATGCAGGGTCCCTCATCCATGTAGAAGGAGCTTTAGCTCACTAGGAGCAACTTAATTACTTCTGTTCAATGGTTTTCCACCCACATGTTTATCGTGGTTCGTGCTCTTGGAAAGTGCTGAGGAAACAGCTCAGGGCATGAAAGGGGATTACTCTCATAGGTAATGTGTGCTGCAAAAGCTCCTTCTGAAATCATCTGCGCTGTACATACCCAGGATGCCTCCCCCTGGGCAGGATTGTCTGGCTCCTAATGATGTGACAACAGAGCAGGTCCTGCATGGACACAAAGGTGCTGGTATTTGGACCAGGGAGTTAACAGCCCTAAGGATTAATTACACAAATAAATATACAGCTAATAAAACCCTTGTTACCCTGTACTTTTTACTTTAAAATTTCTTCTTCCCAAGAAGTGCATAAGGCCTCTGTTCAGATAGTTTATAGAATACCAGTTTCCATAACAACATAATTGCTCAATGAAGCAAAAATACCTGGCAGAGTTGCCATTATCATGAAATAATTGACCACAACAGTGAGTGAAAAAGGCTGCATTAAACCCCACATTGCTTTGTGTCAACGTGGTCAATTACAATCCAATAATGCCAGATCAAAGACCAGCATTCCTTAAACAACTCATTACAAATCACAGCATATACCTAAGAAGCAGAGCAAGATTACAGTGAAGAAATATTTTTCCCTACAACAAAGCACAAAGTCATGCCCAATCATTTAATGTTTGCAGAACTCCATGGTCCACACCATGACAGGTAATTTTAGGACCTAAGTGTTTGCTGTAAAGAAATACAAGCAAGAACATATCTCTCAGTTTGTGCCTTCATATGAGCAAAGGCACGAGCTACTTTTTAATTCTTAATAGGAGCATTTGTTCCACAAAGGCTTGGCAAACATTGTCATGTGGTAAGACTCAAGAGGGAGTAACTCACACCCACTGCTGAAAACACCTACTTCATTAAAAAAAACAGCACCAGTCTAGATGTAGATGTACATCTCCCCATGGAACCATTACATTTTTACTCCTCCTGTGGGCTGCAGAAGCAGCCAGCCCATGGCTGGGTTTGTGTGGGGGCACTCAGACCCAACACTTCTCACATGAGTGTGCAGCGCCCACCCTGCACGGCCCCAGCCCAGCTCTGCTCTGCACCCTGTCATGCTCACCATGTCCCTGAGACATTTTTTGTTTCCCTGCAGTTTATCCAGCAGCTCTGAGTAGTTCCAGCAGTCTGTGACACGCTGCCAAAGGCACACACTGCAACCCCTGCAGCTGGCACAAGGGTGTGTGAGGATGGGAGCCCTCTTGGCATAAGCGTTGGAAGATCATCCGACTAAGAAGGAGCCAGCTTGGATCCTGTGTTCAGAGTCTCTCTGGAGCATGGTAAGGTAAGAAGGAGCCTCAGGTGCAAAGCAGCATGTGTGTCAGGGCAAGGCCAGGCATGAACCAAAGTCAAATTGCTGGTGTGGTACCCCAGACAGATCAACCTGGCCTGAAATATTGGTCATGCATCTCCTCCAGATCCAGCATAGTTCTGCTTGGTCCTGGCACTGTCAGCTTTGTTTTGGAGAGACTGTTACAGAATGCTTCCAAACTTCACAGCTCACAGAGACTAAAACCTATAGTACAAAATAGTTACATCTCTAACTCCTATGTGCCATATTACAAGTCAAACTCTTCTCCTGTTCTTTTCCCTTTGCATCCCTTGTTCCTTACACAGGCAGGGTGAGCACAGCATGGTGTTGGCTCTGTCCTTGGACACTCCTGAGTCATCCAGGCCATGCTTTACCCCTTAGCAGTCAAGGGATGTTTCCCCTGACTTCAATGTCATGAGTCACCTTGGTGGATGAGTGGTTTTTCTGCTCTACCTGGCATGATGACTCTGAGAAACAACAAACTTGATGGAAACTCTGTGGAGATATCAAGCCTTGAGAAAAATCAGGATGGTCTTTTATTGTACTACATCTTGCTTGGCTAACACTCCTAACAGCTTTCTTTCCCTTCTGTTTAATGAGAAATCTCTACCTTTTTTCACCCTTACCAAGCTCTGCAAATACACCTTCCCATCCTGTATTTCCTCTACCTAGCACCAGGGAAAAGCTGGGCACGCACATACTGGATAGCTTTGGACATTACAGAAGCAAAGAGAAAGAAAGGTCACACATGAGTCTTATCTCTGGCTTTGCAGTTCTGGCCTGTTTTGTAAGCAAGACACATATGTCCTTTAATTATTCATTAGGGTAACTGCAAACTCTCTGAGGCTGCCTGCACCTCTTGCAGCAGAGGAGGCTGTGGCTGAAACACCTCAGCACAGAGGTACACAAACAACCAATAAAACATTTGTCAGAAATAAAGTGCAGGAAAACAAAGAGAAAAATGAAGCAATTAATAATTCAAAAAGTGGGGAGTGGGGCAGGGAGGAAGAAAGAGAGAGAGCGAGAATGGCAAAAGAAATCTGATAGTTTGTGCTGCCTCCCCTGGAAGTCTGTCAGCCCACTGGCAGGAAGATTAAGGATGTTAATGGGAATTCCTTTCTCACCACAGTCCGCTTTAAAAGCACAGGACAATAACCTATTTTTACAGGTCTGGCTGTGGCTTTCCCACAACACATCTTTTTCTCCCCTTACTCTAAACAAAAAAGGATGATCCCTTGCAGTGCCTGTTATCTGAGTGCTGCCCTCACAGCTGAGGTGAAGGTATTGATTGAAGCACTTGGATATTTATTGGATTTGCGGCATTTCTGATGTGTGAAAAATGCTTTGTCCTGCTCAACTCGTACAGTCCTACATGCTCCAGCATTTGTTGGTGTAACCACCAAAGGTCCAGACCCTCTGCCACACTTCCTTTGTGAACAGACCAACCAGTGAAATCCCCTCAAGGCAGAATACAGATTTCAAAGCATCAGATTTAACAATATACTTGACACTGGGCTTGAAGAGCCTGCACAGAGTTCACCCCTCCTTGACCCTCTGGGAAGGACAATACCCATTGCTGTGACATCTTAAGCTGGATTGCCTGTTTCAGTATCTTGCTCTTTTAGGAACCTGTTTAGCAGAGTGAATTTGCACTGGCAGGTTGCCGTGGATGGCACTTTGAGTCAAGTTCTCCAACCCTCCCCATGGCTTATTTACTGGATTCAGGACTTGTGGGATGGAGAAAAGCAAAAAGGGAAAATTACTTAGAAGCAAGGTCAGTGCCATCCTTTTGCCCTATAAGGACAGAACCTTTTGCTACTTGCTTTTTTTATAGAGACCTGCAAGACTTTCATCTGAGCAAGGAAAGAATGGTTGGTCCTCTTACAGAGACCCTTACACCACCCTCTTACACCAATGCTTTATTTTCACCCTTGTTTCCTAATATCACAAAAAAGGCCTTCATATGTCCTGGGCAAGGTGACATTTCTGTGTTCTGTGATGACATCACTGGCATCAGTCACTTGCTCTCGGTTCTCTGTGTGCTTGAGTCAGTCTGGCCTTTGTGCATTTTGAGAAAGGGCCATCCCTGGAGTGATTTCCAGGCTGAAAGCTCATTTGTTCTGTACACACAGGAACCTTCGGTGTTGCAAGAGCATCAGCTCTTGAAATACCTGATCTAAATCTCCACAAGAACTACTCACTATTACAGTCCTCAGTACCAGAGGAGTGAAGTCTCACATCAGGCTTCAGCAGTGCGATTAAAACAAAACAACCTCATGTTTGACTTGTTTCCAATAACTAGTTCTTCTGTTTTCTGAGCTGAGGTTTTCCAAAGGACATAACCAAGCTTAAGCAAGGGAAGAAGAGCAGAAATGGGAGCTCGGTGGCCACTTATGGGCAGCAACTGTCCCAGCTCTCAGGTGAAATACACTTTAGGATCCTAATAGATAATGCCATCACATCATTGTAAAGACACTGCATTGTTATATTCTTATTAGTCTTTCATAGGTATTTGATTGGGATGACACATACAAAATAAAACACTAATAAAGGACTTTTAAAAGCAGTAATATAACATATTTCTAAAAAGCCAAATCAATAATTAAATTCATGGGACAATGAATTTTTTAAATTTTTTTTTTAAGTGGAAGTCAATAACATGTTGTGCTCTAAACAAAGCTTTAATCCAGGGTTACTCCAGATAACACAGTTATGTTTTGCAGTCAATAGTCCCAAAAAGAGCATTAAGCTTGTATAGATGCCTGACTAAGATGGTGGCATATTTACAATACATTTCACTAATTTATATGTGCTTTTTCCTCTCCATCCAAGCAATAGCTTTTCTTCATCCCTATCCTAACAGCTGCAGCAATGAGGTTTGTTTCAGGCTTTGTTTGGAAGATTAAAACCATCTCAGTATAATCTCTTTTTGTTTTATAAACTGAAGGAAGCATTAGACATGAAAATTGATGCCACAATGGATTTCATTAATCACACCAGGAGGTTTGGTTTGCTGTAGTAGGCACTTCCAGCAGAAGGTGCTCACAATCAGTTTAAATATTAAACGCCCTCCTGTGTTTAAATAGCAATGATCAAATCTGTGCAATCACAGCTCCCGCGTCGGGACAGGGCTTCTTTCAAAAGGGTCAATACTGTCCAAAGCATCTCACCTTATGGTCAATCCCTCTTGCCAGCAATGTAAGCGGCTGTGGAACTGCAAGGACAAAAGGACTAGAAAAATCAGTGCCTGGGGGAATTGCTGTGAGATAAAGGAGGTTTCGCCTCTGGGTCACCAGTGCAAAAAAAATCATAAGGGCCAACAGTTACCATGGTGGGACAGGTGCTGGCAGCACGAGGCACCAGTCTCTGCACGGTCCTTGGGGAGCAGGTGCTCACATCACAAAACACATCACTGCTGTCAACTGATGCTGCCAGGAAAAGGGCAAGGATCGACAGGTCCCCCAAGCTGGGCCGTTGGGGTGTATCCCCACGAAAGGCCAGGTCCCAGTGGCAGATGGCCACAGGGAAGTTTGCATTCCCACAATTCATGTTCTAACTGTTATGAATAATCAGCAGCTCTCCAGAGCCCTGGGTCTGACGCGAGGCAGGAGCCAGCCTTGCTTGAAAACTGCATCAGTCACCAACTGTCCCAGACAAAAACATCCTTGGACTGATGCACTGGGGCTGTTGCATACAGATGAACATGGTCTAAGTGAACCTTCCATGGAAGGAAGGAAAGCGAGCCCCAAGAAAGCAGCATACAAATAGAAAAGCTGTAAAACTCATCATTCCTTTCTGCAGAATCTAGGAATCAAAAGCATAAGTTTCCTTTAAAATGTTTCTGTTCAATCAGTATTAAAGCCTTGCTTGAAATTAAAGCATAATCAAAAATTGAGGGAATGGGGTCTTAGGAAATGTGACAATATTTTATGCTGCTGCGTATGCTGCTGTGACAAAGGTTTATGCTGCTGTATTCTGCCTCAGCCTCCCTCCTGTGCTGGAATCTAAGGGGATAGAAAATCAACAAAACCAAAACTGAAACCCCAACCACTCCTGCCCCTAACAGAGGGAATAGTGCTGGGAGCTGAACTGACTACAACTCCCAACGTTCACT
Organism: Orthonyx spaldingii; assembly: GCA_013397795.1. Lineage (NCBI taxonomy): Eukaryota > Metazoa > Chordata > Aves > Passeriformes > Orthonychidae > Orthonyx > Orthonyx spaldingii. The sequence goes on along the minus strand of VZTJ01005121.1, from coordinate 603,448 downwards.
GAGGGTACCTTTAGGACAAATGTTACCCGAGAACATCCCAAACAATCTGAAATTGAAAGCAAGCCCCGGTGGCTGTTGGAAGCTGTAGTCAGCTCTCTGGGGTGAACTACTGAGCGCAAAGATCCCGAGAGCTGCTCTGGCAACCAAAAGAGCCTCATTAGAGCTCTGGGGGAGCGGGCGGCGAGCGGGGAGAACGCGCTGTGCCCCTCGCGGGGTGCCAAGCTCCCTCCTTGGGCTTCCCCGATGTTTTGGGGGGATTTTTGGCCCGGGCCTGCGGCAGAAGGGGCAAGACCTGCCCGCGGCAGCCCTGTCCGGCAGGACGCGCTTTCCCCCGCACCAGCCGGGCCCGGCGGCGGTGGCCGCGCCGGCGGCAATGGCGGTGGCCGCGGCGGTGGCGATGGCGATGCGCTGCCGG